>OX442361.1:6210251-6780251 GCA_949357725.1 Hyperoplus immaculatus
AAAAGTGCCAGTCGGATCAGATGTTTTCTGTTAGTGCTCGAGGTGTACTTGTCCCTGTGCGTAGCTGGTATTTCCTGTCTGACCGGTGCATGCCAGTCATTTTACATGGGTGTGTTATGACCAGCTGGTGTTGACGTGGTTAGAATCTTCCTTCACCTGAGGCTTGTTTTGGGGTGAGTTTTCCCACCATGAAGAAACATACGGAGAAGTGTCTGTGTTCTTTTCAAGGTAAACAATCCTTGTTTAGCCGTCTTAGTAAAGTAAACATAGGCTGACACTTCATAAAATCCATGAAGGCAATTGAGGCCACAGATCACAGTTACAGATCTGTGACAAACATTTGACCTACTCCATTATGCACCCATGTTATTAACCCCATCTATCTGGTCATTAAAGCAATTATAAGGAAACTGTAAGCATTATTAGTGGATACATTGTGCCCCAGACCTGTCAAAACAAATCTATCTCAATACCATGTACCTCAGCTTGAACTGTCAGTACAAGCTCTTGCCTCTGAATGCCCTCTGCTGGCCATTGTTGGAAAATGCAATGTCACTGAATTATCTCATTGAGCTTTTTTGTGTCATGACATACCCTGCGTTCCAATACCCATACTTCCATACTATAGTATGCCAGAAATAGATTTAGGATGTCCCAATACATGCATGTCAAATGAAGTATGCCAAAAATACCAGGATGTCCTAATCCTAATACATCCAATTTCATTGCAAAGTATAGAAACCAGTATGGTTTAGTATGTATGTACTGTAGTAAAAGGGAAAAGTATGTGATTTGGAATGCAAGGACTTTGTCTCACCAAAGGTTTAATGTTCCTTGAGATTCTGAGGAAAAACAAGTAGGGGCAATAGAGCTGTTAAGCGGAAGTGGCGGAATTACGGGGCATGGGACCTCTCGGCTGAAAAAAAATGAATGGGAGTCTATGGAAAGTAATCTACTATTTTCTGGTCCCAGTCATTAAATGCCTTGGATTACATATATGTTTTGTATGGGTCTAAATGATCATTTTTAATGTGAAGAGTTTGATGGTATGTTGTATGATTATTCGTCTAACGGCTTTTGAAAAAATGTTACGAGAACAACTACAAGTTTTGTCGCCTCTGTGACGTCACCTCAACACATTCCCTCCACTTCTCGACGGACAGTGCTAATGCTAATGGCTGGCGTGGACAACGCCAACAATCTCCCCACTCGAGAAATTGAAACTCTCCACATGTCCACTTGTGTTGTGGTTTTCGCCACGCTGAAGACTTTTGTCATGTCATTGAAAGAAGGCGGTAAAGTGCATTAAAGACACAGCCATGTTTCTGAGCTAAGCGGGTGTGAGTGGTGGTGACGTATATCATAAGTGTCAAGAGCAGCGAAGAGCTGTAGTCCACAAAAGCGCTCTGCACAAAACCTGACCGTATCCAGCTTCTACTCGCTAAATTCTTTGCACGAAAAAATACCATCTAAATCCATACAAAACATATGTGTAATCGAAGGCATTTCATGACTGGGACCAGAAAATAATACATTTCTTTCCATTGACTACCGTTGTAATTTTTCGAGCCGAGAGGTCCCATATCCCGGAAGTACTGTACTTCCGCTTAACAGCTCTATGAAATGACAGCTATTTTGATAATCATTAAGAGATTTTTTCATACAAAACCATGTCATGGTTCTTTTTTCAAATGTGATGATTTGCATAATTTCCCTTTAATTATTTAAATAATTTAGACAAAAATGTCGTTGATGAGGTTTGGCAGGTTGGCTGTACAAAATATGCGGAGAATGTGTTTACTTTTAATACTCAGCTCTAAACCTACACAATTGTACATGTAATGGAAGTATTGTTACTGTGTTGTATTAGTATTTTTACTTAAATACTTACAACACGGATCAAAATCCTCAACCATGTCAGCATCAACCTCCCATTTGGAATGTTAGTAAAGATGAGTGTCAGCCATCACCATGCTATCATGCTAGCTGTAACTACCACCAGTAGCATTCACACATTCCTCTCCAGTAATAATACGTTTACTTCTCAGTTTTTTTTGCCAGTTAACTTAAGTGTTAAACCTCTGTTTTAAGTGTCCCAGATGGTGTGGTGTGTCTGTCAACCCTAGAAGGCAACAAGCGGCTTGAAGACAAACTCAGTTAGCACTTAGCAGTCAAACGCTAGCTGGTGGCCTTTTGAAGTTGATGAAAGCAGAATTCTAAAACTATTAAAAATGGAAAACAACTCTGAAAGCAGCTAAGATATGAAGTGTCAAATAGTTGCACATAAGCTAACTGATAGGCTATTCTTTGTTGTTTGGGGGGTTTTCTGTCACACAGTGTATGAAAACATTTTGAAAAAAAGAAAAGAAGATAATCCTGCACTGCCTCACTGATTTGCATTGTTTTCAGCTCACAAAGAGAATTGCTGCCCCAAACTCCTATGTGGAATTTTCCGTTGATAAGGATGTTCAGAAAAGCAAGGTAGGCCTACTCAAACACCAGTATGCTACATCATGTTCATTACTTCCTTCAGTTATGGAAGTCATATCTTTACACTAATGGTAATTCTTAATTTATATTTGTTCATTTTAGCACTGTTCACCACTTAAGCGGGTCTGTAAAATGTTGCTGTTATAGGACGCAAACACAACACAAAATAGTTGTCTTGCATTTTTGCGATGTTATTTCTTCTCTCTCCACAGGTTGTGTATGCAAATAAAGACCCGGTGTGGGAGGAGGGCTTCACATTCTTTGTGCATGACATCAAAAGACAGCAGCTAACTCTTCGGGTTTGTCATTTACTATTATACACAATGAAAGAAGAAGTGACTCATGTAGTACTCAAAATGTAGGCTATGTTGATATATTTAATTTTATCTTTCCATATTTTTCCGTTTTGAATGCCACTATGTATGTGGCTAGACAGTGGTCAGACCCCAAGACCCACTGCCGTTATGATCATTGGTGTGTTTGTGACAAAGTCAACATTATTGTTATAAAGGCTTCATATTTAGAAGAGGTGTAACACCAATTTTATAAACACTGGATACATAGAAACATCTTTTTTCAGTCAAATATTTGTATGGTCTTCTCCGCTCACTGCTTGAATAGTTTTGTTTATTGTGTTGTCGTGGTCCAGGTAAAAGAGTTTGACAAGAAGGGTGAGCTTGGCATTCTGAACTTGCCCCTGGAACGCCTCCTCAAAGCCTCTGACATGACTGTAGACCAGCGTTTACCATTGGAGCGCTCCGGAGCAACCAGCCACATCAAGCTGAAAACCACGCTCAGGGTGGGCACACTACATTGGCATTTTACTACACATTTACCACATACCTAGGGGGCAAAACCCCTTTTTTTGAAAAACAGACATGGAGCTTTGTTAAAGGTTGTTCACCAGAAATGATATCCAGCACCTTCCACGATCACAACCTGGGTGGACAACCTTGCCAACAAGCTGCTGGAAAGCTACAGCGTGCCAACATAAAGCAAATCAGAACCACTGTTTAAGCGAATGGGGGTGGGCTAATAGGGAATTTTTTAAACTTATATATATATCATTATGAAAGCACTTTGAATTGCCTACATGTACGGAATGTGTTATATAGATAAAGTTGCCTTGCCTTACATCTACGTTTTGACATTGTGCCACTGACATTGCCATTTGTCTGTAATCCCATGATAGATTCTTACTTTGGAAAAGCCTCCACCCAAGATTACCGTCAATCCTTCTCCACAACCCACAATGGGACAACAAGGAGCGCAGAGCAACCGAGGAGGTAGTGCTCCTGGATCCTCTCCCTCCGTGGCTGCAGCCTCTTCTCCGGCTCCGTCCTCCAACACCAACCCTGCTGGCCAAGCCTCATCTCCGACAGAGGCGGATCCTTTCCAGAATGGCTCCAATGAAGACTATTTGAGTCGACGCCGCGGCTCCTTCCATGCTGAACCCATGCATTCACCTGCCATATCAAAGATGCGTCGGTTCGACTCCCACAGCCTGCTCTCGGAAAACTCCATCGCTTCATCCCGTTTCGACCTGTTAGAGGGAGCCCCGTTTCCAGAGTGAGAACATAGTTTTGTTCATTTCTCACTTTTTTAGTGTGCTGACTTTAACTTTTTCTACAGATGTTATGGACTAAACTATATGGCTTTAAAAGATGGCGTAAGCAATTCTGGAGAGCGCACAAGGCCACTCAAAGTGCTTTATAGGGGCAAGATTAAAATACATAAAACACATTAGAAGACATTTAAAAGCGAATGAAAAGAAGTAAAACATTTAAATTAAATAAAAAGTACAGGTTAAAATGGAAACAGAAAAGTCTTCAGACTCGATTTAAAAGAACTGAGGGTTGCAGCAGACCTCAAGTTTTCTGGGAGTTTGTTCCAGATATTTGGTGCATAAAAACTAAAAGCTGCTTCTCCTCGTTTAGTCCTAACTCTTGGGACTGTAAGTAAACCTGTCCCAGACGACCTAAGGGCTCTGGACGGTTCATAACGTATCAGCAGATCAGTAATGTATTTTGGCGCTTAACCATTTAGTGCTTTATAAACCAACATCAGTATTTTGAAATCAATTCTTTGAGTGACAGGAAGCCAGTGTAAAGACCTCAGAACTGGGGTAATGTGATCCACTTTTTTGGTCCTATTGAGGACTCGAGCAGCAGCGTTCTGAATTAGCTGAAGTTGTCTGATAGATTTTTTTGGAAGGCCTGCAAGGACACTGTTACAGTAGTCAAGTCTACTAAAGATAAATGCATGGACAAGTTTTTCTAAATCTTGCTGAGACATAAGTCCTTTAATTCTTGATATGTTTTTAAGGTGGTAGTATGCTGACTTATTAATTGATTTAATGTGTTTCTTGAAATTCAAGTCGGAGTCTATAACAACACCAAGATTTCTGGCTTGGGGTGTGGTTTCTAACATGATGGATGTGAGCTGTGCGCTGACTTTTAATTGTTCATCTTTGGCACCAAAGACAATTACTTCAGTTTTATCGTTGTTTAATTGAAGGAAATTTTGGCACATCCAATCATTGATTTGTTCAATGCACTTACTCAGTGCCTGTATCGGACTGTAGTCTCCTGGTGATATGGTTATGTAAATTTGCGTGTCGTCTGCATAATTATGGTAGCATAATTTGTTCTTATTCATAATCTTAGCTAGTGGGAGCATGTAGATGTTAAATAGAAGAGGGCCAAGAATGGAACCTTGGGGACCCCGCATTCAATATTTGTCCGCTCAGATGTGAAATTGCCTATTGACACATAGTAGTCTCTATCCTTTAAGTAGGATTCAAACCAGCTTAGTACAGTTCCAGAAAGTCCAACCCAGTTTGCTAGTCGATCTAGTAATATGCTGTGGTCAACTGTGTCAAAAGCGGCACTGAGATCCAGTAAAACTAAGACAGAACTTTTGCCACTGTCTGTGTTTAAGTGGATGTCATTGAGGACCTTAACCAGAGCAGTCTCAGTGCTGTGGTGTTGTCGAAATCCTGACTGGAAGACATCAAAGCAGTTATTCATTGCTAAGTAGTTATTTAGCTGTTGATAAACAGCTTTTTCAATGATTTTACTTAAAAATGGTAGGTTAGATATGGGCCTATAATTTTTCATGAGTGATGTATCTAGATTGTTCTTTTTTAGGAGTGGCTTGATGACTGCTGTTTTCAGGGCCTGTGGGAATACACCTGTCTGAAGGGACATGTTGACAATTTGTAGAACATCTGAGGCCATACAGCTAAAAACTGTTTTAAAGAAGCCTGTGGGCAGAATGTCAAGGCAACAGGATGAGGAGTTCAGGTGTTGTATAATGTCCTCCAGGTTTTTGTGGTTTATAAGATAAAATTCTGTCATTGCATTTGAATTGATTTGAAGAGGGAACACATATGTTGAACTTGGTATTGATGCAGTGACAGCTTGTCTAATTTTGTGAATTTTCTCAGTAAAGAAGGAGGCAAATTCATTGCAGGCCCTCGTGGAAAGATGCTCAGACGCTACTGGCACAGAAGGGTTTGTTAATCTGTCGACAGTAGCAAACAGGGCACGTGCATTGTTGTTGTTTTTGGTGATGATGTCAGAAAAGAAAGAATGCCTTGCATTTCTCAGTTCTGAGTTAAACGTGCACAGTTTCTCTTTGAAGATGTCATAATGAACCTGGAGATTTGTTTTTCGCCACCTGCGTTCTGCTTTACGGCACGCTCTTCTTTCTATTCTGACCTGCGGGGCATTTCTCCAAGGAGATCTTTTCTTACCAGAGACAACCTTCATCTTAGTGGTTGTCTTAGTGGTTGTCTCTGGTAAGCACACATCTGTGTGTGTGCTGAACACAAAGTTCAGCACACACACAGTACAGACAGCAAGCGCATCGTGTCAAAATATTGACTCATTTTGACTAAGAGGGATTTTGACAACATGCATTCTCCTGAATCGCTGACTCCCATCTTTTAAGTTATTAAAGTGACCTTTACAAAATGTTTTTATCACTGAAGGGCCATCAGGAATCATCAGGGTTCATTTGGGGAGATCAATCTGACTGTACGCTATGCCAACCTGAGGAACAAACTAGTGGTCATGGTTAACTCCTGCAGGTACACACACACACACACACACACACACACACCCACACCCAGCCTCACCAGTGTTTCCCAGCGACACTTACACTGACCAACTTACCCATTTGCTCATATTTAACATCTCAGAAAATCCCATTTCAATTTCTACATTCTACAAAATATAGCTTTAACAGTCCCTCGGTTTGAAATATTGTACATGATACATACAGAATTCCTTGGAGTGAATCCAACATAATACAAGAGGAATGAGCAGTAGTTCACACAAATTAATTTAATTTCATATTCGAATGTTTAGTTGTTCAGAATAACTGTTTAAATGGTAATGCTATGAAGCCAGCTATAATAACCTGTTGTGTGTATCCGTTGTCTACAGGGACCTATTCCAATGCAGTGAGAATGGCACAGACTCTTATGTCCGCCTGTATTTTCTCCCCGATCATTCCTGGAGACACCGCAAGAAGACGCATGTCAAAAAGAGGACAGTCAACCCTGTCTACAACGAAAAGTAAGCTCTCTGGTTACCTTCTGCATGACGCATTTGTACGAAAAATAAAAACAAAAACTGACATTTTCATGCTTTTCTGATTACCAACTTGAAGTAGTTACTGTTTAGGGTTTAGGGGTTGAGACTATGTCTTGAGCCTTTTTTCTTTCTACCAACCCTCTTTCATCACAGGTTTGAATTTGATTGTTCACTGGCGGAGGCACAAACCAGGAAGTTGGATGTGTCAGTGAAAAATAACAAGATGTTCTACACACGGGAGAGAAAGGACATTGGCATGGTAGGTAGTGCTATGTGTGACAGACTATGTCTTTTCATTCCTGGCACAAGAGTTCAGTGCCTGGACGTACACATTTTCCAATTGTCCAGCTTTCACAGACCTTTTAAAGTTTGCAGTTCCCGTCTGGATTATGGACTGAAAGTTATGCTTCTGTCCACAGGTGATGATAGAGTTTTCACAGTTGGATCTGGTCAAAGGCGTCACAACTTGGTATGGGACCCACATTTAAACTTTTCATGATTTCAGTGAAATAGTAGCAAATAAAGATTAATAACAGAGTTTTTATTTTGACTGGAGCACAAAGTTGGAGCAGAACTAGGCAGAATTTTGCTGAATTGAAGTACTGGTATATCCGTGATTGTGTTCATTTTCTCGCACTTTAAGATAAGAACATCCTGCCTAACCAGCTTCTTTAAAGTTGTAGTTGAAATAACACTTACTCCCCTTTTACCAAGTATGATGAGAAAATCAATAACACTCTCTTGTCTCATGTGACTATGACTTTTTTACTGTATATATTTTTACATTTTACAAGAAAAGTTGAAAATATATTTTTTTTGCTTCAAAGAGGTTATATACCAGGCTTCTCGTTGCGTTGAGGTTGGATTAAAAAAACAAGATACAGTATTACGTGCTAGTTTCTGATCAATAGTTTGGATTTGATTACATTTGACAGAGCCAGCCTAGATATTTCCATGCTATGTGCTATGTGGACTGAAGCTACAGTTGTATCAATCTTCAAGTCTTACGCTCTGGAACAAAGTGAAGAAGCATAAATCCCAAAGTATCAAACTATTACTTTAAGTTGGGCGATTGTAATAATGTATTAAAATGGATGTGGGGAAGCAAGTGGCTGGTATTTGGATCAAGTATAAGGCTATTAACATGTCATTTATCTTCCCCCTTAAGGTATGAGCTCACAATGCCTGGGCTGAAGAAATAGCTCTCGTCGGTCTGCACCTTTAAAGAGAAGCACCTCGGCCATTGCAAGGACAAGCAATGGCCCAGAGAGTTCCAAGAGTTTATTTTTTTACCTCTCTTTTATTTTACTTATCATTGCAGACCAATATTGAGTCATTCAAAAGCAGCACTAACCCCATCTCAAAAAGATTCTGGGCAAGTTTGCCACTGTATGTCAACATGTTACAATCACAGGCATATGCAGTATTGTTACAGTCCACACCCCTGCGGAAAAACTTTCTTTGAACACATATGCACATATTGTATTGTCACAATTATAGATATAGGCTACACGGAATAAAATACCATTCTAAATTATCTTTAAAAAGGCGGTCAAATAGGCGCAAAAAATAATTTTAAACGTCCTTTAATATCCCAGGTAATGTTTGTACATAAATATATTGGCATTGAGATTAAGATATCCTTTTGTATTTGTAAAAAAATGTTTTTTAAAGATTTTATTTAGATTTCTTTATATGTAAAAAGTTGTATTGGTAGTTTTCCTGTAATATAGAGAGGGAAATAAAGGCAAAACCAAGTGTGTTTGTTGCAGCAATCCAGGAGAGTTGGGCTATTGCACGGTGAAGAGGGGTCACACATAACACACTCTTATTTCCTGTTTCTTCATAGATCTTGGTTTTCAACGGGAGAGTAGGCCTACTACCAAAAAAGCTTTTGTATTTATGTTTAATTTCACTTGAGGCAATATTAGGCTACATTACATATCCATCATTGCCATACATTGTTTGTAGGCCATTATATGCTTAATATTTTGTTAACTGCTAATTGTAAAATAGTAACCCAAGAAGTTGGTCTTAATAAATGGTGTCGTGAGCTCAGCTGTCGTCCATGTAAATTATTCAGAAGCCAAATAAGTTTCCAAATAAACATGTTCAAGCAAGTAAATGTTGGATTTTTATTTATTTGAAATTGTTTCAATACGAGTGAGTGTGTTCTCTCCCTCCCCACCCCCACACAACAGAGTACTACTGGACTGTTCCATAACTGGACTAGGTGTAGGCGTGGACCTAAGAGGGTGTAGGCCTACCCCTTCACTTAAAGGTGCAGTGTGTAATATGACATCATCAAGAAAGTTCTACAAAGTTCTAGAATGCAACACTCCCTGGGTAACACCACCCCTTTCGAATAATAACAGAAGCTACAGTGGCCTTCATGGACAAGAACAATTCTACATTTTAAACAATGCACCTGATGACATTCCAACTATGACACTTTCAAGATGGCGGCACTAGGCCTTGGTCCAAAATATGCAGAAATATTGACATATATGAGACCCTTTCTAAGGGAAAAAAAATTATTCAAAACATTTTTTTCAGCTATTATGCACTAAATTAAATGTACTTATGGATATTATAATTACTTTCTACAAAATCTGCTAGGAAATAAAATCTAAAATTCTACACACTGTAGGTTTAAGCAAAGGGTGGTAGTGGGCAGTTGACAGAACACAACACACGGGGGAAAGTAGATTAGTAGCCTATCAAAAACATAAAAAACTAGCTAAAAATAAACTCCCACAGCTTACCTTCTGAAGTTGTTAGTCAGTTTAGCTCTGTATTAGAGTAGCATGTAATGTTACCAGAACAGTTTATCATTTTAAGTTGACACTACAATATCGAATATGAAACGAAATTAAACTATCTCACTTCCGTCGTGCTTCCATTGATTTACAAAGTGTTGTATTCGAATCTTGATTTTATGCACTGATTATAAAATATTCGCAACACCTGCTGGCGTTCACGCGAGCTCACCGTTGCTTCCCTAGCAACGAACCTAGCAACGGCACAAGACTCAAGAGTTTCTTGAAGAAGCTAGCGTTAGCCTATTGTGATAACTGCACAAATCCAACATGAGCTCAGCAAAGAAGAAAACGAATATTACTGACAGTCCAGCATTATTACCACCAAGACCAGCACAGGTAAGCTTAAGCTGGAATATGTCTATTTTAACGCTACAGCTTTTATTTGACTGGTATCCGTCCCTAAACTGGCACTAAGCTAACATGTTTTAAGTTATTGCGTAGTCAAATAATGGACAGTTGGCAATAAAATAACAAAACAAAAATCAAGTGTCTTGCCCATAAATCATTTATTTGTATTTACATTTTGCATTTCAAGTTGTAAAGTTGCATTTCGTTTTGACGCAAACACCTCTCAACTACATATGAACTGTAAAAATAACGCCAAACTAATAGTTAATTTCGTCGTCCAGGTCTACAGAAAACAACCATGGTTGGAAACAAAACCTTCATTTTCCCCGTATCCCCCACTCAAGCAGATATCTCGAGAAGCAGCTGTGGGAGGTAAGTTCAAGTTTTGAGCTGATGATAATCTTTCACATTTGAAAAATATTGATTTAATGCAAACTCAAACATAAGAGTTATGCTCATATTCATAAACTTGTATGTAAGAGTTATGGGGATTTGCATTTTGAACTGTTTGCCCTGTGTGTGTGCGCTGAAGGAGATGAGCTGATTGATGGCGCAGACAGTAGACCACTTAAAAGTTATGGCAGAGGCCAGGCCCTGCTCCAGGGCAGAAAGGCAGGGCAGATCCCTGGGATCTCCAAACAAAGCCGCACTACCCGCACACATCTCAGTAAAAAGCACAAGAGTCTCCGGGAAAATCTGATTAAATTCATATGGTGAGTTGCCAAAGCTTAATTATGTGTCTGTCATGATATATTAATGTATATGCCATTCATCTCTACATTTTTGTGACCTCTACATGGTTTGGAAGCATGTGAAGGACATACCCTACTCACTCAATACATCACTTAATACAATTAGATGCTGTTGTTATTACAGTATAAGCATCTAGGTAAAACCCTTATGACGGTAACTTCACTGTAGTCTTGTAAATCATAAGAAATACCAAACCACTTCTATTACACAACGTAGGATGAAAAAATACTGTGTATCACTAAAACGATGCACCTTTTGCTATTTTTCTTTTCTTTTCAATATAGCCAGCAGGAAGAGGAGGATGGCAACTCTCCACCACGTGGTTGTCCAAAACTTACAGCAAAGGAGAGCCGAGAAATGGTGAAATGAAAACACCTAATACCATATTATATTATATCACAGGCCCTCTTTTGTTGTACCCATCATTATTTTACATAAGCGTTTAAAGACACTTGCTATGGCATCCTTTTAACCACTTTTTGTTTTATTGGTTGCAGTTGCTAGGTGTGTTTCTGTCTTAGTGCAGTCTTTTTTCTTTATGTAGAAATATATATCTCTTTATATCTGAAACACTTGCATGTACTAAGGCCAAGCAATTCATTTCAGACTTGCATTTTTTTATGTGCAATTGTCACAAAGTTGACACATGAATGAAATCTAGGTTCACAGCATAGACATTAAGTCCGCTCAATTGGCCAATGGAAAATTAATATTTACACACTGAATCACATGCACAACAGAAATGTAAGCTTAATCTTAGTGACTGCCTGGATTTTTATATTTTTCCATCATACAGTAATGAGCAAGGAAATCATATCAGGCCTTGTTTGTTTTTTAATAAAAAAAAAATATATATATATTCATAGAAATACTGAAAAGTGTTTATTCTATTCTGTCCTGTCAGAGATATCACTTTTACATCCAGAAGGGGATAGACCTGGAGAATGTTGCTCCTCTGGAGGACTTTTGGATGGAGCACATTCAGGGACTGGTCCCGTGCCACTTAAAGCGCCTGAGCACACCATTGGAGCTGCTGGTTGATGAGATTAAGGAGGACTACTTGCTCAGTGTCAAGACAGCAATCTGTACTTATTTAATTACACTAATAGTCATGATTTTTTTAAGGATGCTAGCATATACTGTAACCCATGTGCATGCAGTTGGCCTCTGTTATCCACACACCATGATCAGGATAGAAAACTGATGAATTACAAAAAAAATAATTAAGATGAATGAATATATTTATACTTGATTGTATTCACAGTTTATGCAAAATTCCTGATTGGATCATTTGTAATATCTGAGAATGTTCTAATAAAATACTGTATTGTTAGTAAAACATATTCTGCTTGTGACTGCAGTGAGATATACATTCAGAGATTCAAGCGACAATGAGGAGGACAAAGTCAAAGAGCTGCCCCCTCACAGACTTGAGTAAGTCAGCAGGATGTGTTAGTCCTGTGACAAGTGTTCAGGTCCTCTGCTATTTCATACTGTGTCGCATGTCTCATGTAATAAAAGTAAATAAAAAAAGGTTCAATATGAATGACTTGTATATTTTATCAGAGGGAGAAAAAGTCTGTATTTCATTGTGCCTCTGTCATCTTTTCCTGTCAGAGTTGAGGTATTGCCAAAACCATGGAGCAAAACCTTTGTCAATGCGCGGAAGAGGATGAGAGAGAAACTTCACACTATCAACCCCACCATGCTGCAAGTGATGTACCTCTGGCATGCCAGTTACAGGTACATTTGTTATGACACATTCTTCACTTTTGTCCAGACTTTTTATTTTTACTATAAAAAAATTAAATTGAAATAAAAATGTAAGGTGTTGAGTGAGTTTGATTAAAAAAAAAAAATCAAAATAATTTTCTTAAAACTAGCAGTTAATCAATATAAAGAAAAACAAATGTCAGTAAGTTATAATCAAGAAAGGTAACTGTGGGTTAATACAGATACAATGTTATGACATAACAGCTATTGGAATAACCCTTTCTGCTGAAAATGTAGATATTTACACAGAGCAAATAATAGTTTGCATTATATATGGTTTCTAAGATTTTTGGGGACAGTTTATCAGACCTTTCACAGTATTAACACACTCTTAAGCTGTTTTAGGAAATAGATATTTTGTCATAACAAAGTGTTCAGTAATTAGCCTGGAAATCCAGATCCATATCTAGAACGATATAGGGTCTGGCCACGATCAATAATAATTCCCAACTCAAGGGGCGGCTCCTACTCGTGCATTTCAAATGCCACTGCACGCAATTGGATAGCACTACAACCAATCAGAGCAATGAACAAGGTGACGTATTAAGCCCCGTTCGTTTAGCGACCAGCGGGATTAACTGTTAAATTCAAATTTTGCCGTGGTCGGTTGGCAAACAGAACATTCCTCTTATTTGCTAATGAAATATTTGAGTGCAAATTTAATTTGCCAGCGCCTAGCGGCAGGTCTGGATTTCCAGGCTATTCAGTAATACAAAATGGTGTCAGATTGACCATCTAAGATGTTTCTGTGCTTTGATAAAAGGGATACTATTATATTATCCCATGTCACGAGTCCTGAATCAGCTAACCCTCCTTAATGACCTGTTTGCAGAACTCTCCGTCTCATAGATGTAGAGGAATTCCACAGCAGAGAGGAGTCCATGGATCTCTCTGTGTTTCAACAGATAGTCAGCAGACATCTGGATAATGCCAGACGAATCCTCCTGAAAAAGTAAGTCCACGTGATCACTTAACACAAAGATACCTTTGCTGAGTTAAATTGAAATCAAAAATAAAATGTGCTTGTCTTCATGGGTTTGATGTAGACATGTAATGTATGTGCTACTCAGGAGTACTTAATAATGTAATCTATAAGGTGCAATAGCTATTTCAGTAGCCATTTGAGGCTATTACATCAGTGAATACATGTTCTCCTCAAGAACCCCCAGGTTTTTTATCAGAACACATTTCCTGCATCAGAGCTCCAAAAATTGTACATCACAACAACACTGTATTGTGCATATCTACCCTACCTTTTGAAATGATGCATCTTACATTATACAGACTGATACCTAATACAAACGGACTTTGGTGAGGTGGTACTTGTACCCAGAGTAATTGCTAAAAACAGAATGCCCGCAAAAGCAAATATTCCTCTTATTATATATTATTTACTTCTTTGAAACCTTGAGTTTGATAGACATAAAACCACAGCCATAATACATAGAGTGGGTAGTTCAGGGTGCTGTGGTTTATTATTTAATTATTTAATATACAGTAGATGCATTATGGAGCAGTACATGCAACACATTCTCTGAAGATAATATTTAATCTAATTTTGTTGTTTTTCTACACCAGTTGGATTCCTGAAGTGCAAAACATTTACTACCAGGGATGCAGGCGCAAGGTGGTGCCTGTCTCCAGCAACATGAGCAGGCTACAGTCTTTCTTCAACTGTGCAGCTACACTTATGACCTCCCAGCTGCAAAACCTTGCAATAGACTCAATCAGAGACTATACACATCTAATTTCTCAAGACCCGGTAGGAGAAAACTTAAAAAAAGGCTAATATATTTCAGCAATGTGGAATAGAGTCGGCTGAAAAAAAGTAATTTTAGCAAATGTCAAGACTTTGATTTACAGTAGATTAACATGTGGCCAACTAATGTTGCACTCTGTTTCTGCCTTGTCTAGCGGTCAGAGCGAGCCTATGAGCACCCTGGCTTAGTGCTGCATCTGATCCTGGAGGACAAGGAGATCAAGTTTGAGCCTGACCTCAAACTGTATGAAGAGGCCCTCCTTAATGTCTATGATTCCATGCTCAGGTCTATCAGCATGGTACCTCGTGTGGAGACCAAATTGTACCCTGAGTGGGTAAGAGGAAACGTTTGTGTGTGTGTGTGTGTGTGTGTGTGTGTGTGTGTGTGTGTGTGTGTTTGGTATATAAACTAGGTGCACCTAGATAAGACTAATGCAGTCTAATACAACCATCATGCCTTCATTAAGTGTAATTTTCAGCTTTTGTTGAAACTATTTTAAAGAGGTGTTGATACAATTGAATGATCCTTTTGGAGGCTTTTTTCTGTGCTTCTGTTGAACTGCATTGTACAGAGAGGTGTTTCTGTTATTCATCTTAACCTCATTGATACACAGTAAATGGCTTTGGATGTAAAATAGTAGCAGTAAGTCAGGGACTTAGGTCTCATATTTTCTCAACATATTATGATATGCCGGATTTCTAAAAATGGTTAGCTGATCATGACATTGCATTCACCATATAATTACCACCACTAAACAAAAAAATGTTTTCTGCTTGGGTTTATACTGGACTTGATGTCTTCTTAGCCAAACTCCCAGTTTGGAAGCAGCCTGAAGCCCATCATCCTGCCGGGCATCCTTCTGGCCCAACAGGAGGAGGTGCACAGGGTGTTCAGGGCTGAGTGTGTCAGGCCCAGGGAGTTTGTCCATGAGTATGATAAATACGCCACACTGGTATCCAGGCAGGCAGAGGAAGATTTGAAACAGTTCCTCAGTGAGAAGCACTCTGTTCAGGAAATCATGGTAGAGATGAAACACTACCAGCAGCTTGCAGAGCAGATCGAGTACACATCATGCAAGGTACTGTATCAGGGAGGTGAAACTCACTAGAAATGACCATTAAGCTTTAAGGTGGGGTCAAAGATTCTGGAGAATGCTTGTTCTCGACATCACTTTTTGTCAAAATCTGCACATTTCTCCTCACGATCTGCTACCTGTCCATACTGTCTGCGTAAAAAAAAATCCCAGTGTTAATACACATCCTAGGCTCTGTAAACTGGTAGGTTGATAAAGGGGCCCAATATAGTTAGCAACATGCCCGTTTACAAAGCCTAGGCTGTGTATTAACACCAGATTTTGACAAGTGTTCTCCAGATTCACTGACTCCACCTTTAAAATGAGATAAATACTGTGGAGAAATAACAATGATGTCGCTATGTTTCTTTACTCTCCAATTTTAACAATAACTTTCATTCCACATAGAACACATTTCTTCACGATGTAAATTGTATTACTGACAGAACCTTTGGGCTTTAGGTGGTACGACTTGGCATGTTTGAGGTTCAGTCTCATAGGATTATTCATTCTCTAGTCAAGCGGGTTGAGGATCTACAGCAGAAACTGGTGACACGGATGCTACAGGACCATCAGGAGGTCAACAAAGGGTCAGTTTGTTCACAATTTCTCTCAACATGCACACACACATCATCAGCAAGATCATTTTGAATAGGGTTGAAAACCATTCCCAGTTTGGCATATACTGCTGTAAAACGTAGAACTTATGTTGGCCCCTCTAGAGCCAGGAATTAAACATTGTGCAGGTTAAAGGGAATGAATATTATTACCCTTTTTGATGTTAGACCCAGTGTAAACTACTGTATCGACCCGTACCTCATAGGGGCTTCTTAGCTCCTAACTGTGCCATGATAAGTTTGTAAGTCTGTGAAACCCTTTGTATATGTAAATGAATTAGTACTCTTCCTCTCACAGGCTCTGCAAGGAATTTGAAAAGATTGCAGAGAAGGCCCTGAGCACGCCACCTGACACACAGCAACTGATCGAGCTTAAGGTAACTACCCCACAGTCGTGTCACACAGACCATCTTGTTGTGGTGTGTGCTACATGTAAAATTGTCCTACACACCTCTCGAAAGAGCAGTTAAGAATGGTATTACACAGGGCCCTCCACAGTTTAATTTGTCCCGCCACAATCTAAAAAAATATATATACCGTATATATATATTTTTTTTATATATATAGGGGAGAACGGGGTAATCTGAGCCACTTTTTACATTTGCTCCCCTCTAGCGAGCTAAAATGATTTATCACTCAAATTTACACATTTCCCATTAATTCAGGATGTTTCCTAGAAATGGGCATTAGCAGAATTTTTTCAAGACAAAGGGCAGTGAAAATATGATTGTTTTAAAAAAAGTTGTCATGTGGCTCACTTTACCCCAGCTGTGGGGTAAACTGAGACAGGCCAGAAAAATCAAGGTGGTAAAGTGAACCAGCTGGGGGTAAACTGATCCACTTACCTTTTCCACTCTGAAACTACAATAACAACACATATTGTAACAGTTAGAATCCTGAAAGCTAGCCACACATTCCAGAACTAATGTCGGACTAGTAAAATAATGATGGGGTTTAGCCAATTAAGCAAAGCAAATTTTCTAAACACTTAAAAGTAACTCTGAACAAAATCAAATACAACATATTATAATTCAAAAGGTTTTAATAAGATTCAAATGAAAGATAGAACCAGTTAGATTAGAACACAGTCTGGGGGTCATAATACAGGACCCTTAGAGCCAGCTTGTGTCTGGGGGTCAAAGCATAGGGAAATCAGAACCAGCGAGAACAGCCTGGGACTCAGAACACAGGAGAAGACCCAACTGGATTATAACATCAGCCTGTCATACTCTACAACTAGGCCTACTCTACATTCCAGCCCTGAAGGTTACAGGGAAAGATGAGAAGGTTCTCTTTCCGTGTGGTTGCCCGAGGTTGTCTTCCTGGTGTATTTCCTTGGCATCATGGCTTTTCTACAATGTGTATGACATTAAAATAAAACATATGTTACGTTATATTACATTAAAATATGTTAAAGACTAAACTTAACTTGTCCCTCATGGTGGGGGAAAGTGAGACAGTGTCTCACTTTCCCCCACAGCATTTGGCTCACTTTCCCCCACCACCACAATTTGAGAAAAAACTACCTCTCTTAGCATTTCAGGCTAATCTTTAGCTAATATCATCACATGGTTTTTATATGTTGGTAGTTCATCAACACGTATGATAGAAGTTTTTCTACGTGAATACATTTGCTTTGGCACAACAGTTGATTAAGTTGACAGCAACAAAATTTACTTTTACATGCAAAATACCTATTTTGGTGAAAAACATGCTTACCACAGCAACATGAGGTCCTCTCTTTCAGGGCCATGGGGAAATGAGAGGGGCTTGAAAACATATATCTCACATAACCACAAATGTTTTCCGTTGCCTAGATACAGGGGGTGGCTCACATTACCCGATGCCTCAGATTCCCCCATTCTCCCCTATATTTTTTTTTTAAACATCAACATAATAGTTCTCTACAGTGGGAAGTAAATCTTTATGCTGTGTTGTGCGTTGTTCCCGTTGCCGTTGCCTCAGCAAAGCATCTCCCCTTCAGTCTCCCTTCACTCGAGTCATTCACTGTGTGTTCGCCTACTCTTAAGGCTCATATTTTATTTCATTTCTTAACGTAATTTAGCCTACCTCAAAATAAAGTTTATTACCGCGGTGAAGTTAGTTCCAAGCCGGATATTAGACGGACATTCATCAGCAACAAATTACTAGTTTCACCCACAGTATACAGCAGTAGAACGGTTAACACACCCACCAGCCCTGGCATACTGACCACTGACTTACCAATACCATCAATAAAATACTCTCATGTTTACACAAAACCCAATTCAATACCTCCATACTGACTTGGTCATGAAAATTAGGTTCAATAACTTAAAACTGAATTGGGTCCATGTAATGTAGCACACTCATTTTGATTAATAATATGTCATACAAATATTTGAATAAAAAATAACAACTTTTTCTTTGTAGTTCTTTTTCTTTTTCTTTTTCTTTTCTTTTCGACAATATTTTCTTGAAGTCTAGTGTGAAAACAATATAGTATGCATTATAGCCAGAATATAATATACAGTATATATTAAAAAAAGAAAGAAAGTAAGAACAGTACAGTGGTAGTACTCCAAGCACTTTATTTGTTTTGTATCTTTATTTAAGTACTACACCATTATATGTTGTTGCCCTTTACTACCACCCAGACCTTCATGGATAAAGTGGAGACTACAGATATGCCCCTGTTGGAGCAAAGATTGGCAGACTCCAACAATCAACTGTGTTTCCTGATGGACTTTGTCAACCTCTCACCATCGGACATGGAGCTCAACACACAGACGTGTCTATGGCTTAAGCGTATGCCATCCATCTTTAAAGAACATGGACAGATCATCACTGAAAAAACAGAACAATATCAGAGTGGCCTTAAGGTCTGTGTTTTCCTCGATCTGGAATCTGGACATTTTGCATCAGAACTGTAGAACTAAATAGTTAATGTGAATGCAAAATTAAAAAAAAAATTGGTTGCTAGAATTCCTTCTGTTTGTCCATTCCAGATGTGCCGTGATCGCTTTGAGGAAGAACTGGAGAGCTACAGCATACAGGTGGAGGAGTTTGCCTCCTTTGATGAGCTGACAGATCTCAACAAGTACTTGAAGAAATCCCAAGCTCTCAATGCTAAACTGGAGTTAGCCATGGAAAAGGTAAATGACGATTTCAGTGCTACATCATAGGAGTGGACAAAACTGAAGGTGTACAGCTATGACAAATGAAAGATATGGAGAGTGTTTTATTCGGTTTTAGAAGTACTTTTATAAATAACATTAAAGGTCAGCGCTTGAATAAATTGGTGTCCATGGATATAGATGCTCGTGATCTAAAGATATATAATTTCATTGTGCAGTGCATTATTGTATTTTATTGCACGTTTAGTTACAGTGTATGTGCTTTCAATTATTTAACCTTTAGATGGCAGCATTGCATTGTTTATCTGCTGTTTGTCATCTGTACATCAACACTCATCTCCTTATCCTTCTCCCTTTTCTTTGTATGTCCTTGTTTATTTCTTTTTTGCTTCTGATGTCCCTGCATTCTCTTTCAACCTTTCTGCCAATCTGTAAAGATTGACAATTTCAATTTAGAGGAGGAAGCCTTTGGCTGGTCTGTTTCCCAGTATCCACTGCGTAAGACGATCCAGGACAGGCTCATACCCTTCCTGCGCCTTTATGAGACTTCCACTGATTTCCTAAACCAGTACGAGGTGTGGATCAATGGACCGCTCTCGGGTGTGAACCCAGACAAGGTATTACAACTTGGAAATATATATTTTTATAAAATTTGACATTATGTAAAAGTTGTAGTATCAAACCATCATGCCCTTGCCAATGAGCAGAGACATATTTAATCGTCATGATAGCTTCAGTGCTGCTTAGGACGGCATCATATGAGTCCCAAACTGTATGTATAGCGGTGTTGTGTGGTTTGTTGTGAGACAGAAATCTGATATGAAGTCCTGTCTAGAGTGGTTATTGGGGAGGTTGTGGAAGCCATTTATCCTATCATTTCGGCTGTTTTGAGGTCAATCTTGACTTAAAATGATCTTATAATGTGGAGAATCTCAGAAGTGAATACTGTGTAAAGCTGACGGCTTGTTGGAGAACTAGTCAATTAATTAATTTCAGTCCAGTGTTTAAGTCCAGCTCTGCTCAGGTGATGTTAAGGTGTGACTGAAGGCTAAAATTGTTGTGCAGTATTTAAGTTGGTGGATTCATGTGCCCAGAGATAAATAGTAAAATCTTTGTTTGACATTCTGTATTATTTGAAAGCTCTGAATGCCTTCTCTCTATTCCTTTAAACCAGTGCTTCTCAAATGGGGGGGGGGGGACGCCATGAGTTGTCAGGGGGGGGGGGGGGCGCGGCTGCCTTGATTTCCAACTTTTTTTTTTTTTCTTAAGTGCTAGCAAGCACATATGCTTGTGTATGGTCATATCTGCGCGAAAGGCTGCGATTTGCAGTAAATAAATGTCTACATGTGTCTCCAAGTGTCTCTGTAGGCTATTTAAAAAGAAATCAAGCAAGTTGACTAATACATTAATTAATTATTGGTTATCGCATCACAGAAGGCCTATTGGCCTATACTAATAAAAAAAACACCACCTTAACTATGTTTACAGTTTAAAAATGCTTTGAATGAAATGCAAACCTCAGTAAATCATTTGCTCTTGTTTCTCTGTCCTGAGATTCACACAGACTGGGCAGTCTTGTTTAAATGTTACAAATTGAGCTAATAAACTGAACTTTGAATTGTTTTGCTGCAGAAGTGATCTCAGCTAATTTGTGTTATCGAATGCTCGTGCCAGAAACTCATACAGTGGTTTTGTACAGATAAATAAATAGATATTAGCAGGTTCTCAATAGTATTTCAATTTAGGGGGGGCGCGAAAAAATTTCTGTCCCCTAGGGGGGGCATGACAGAAAATAATTGAGAACCACCGCTTTAAACCACTCATTTGTAAAAACCCTCAGCTACCTTCAACCCTCTGGTTTGAGTCACTGCCTCTCTTACACAATTACATTATGATTTATGTTTACATATAAACATAAACATGTTTACACATACAGTATATATATAATATATACAGTATATATTGTGTAACAGTTTTTGGTGCAATTAACTGCTGACAGTTATTAATTCATAGACATTGTACTTTATTTATTTTTTATGTGACTACTTGTAATGCAAAACCGCTTCCATGTAGGTAGAAGGGGATGTTGGTAACTACTGGCGCACACTGTACAAGCTGGAGAAAGGCTTCAGTGATTCACCCAAAGCCCTACAGATAGCCACCGCTATGAAGAATAAGGTGGACGACTTCAAGGAGAACATTCCTATCGTGCAGGTCAGACCTTGATTGAATAATTGAATATCTATAGAAATCTAAAATGTTTTAATGTCAAGGACTTTTGTCATTTCATCATAAAGCATAGTTTGAATTTAAAATGTCTTTCTACAAGATTATTGAAGTCTTTTTTGTACACCCCAGGTACTGTGCAACCCAGGCTTGCGTGACCGTCACTGGGAAGCCATGTCAGAGATGACTGGCATCTGCCTGCAGCCGGACGAAGAGGCCTGTGTGGCTCACTATCTGTCCATGCACCTGGACGAGCACCTGGCCAGCTTTGAGAGCATCAGTGAGGCAGCCAGTAAGGAGTACTCTCTGGAGAAGGCCATGGGAAAAATGTCCACTGAGTGGGGTGACATGGAGTTCGTCATACTGGCCTACCGAGAGACGGGCACCTCCATCCTGTCGTCTGTGGAAGAAGTTCAGATGCTGTTGGACGACCACATTGTGAAGACACAAACCATGAGGGGCTCACCCTTTATTAAGCCTTTCGAGGTGGAGATACGGTAAGAGATAAAGATGAGCTTGAGTATTATTTTGCTCCTGTTTAAAAAGAAAACAGCTTACTAATGTTTTGAAGGAAGAACATATTAGACAGGTCGGTTGAAGTTCAAATTAAGCTAGGATGCTTTTACTTTTGTTTTTTATTGATCCAGGGCTTTTACTTTTGGTGGTAAACTGGGGTACTTTGCTAATGATACTCTAGCATTATGTTATAACTCTGGCAGTTATGTTTTCTCCTATTTGCACTGGATTGTTTTTTTGTGTGTGTTTGGTGAAGCAGTCATGGGATGTTTTATGAATATTCTGCTTTTGGACATGGCACAAAGACTAAAATATCACTTGAGAAAAATACTATAAACTCACTGTCGAGCTCCAATCCATTACCATTCTGTGCAATGCCTGTTACTTGGGCACATAGAATGTATGTAGCAAATATAGAAATCTTCCCCCCACCACTCATTTCCTTATTACTAGCTTTAGAAAATAGCTATGCAGCTGTCTGTACCCCTGCAAACAAACAACAGGACAGAGACATTTTGTATACAGTTGTTGATAGTGAGTTTATCACTTCTGTCTGGAAGGACAAAGACAGTCATGCTGGTATGTACTCATTTTTCTCCTGTAGGGAATGGGAGGGCAAGCTGCTGCTCCTGCAAGAGATCCTGGATGAATGGTTGAAGGTGCAGTCCACTTGGCTTTACCTGGAGCCCATATTCAGCTCCCCGGACATTATTACTCAGATGCCTGAAGAAGGACGCCGTTTCATAGCTGTCGACAAAACCTGGAGGGACACCATGAAACAAGTTTCCCTGGTAAGATGTTTGATTTTTTTTGGCATGATTTTAATATTGCAGCATGATTATAGACTGATTTTGAGATAATGCGCCCCTGGGCACAAACTCTTATTGGGCCCCCCACTCCTCCCTATCCAGTCAGGTACACTGACTTTTCCACACAGATACATACAATTAATGGCAAAAACATATTAAGGAAGTCAGTGTTTCCCACAGGATTTGGGGATACTGTTGGAGGGACCCTGGTCCTTGTCGGGGGGTTAGGGGGTAGGCCCCCCCGGATTTTTTTTTTTTACCATTTTAAAGTAAAATGCATCAATCTGGGAGAGGAAAAACAGGCAGGAAAAACAGGCAGCACTCTTTACTCTGTAACTGTTTAAACAGTACAGTAGATTGGTCTGCAGACCCATGTTCTATGATGGAGGGGCCCATTTCAACAGATAAAGGGTGGATAACTACTTTATATGAGCAGTATATCATTTACATATGGAAAGCTTATTTCTGTATGTGTTCAAGGCCCCTCATGAAGCCCCTTACACAGAGCTACTAATGCTGTTGTTTTTAACTTGCTTTTGTATTTCTCCCCTACTAGTTGAGGGGCCCATGATGATTTCTATCTTGTTACATTTTAATGAGTATCCTTATATTTAGGCTATTCCTTTTTGGACCCTGTTATTGACATGAGTGACTGAGCTCTTTGACTATGCAACATGAAAAGTTACTATCAGTATCTCTGGCTTTGGGCCCCATAACCTTTGGGCCCCTGGGCCTGTGCCTGCTGTGCCCGTGCAGTAATCCACCCCTGAGCATGATATGTTATAATGAAGAAGATAAAAAAAAAGGAACTTTCAGTGACAAGGCACAAGAAAACATTTTATCTAAATTCTTCAGACTAGGGCCTGACCGATATGGAGTTTCCAATAACCAATTAAATGGCTGAAAAATTCTCCAATTTTTTTTTTTTTTTATAATTTTTTGAACCCTTTATTTGAATATACTTTTTACTGCCCAAAATGTGTGCAGGGAAGTTTTTCCTTATTTTAATAATGCATTTTCTGAAAAAATAAAGTGACATGGGGCATTTTTAAACTCAGACATTAAGCATTTTATCTTACTGCAAGTCATTAACATTCAAGAGAGGACCAATGCCTCTGCTATTGGTTGCAGGGGGAACTGTCAATGTCAATTAATCCAATGTATAACAACACACCTGCTGTTGCTGCTGTTAATAGGCTATAGCCTTAATGCTATTCATTAATGCTACCTTCACCAAACACAATTGCTTGATAAAAGATAAACATAAAGAACAAATTGCCATTTGTTGGCCGATGCCGATTATTCCAAGAGAGGCTGTAATCGTCCAATCAAATCGGTCGGGCCCTACTTAGGACATACTCAACCCGTTTAATATTTTTCACCACCATCTCAAAGTAAATGGTTCTTACAGTAATAGAATGGACAGTTAGAGGAGCGCACAGTGACGTACTTCAGCAAAACCAACATAAGTTTCATAAATTGAATCTGGCTAGAGTAGGTACACAGTCAACAATCCAACTGCTGTATTCACTGTGCGGAGCCATTTCCTAAAGACTGGTTGCTGTATTTTAATAATTACCTACTTTAACTGGAGGGATTACAATCCTCTCGACCTACACCACACATTTTACTTATGGAAAAAAAAAAGTTGGAAATAAGTGCTGCGAACCTGATCAGAAAGTATGTTAGTCATGTCAGCTTGTTTAGAGGCAGCCAATCATGCTCTCTTTTTTTTCTCGTGACTTTTAACACAATCATAAGTATGAGATGAGATGGGTGCAGAAAGAGAGAGTAGGAAAAGAAAGAGGGCAGGACAAAAAACAACAGAACCAGGATAGTAAGGGAGCATTGCACAAGCATCCTCAAAGAGTTTCCAAAGGGTAATTGGCGTCCTCAGTAGACCTGAAATGAGACACATCAATTTCAGGCAGTGTCCTCCAGAAAGCCCAGCCTGACTGCACCGTCAAATAGAAATTATGGATTTTGTCTGGAAGGGGCAGGACTACACTGGGCCACAAAGAAAATGAGTTCACAGAGGGACAGGGAACCTGCACACACAGATGTGCACTGGCACTGTCTAGTCTACTGTGAGTTGTGTACAGTGTTATGGAGCATGCTAATGCTACTTTATACTGCATTTGCTCACAGCCAGTTTCAGGAAAATAGGGCCACATATATTACATTTAGCAAGCTTTTGTTTAGTTCAGTGAAGTACGTATGGTACTGTGTGTATGATGGGAAATCATTTTCTTTTCCTGTGTCCTATGTTTAGTTAAAATTGTGACGTGAATCTGATTAAGCATTGCAAAAAAATGTGTTGTCACAAAACCTATTTCTAATGTGAATGTTGTTACTGTTGAGCCTTAACACAGCTGCTTATAAGCTCGGACAGTCAGAAAGGGCTTTTCATTGTTATCCGCAGTGGATAATTAAGCAGTAAGTAAATACACTATTTGGTGTTTTCGTTTTCTTCCGTATTTAAAGTAATTACTTAGCACTGAAGACCAAATTGTTCCAAATGGATAGGTAGGCTTCACTGCTTACCTCTGCCTACTGTTTCAGAAGACTGATGTGAAGTACAGATACAAGCAGCCTACAAGGGTTCTACTCCTAGCTGTGTGTATCATTGTTATATCAATGTTAAAGACAATTTCAAAAACACCCACAGCTAGCCTGCTGAGAATAGACTTCACATTAGTTTCTCTCAGGAGAGAAACAAAGATCAGGCCGGTCTAAGACAGTAAGGTTCACATCCTCTAAAGGATTGTGCTGCTTTTGCGCTTGCTAAACCAAATGAGAGAAATAATAGCACCGTATCCACAGAGCAGGCGCAGAGGGGGAAATGCGCCCAGACTGCAATTAAACTGCCCTGCCGAGCAGATAGCGCCCTGGGTGTGTCTGGCCCATTCTATTTAAATGAAGGAATATTCTAAATCCAGTGCAAAATTGCTCCCTTCCTATGCAAATAAGCCTTGTTGCAAAAAGCATCATCAAAGGCCAGCGCTTATTGCAACAGGCCGTTTTAGTAGAGCAATTACCGCGTATGAAACCTGTATACTAAAGCCGCACAATCTTTCCATAATACCCGTCTCTCTGTCTCCCTCTCTCTTTTCAACACTTGTGAGCTTTGAATTATATTGAATTGATGTTATATTATGGGGGAAATCTACAGGAAGTGTGTTGTGTACTTATAGGAAAAAACTATTTTGATGGAGCTCAGGTTTATTTAATAAGGGCTGTAAACCTGTACTCTGTGTGTAACAGCCGTCATTCATAAAGCTATTAGCGCAATCCATTCTTAGTGGATGTCATGTAGCTCAAAGTCTGCGACAAATGGTAAATTCCTTGACCTCCCTTAAGTGCAAGAAAAACTAAATATTTGACAAATAACACTATTTGGCTCAAATTTGTGTGTCAGAGCGTGAGACATCTGAGAACAAGTCCTCGCAAAACATGTTAACATGACAAAATAATCCCTCTCTGTTAACTGATCTTAAATATCAAATAAATATTTCAAAATTTGCTTCTGATAATTTATAAAATTGTCTCAGGGGGATGAACATGAGACTTTTATTGGAATTTTATATATCATAATTTTGAATTTTGAAAAATAAATTCAATGCTTGACTGGAGGTATTTACTGTTGGAAGAATCATTTTAGTTTCTAGTGTTGTGTATGTGTTGCTTCATAATTTAATTGTAATAATGTCCATGTATTTAATGGTATCTCAGCAGGTAGATAGGTAGGAAATGCTCAATACTGCAGATTAAGAAGGTTAATTGTCATTAGAATTCTAACTTACACTATACGTGTATAGCAATGTTTGAAGGAAATTATTCTAATGCACCATACCATGTAAGCTGGTAATAAGAAAAACCTTCTGCATAGGCCCATAGGCTACTGCATCAAAATCTGACAAACAACACATCCTTTCATTTCTTCCATAACATTGATCATCAGTGCATGAAATTGGAGTCATCTCCACTACATACTACCACAGCACAGTGTGAGCGAAGAAGGCAGGCTACAGTACAGCTCCCTTATCGACAAATCACATCAGGGTTTCAGCCTGGGCTGTAGTTATCGGCTTAACCACTGGGAGCTGCTCAAGATCCACTGAATTTACAGTTCCTCACAGCCCCCACATTATAACTTCATTTTCTCCCACATGCTGCCTGTTTTAATGTGTCATTTATCTGCTGTTGCATTTACAATTGTTGGGGGAAAAACAGGGCGAAATTCATTTAAAATAACTATTTCTATGAAGCTACTTTTAACTTTGCAGCACACCGCACCCTCTAATGAGCTGAGAGAGAAACAATCAACCATCTGAAAATATCCCTCTTATTACATTGTCCTCTTAAAGAATGGACAAAAACCCCATGTCTAATGAAATCTATGAAAAGCATGAATCTCAATCAGACATCCTTAGCCATTCAAATTTTGTGGTACAGTTAAACACATTCCAAGCCTGAATATTTGGTTTAGCCTTTAAAAGTCTTTTCTCCCGGCTATTGCCTCATGAATACATGTAAATGGTTTAATTTCTTATTCACCATGTGTTTATCACTTGTGTTTTGTACTTGAGTCAAGTATAGAAAAATCACTTTGGCATGAGTCGCACAGCCACTGCTTCCGCTTCAGTCTTTGTCGTGTGGTGACCGAATCTCCCCCATGCTGACAAAGACAAAGGCGAGGCTGGACAATTCGATGTTCCAAGTTTATTGCAGGAGTTTCCATCAGACATACAGAGGACTTGGTGGTAGCATGAGCATGGGGGGCTGTCCCCCAAAGGCCAGCTGTATATGCCTGTGAGCAGTCTTATATCAAAACCTTGGCATGCTGGTACTCCTAAAATAGACATTTGGTTTCATATCACAGGTCCCAGCAACGGATGACGTTTATCTATTAAAAGGTTGTTTTCGTCTCTCACAGTGACCTCTAACATTTGAAGGCCTTTGCTCAGCAAACTCTGGTATCAGCCATTCAAAATCCACTACATCTTCTTAAGAAATCAATAGCAAATCATGAGAGATCAACAACATTTATTATACCATTTTAGATAATCTTTGTGGTTGTGGTTTGGAACGCAATTTGAGAAGATTAAAAGTATAATTCAGTGGCTGCACCTCCACCGAATGGACAGTGAACCTTACTTGGTCCTATTCACTGCGGCTTTTCCAACAGTACAGATTGTAGATCTTTTCTGGAGCAGCTGTTATTGTGAAATACTGTGTATTACACACACTGCCCAAAACACTCACTGCTCAAAATGTAATATCTCCTTTGAAGTTATTTCCTGTTTTATTTAGAATATTCTTTGTAGTATATGGCAACATTACATTTGTAATTTTTGTTTTATTCTTGATAATCAGCTTATATATATTTTCAAAGATATTCAAAGAAATTTAAAGAAATTATTTATTTGTAGTTGGTTTGAGCTGAACATTTCACGTTGCTAGGAGATTCTATTTGCAAAAGCTAAACACCATATCAACATGTGTTACTTCTTTCAGAAGAGTGGTAATGGTGCAGGTTGAAATTATTATTAAATGATTAGTTTATAAGCAATCTGGGTTAGTGAGGCTTGATTACTGTAGAAAAACAAAGCTTACACATTTTCTATTTTTTATTTGTGTCAGGAATCGTTAGCAATAGAAAGATGACATAGCATTTTCTTATGTCACTCAATGTTTTTCACTTTGGCTCCACGCTAGCTCTGTATTCTGCTCCTTCCTGCATTTGATTTTGTTCCGTTCAGAGGATGATATCAAACTTTGGGCAATCGAGAACCTTTTCATATGAGCAGGTTCTAGCATTCTCTGTCCAACCTTGACGATTAGATCAACTTTTTCAGGCACTTCCTGGCGGTGACAGTTCCAGGGGATATTGAATTAGTGTACAGATTAGATGATATCAGAGCTGAAGTCTTTCATAGGTTCTTAACAGTCCTCGGGTGAAGTCTCTTTTACTGTCTTAAGGCACACCGGCCCGATCATCGGACATGGTCGGAGAGTCTGGAAGGGGCGGGGACACCAATCTATTGGTGTATACGGTGACGTCGGCCGTCGTAGATGTCGTCTGGCTTCTTTTCAGCCGATTCAACATGTTCAAACGGCGTCGGGCAGTCTTTCAGTCGGAGCAATTTGATTGGTGGAGGGCTAGAGAATCAGTGAAGCCCGGAAGTGAGGCGGGTAGCACAAACAGCAGTATCGCATCGCTAGCCATTGTTTTAATTTCTTTGTTTGTTTCGTTCAGCGAGTACTCACATGCATCAACCCTTCTTGACTGCTCGACACCATGCTCGACACTCTCTGCTAAAAATGGTGCTCTTTATGGTCTAGACAGCTGTCCCATCATTTCCGACTACCGTATTTTTTTGGGCCACAATACAGATTAGCGCCGCCTGCTGTTATGGAGACATTACGTCCCGCGCAAGCGCAAAGCGTACGGAAAGTCAGTAGTTGGCTCGGTGTGTTCTTTGCACTTTTTTGGCCGCGACGGGCAGACTGGAGCTGCCTGAATCGGCAGACTCCATTTTCAGGCGACGGTCGGTAGCTGGACTGGTGTGTCCTGGCCTTTAACTGTCCTATTTTTAGGGCATTCAGTGACAGGTGGGCCTAACTGTGGGACATAGAGTGAATGTTGCTAAAGGAGGGTATTGCAATGTTTAAGTGTGACCTTCAAGGAAGCTGTGACAGAAAAATATCAACACAAGTAATCCATCTTCTTGTCATGCGTTTTACTCAGTGAACAAAAGCTACAATACATTGCCAGCATTTACAATTTCCTTTATGCCAATTTATTGAAGTTATGGTGTAATTACATTATGATTACATTAATGCAAAACATAACGGTTGCATTGCAGAATGTTGTGTCATTAGCCTACAATTGCTGCTTTCTTTAGTTGCTTTGAGTGCTCCATTAGAAAACGCATTACAGTCGAAAGAGGGCAAGGAAACAAATATTTCATTTATGTGAGACAAGTTTTACAGTGTTTAGTTATCAGCTGTTTGTGCAAATTTACTTCAACAAGAGACCAGAAACTTGGAACTTGAAACAAGTGTAAATGGACCTGACATTTTTCAAAGCTGTTAAACACGTCAATAATAAAAAGGTTGGTTGACCTCGGGAAACTGTTTTTGAAATCAACTAAAAGTACTTGGCCAAAGTGAATATTAAACCCTTTTATTTCCTGTCTGTGTTAGGACAAGCACGTGTTGGCAGTGATAGCCATCGACAAGATGCTAGAGAAGCTGAACAAGTCCAATGACTTTTTGGAGATGATCCTCAAAGGTCTTAACACCTACCTGGAGAAGAAGCGTGTCTATTTCCCACGGTTCTTCTTCCTCTCCAATGAGGAGCTGCTGGAAATCCTTTCTGAGACCAAAGACCCAACTAGGTAAACATTGTATTTATAATAAATAGCATTTATGATTGTGTATAATTGGACTACCTAGGGGTCAGGATGAGCAGCATCGTGGCTGGCCCTCTGTAAAATACTTGACTTTCCATCAATAATAGCGTTGTCTGAGACAATTAAAGTTACGTGACAAAAGTTGTAGCAAAACACATGCTGAAACCACAGACAATTTTCCATCCAAATAGCAGATTTTCGGCAAGTGAAGAACATTTAATAGAAAACAATTTAAAGAGCTGTGGCCTTTGCAAAACTAAAAAATATTCAGCTTCAATGCCTACCCAACCTCCAAAGTCCTTACTGATAACCCACTGTTTCCTCACAGGGCGTTTGGTTAATAATTTATATTATTCCCGACAAAAGATGTTCTAACCTCTCAATCTCTGCCTGTTTTGCTTTAAATGGAAATGTATCTCTGTTACAGTTGTGAGTGGCATTGGTCATATTGGTAAGACCATAAAATGTCCACATAATGTCACTTACAGTACAATGTAAAGGGCAATTGTAAGATATACTTCTGACATTAGATCAGAATGTACTGTACACATTAGATAGTACCTAGGTGATTCAATTCCCTTGTCTTACTCTCCTATAGGGTGCAGCCCCATCTGAAGAAGTGCTTTGAAGGTGTCGCTAATGTGGTGTTCACTGATGTGCTGGACATCACCCATATGAAGAGCAGTGAGGGGGAAGTGGTGCTGCTGCTGGATGTCATTTCAACCGCCAAAGCCAGAGGCCAGGTGGAGAAGTGGCTACTGGAACTGGAGAATGGCATGATGGCCTCTCTGCATAAGGTGCTGCGTGGATTGTTATTTAGCAAATGACACACACGTAAATGCATATTTAGGGATGTTCAAATAACATTTTACCCCCACACACAGGCTCCTTTCTGTATATACTGTCTATAAAGAGGCCAGGTAGTTAGATTTGTGGTCCATTTTAGGTAATTGGGGAGGCACTGGTGGCATACCCCAAGGAGCTTAGGACCGACTGGGTGCGTGCTTGGCCAGGCCAGACCGTGCTCTGTGTCTCACAGGTCTACTGGACGAAGGATATTCATGAAGCCATTAAATCAGGACAGAAGGTAATCAACTTTTTATTGTCTTTATTTACACAAATGATGTATTCTGAATGACAGTTTACATATGTAATGTTAGTTTAAGGTCCTTTTTCATAGTAGAAGGCACTTAATGGTGTAACCTCAGATCTTTTATAAAGAACCTCAATTACAGTTAGCTTTAGTTTGTGCCTCTAGTGTGCAGAATTATGCTGTTGTATATAGTTGGACATTTCAGTCACAACGCTGAGCATTTTGTCTTATCTAAAAGATGAATTCCTGACTATCTTTGAAAGAAACGCAATTTTGTTTAACAAAACCTTTTGCTGTTTTGAAGGAATCTCAAGAATCCTTAAAGACTCTTATAGCCACCTGGATAGAAAAATAGTCTGTATACTGCACGTACTAAAAGATTGGTTTTATCAACTCGTCCAAATCATGGTTAAAACCAAAAGCCAGCACGAGTTGCTGAAACACATCATATGCAGTTTGCTTTCAAGTTCCATGATGTCCAAATCAAAGCTGTAACCATGGTAACCCGTATCTGGAGCGCACACTCTACTGTATGCTCTGAAGTTGCATGATGTATCAAAGTCGTAACTAGGGTTGTATACGGTGTGAAGTATGTCATGTCAGTCAGAGCATGAGAAACAGCCTAAATAAAGGGTTAAAACATTGCTCAGAATGAGGTCATCAAAGTCTGATCACGTTTTGATAAACAGTGTATGACAAACAGTTCAGTGTTAGTCACAGTAATGACTTACCTGCTGACACTATCTGCAAGCTACCCTCTTATTCAGAACACAAAGACTTGGTGGATATGAGAACAGCTGGACTGAATGAGAATTACAAATTGTATTAAATCTTTCACATGGAATGAAGAGCACCTATGTCTCATAAGCTGACACATCCTATTTAGTTGATGTATCCAGCAGAGGTCAGCTGTTATAAACAGTTGCAGCATTATGCTGTTGTATATAGTTGGACTGGAAAACCCCCCCTTTGATTCACTGGTTATACTTTTCTTTTAATATCCTTTATATCAGACTTCTAACCTTCAGTTTATAGTTAAGGTGTTGATAGCATCCTCCCTGTTGATAAAGCCCAGCATGCTCTGCCTTCTATCTAATCATGCCTTTCTCCCTCAGGCCTTAGATGACTACTTGGTTCAAAATAATAGACAGATTGACGACATTGTGGCTCTGGTACGTGGCAAGCTCTCCAAGCAGAACCGGGTGACCCTCGGAGGCCTTGTTGTGCTGGACGTCCACGCCAGGGATGTGCTCGCCATACTGGTGCAAAAGGGAATAAGTGACGAGAATGACTTTGAGTGGCTTAGCCAACTGCGCTACTACTGGTTGGTATGTAAAAGGGATTTGGGCTTTAATCTTAACTCATAATGAATACTCTGTGTTTGACTTCTGAACCCTACGTAATACCCTGTGTAGGAAAACACCCTCCAGACCAAGATGATCAATGCTGGTTTGCCTTATGGTTATGAATACCTGGGCAACACTCCACGTCTGGTCATTACCCCACTCACTGACCGCTGCTACCGGTAAAGCCACTACTCTCATTTTTATTTGATGGATATGCTTGCAGCTAAAAGCAGTCTATGTGTAATGACTATACAAACGCCAGTTAAAAAATGTATTTAAAAAAAGAGATATTTATATCTTCTTCCCTCAGGGTTTGCTATCCAGTTCTGACTTAAAACATGTTGTGTGGTCAGATTATAGAATTTAATTTGAATATCTATACAACCATTTGGTTACTTCCCTATAACATTAGTGCAGAGTCCCTGTATTGCAGTAAAATAAACCTCCACATTGCAGTGTATAGGAAAATGCATTTGTCTGAAAGCCTAGCACTTACAGCTCCCACCTTCCACCACACAGCTCCCCTGCAGTGAAGCTCTCAGTCACTTCAACATGTGACAGTATTATTTCAGCGAGCTGGAGTGGACCTGTTTTGACATATTTACTGTCGATAAAAATCCATGCACATACAGCAGCACAGTGAGGAAACACATAATCAGATTAATGACAGGCCTGTACATGAGCTTTCTTTTGTCCGTTCTTCCTATTTCAGAACTTTGTTTGGTGCCCTCGCCCTCTATTTGGGAGGGGCCCCTGAGGGCCCGGCTGGCACAGGAAAAACAGAGACAACCAAAGACTTGGCCAAAGCCGTGGCCAAGCAGTGTGTGGTTTTCAACTGCTCTGATGGACTGGATTACATTGCACTGGGCAAGTTCTTCAAAGTGAGTTCACTTCTCTTACAATTATAAAAACATACATGAGTGAAAATGAAAGAACACACTCTAGTGAAACCAGTCATGTAGATACAATGTTACCTTTTTTTTTTTAAGATATTTTCTTTGGCATTTTTCATGCTTTATTTGACAGTTTGAAGAGACAGAGGTGAAATGGGGCAGAGAGGGGAATGACATGCAGAGAACGACCGCGGGCGGGAATCGAACCCGGGTCTGCTGCTGGGGGGGACGCCCTACCAACTGAGCTAAGGGCGCCCCCATACAATGTTACCTTTGATAGTAATCCAAAGTAAACATCCCCAAGTGCTGTTGTCCTCTTCTTAGATGGAAGTGTGCCAGAACAGATGCTCCCAGATTAGAACATACCACTAACATAACTATCAGCACTTTAATGAGTCAGATTATACAAGGGGACACAGCTGTTACATTTACATCCAATTCTTATTTGTAACATCCCAGAATGGCATAAAATACATAATGAAAGTATCAGTGTCTACACCCCTCACCCCCCCCCCCCCCATTACAGCTGCAGTTGATCACTGTCTTGTGATTACAGTTATGTGTTTTATTTTGACTGTGGAAAGCCACACAAATCACACTAAATATCAGAAAAAAATCCCATTTCTGTCCTCACACTATATGTCCTGAAATCTTACATACTCTTTAAATATGTAGTAATGAATTATGTGTTTGTTTGGCTGTGTGTGTGTGTGTGTGTGTGTGTGTGTGTGTGTCCAGGGCCTTCTGTCTTGTGGAGCTTGGGCCTGCTTTGATGAGTTTAACCGCATTGACTTGGAGGTGCTGTCTGTGGTGGCTCAACAGATTCTCACCATACAGAGAGGTTTGCTTTTTTGTTGACATTCTCTTTCTTTCTCTTTGATCTTTCCACAAGCTGGCAGTCTACCAGAAACACATTTGGTACACACTGGCCAGTGAAAACGCAGGTTTTTGACTACAAAGAGATTCAATGCGGAGCTAAGGCAATTTGTGTAGGCAGGCTGGTCAAACTTTAAGCACAGTTTTGTTCCACCCAGCACAGCAGTGTGTCCTAGTGAGCTATGGACATAAAGTGCCTTGTGTCTTAAGTGGCAAGAGCCAAACGGGCATACGGCTTCAAACTAAGGGGCACTTTACACGACAACACGAAACGGTGCATACGCGAAAATATTCTCGCGGATGCACTATATCATTTACATGAAAACAGCAAACGCAGGCATGAAACCGCAGGTTTTTGAGATCAACTCCCAGGGAGGATTTTTTGGAAAACACAATGGTTTTGGTTTCTTGTAAACACCGAAACCATTTTCCCTGGTAATGCTGACGTCACGGCTCCAACCTCACACATGCGTAGTCTATAACATTTGCTGTCAAAATACCCAAAAGCGAGTTATAAAGTTAGAAGACAACATGCACAGTGTCTCCACGGCACCATCACTGTGATCAGCGGAGTGTGTTGTGCAGGGCTAAAATATAGGCTAACACTCGCCAATTTAGTCCAAGCGATTACCGCAGTAAGTTATTGAGACCACCCGCCACTTTGGCTGGGGAAAGATTTGTGCTCTGCCTGTTTTTTTTTTCTAGCAAAATAAACGTGTGTCACTTCTATATGCCAGGGACACGGCTCTGTCTACATTAAAAAACACTATCAGCGCGCAGCGGTTAAGTTAGGCTACTGTTCAACAAAAGGAGCATTAAGGCTACGGCTTCACAGTAAAAGCATTTCACTGGACACACGTGAGTTGACTTTTATTTTGAAGTATGCTTAACAGGAAGGTAGCCGCTCACAAAGCCCCTTCACTATCAGCATGTCTTCGTTTTCACGAATTCAATGCGGTGAAATAAGAGGACAGAAAGCTTGTCATTTACATTACTTGTAACCCCAAGCTTACACCAACCGCTTTATGAACGTTAGTGGCATTAATTTTCGGTTACAGTAAGGTTTTATGCACCAAATTGTACCGGAAGAGCTATCTACTAGGCTAAGTGTCACCGCTGACTATTGGCCTGGCATGCTTACAACAGCGATTTCGGCCCGTTTCCTCTGAAAACATGTGTACGAGTGAATATTTCAAATAAATTGTGTCTGAACGGGGGTTTTTTTTAAACCAAAAACGGGAAAACTCACGTTTTCACCGTGTAAAGTGCCCCTAAAGTTTGAAAATGCTAATATAATTTACTGTTGCAAAAACGACTTTTCGCAGTATTTTTTAGACTTAGGCTCATGATGGGCACGTGAATTTCTCATCTACTAATTTCACGGAAACACAAAGTCTTCAATGTGTCCAGAAAGGCAGCACCCTAAATCCCAGAAAGAGCACGAAGCAAATTGATAGATTTGTAGCATTTTTTGACACTGCTCAGTTTTTTGGCTCAAAGTTCAAATTGATACATGCTGTATCTGATTGCATCTGTGTGTCCAGGGATTATTTCCGGTGCTGAGATGCTACAGTTTGAAGGGTCAGAGCTTAGACTGAACCCCTCCTGTGCTGTGTTCATTACTATGAATCCTGGCTACGCTGGACGCTCTGAGTTACCAGATAACCTCAAGGTACACTATCAGCCATTATTTCTCTTGAAATTGTCTGGAATGCAGAGTTTTCGCATATAATCTGGGAGTTTGAATTTAAGTCTGCATTCATCTTTTCGTGGCAAAAAGTCGTCCGAAATATAGGTGTGTTTTATACCTGTCTCCAAAAATTACAGATGTAAAAACGGCTCAAATAAAATAACCTATAACATCAGAAAAATGCAATACTTGAGAGCTACATTAAAGCAACATGTTATGAAATGGTCTCTTTACACCAGGCTCTGTTCAGGACTGTGGCTATGATGGTACCGGACTATGGGATGATCGCAGAAATTGTGCTGTATTCTTGCGGCTTTGTGACCGCAAGGCCCCTGTCGGTGAAAATCGTGGCCACTTATCGACTGTGTTCTGAGCAGTTGTCCATGCAGCATCACTACGACTACGGGATGAGGGCTGTTAAGTCTGTGCTGACTGCTGCCGGAAACCTCAAGGTCAGTGCTTTCCACAAACTAATTCTACTGTCAGTTACACAAAACCATGCTGTTTAAAGGCCTCATACAGTTATTGAGACAGTTCTGAGAGATTTTCCAGAAAGAAACAACGTTTTTGTTGCGGGGTGCGTGAAGTGAGAGAGAGAGATAGAAAAACCAAAAAAGGATTTATAATACAGAAATGTCAACCTTCTGAAAAGTATGTTTCTAGATTTATTTAACTGTATTTATTATGCATCTACAATATTAAAAGTTTAACTTTTTGAATCAAATTAGATTTTCTTTACTTTACATTGACATTCTATTAGCCAACATTTTGTCTTCATAAAGCTCTAGAATTCAACTGACTCTTACTACGTGGGTATTCCTTCTTTCTCTTAGTGTATTTTCTTATTGTCTGCCTTTTTTAACTCTGTTCTCCTCTTCCTCCTTGGTGCTGTTGCACTGCAGCTGGCTTTTCCAGATGAGAATGAAGACACGCTGTTGCTGAGATCCATTATTGATGTCAATCTGCCCAAGTTCCTGTCCCATGATCTGAAGCTATTTGAGGTGCGATGGAGTGCATCTCCTCCTGTCGTAATTAATGGAGCAATACACATCAAGTGATGTCAGCACACGTTTATTCCAGTCACTTCCTTTGGAACCACCATGCGCAAAGAACATTTTAGTCTGTTTTAGGCCTTTCACACCGCCGCAAAATCGGCGCTAGTTCTGGGCTAGTTCGGAGCTAGAGACAGTGTTTTGGTTTCACACCGCCAGAGAGCCGGCTCCGGGCTGTAAAAACTGGTTCAACTCATACCCCAGGATTGAGCAGGGTTTGAGAAGAACTGCTTGCGCCAGCGGCCGGGGGAGGGATTATCCTGACCAACCAGACCAACTCAAACCTCATGCCCGCCATATTTAAAAACACCGCTACTACGAGACCAAACGTAGCGATCAAATTGACCGGCGAGAATACACTGAATGGGTCCTGTTTGGTTAGGAAAGCAAAGCGAGAGCCAACACGTGTAAAAATAAGACGTATTCACCGCTGTTGTTGTGCTTAAAGCTAGCGGTAGCTTTAGCGTTAGCCACAAGAGCAGCGGCGTCGTGCGACGTACACACACGTTTACAGTGAGGTCATGACGTTGCTCTCTTGCCGGCTCCATGGCTGTCTCCGGTCGATGTGAAACCAACCGGTTCATAACTGGGATAAGGCTGTAACCAGTTTTGAACTGACCCCAGCACCAGCCTGGAACTGGCTCATGGTTCTTTTTGGTGTGAAAGGCCTATTTGAGGCTCAAGTTCATTGGAGTATGTGTGTGCATGTGCGAATGGTTGCTTACACAGAGCCTCTGAATAAGCGTGTTTCCATCACATCTTAAATCTTAAGGTGCATGAGTGTGTTGTTGAAAACTTTAGGAATAGTTCAAATCTTTTTCATACTTAGCTTTTTTTTTTTTTAAGATATTTTTTTGGCATTTTTATGCTTTATTGATAGTGTAGAGACAGAGTTGAAATGGGGCAGAGAGGGGAGTGACATGCAGAGAACGACCGCGGGCTGGAACCGAACCCGGGTCCGCTGCTGGCCGAGGCCCATGGAGGGGACGCTCTACCAACTGAGCTAAGGGCGCCCCCATACTTAGCTTTTTGCCTGACACACAGAAACCATCCCTTTTAACTGTGCGGACATTTTTGATGAAGAAATGGGCAAAGGTCGCTCACCCAGGTTAGCTTAGCTCAAACACTGGTAGCCTGCCTCTTCCGCACAGTTAAAGGGATGGCCTCTGTTGCCTTTCTCTTGAGCCGGAGAGTGAGGCAAAAAGCTAAAAATGTAAAATGTTGAACTATTCCTTTAAGAATGTATGATCCTTCATTCATCTCCAAGATTCTCTTCTCACTTTTTCACAGGGTATCACCTCTGACCTCTTCCCCGGAGTCAAGCTTCCAGACCGAGACTACCGCATCCTGATGCAGGCCGTTGAGGAGAACTGCAAGCGCATGAACCTGCAAGTCACTGAGTTCTTTTCAGAGAAAATTCTGCAGATCTTCGAGATGATGATAGTGAGGCATGGTTTCATGGTTGTGGGCGAGCCCTTTGGAGGCAAGACCAGTGCCTACCGCGTGCTGTCAGCAGCCCTTCATGACGTGTGTGAGCAGGTATGATGACCTGTTTTAATCTAGCCTCTGTATGCTAACTGTGATGTTTGGACTAATTAGGAAGAAATTGTGATTTGAAAGTGGAGTCAGCGATTCTGGAGAATGCTTTGTGTCAAAATCCCTTTTTGTCGAAATCAGAGAATATCTTCTCACGATGCGCTACCAAAAATTATTGTCCACCTTTTTAGATAGTGGCAACAGAAAGGTTATATTTTAGCATACTATATTTTATGATTCCTTACATTTTGATTAATAGCTGCTCTAAGGTAGCCTGGCTCCGCCCGCCCGCCTACTTCTGGCCAAATTTTATTTTCCCTTCAGTAGTCAGTCTGGGTGTACAGCCCATTTCCCAGTTTTGCCGGAGATTCGACAGCCGGTCCAATCAGCGAACAGAGCGAGTGGCTGAGAACGATGACGTCGAAGTCGCGCTCCAGTTTCAGTTGCCAGAAGCCGGCTCATGACACACGTGACGACCAAACGTTATGCGATTGGTTGGCTAGTCCAGAGTGGCACTGGGCAGATCCAATAGTTTTAAACTTTAACAGACACCCGCCTCCATGAGTGAACGTTTGCCAATTACAGCACTGCCAGACCTTCTGTACAAATGAAATGAAGTACGATGGTCTGGTAGCACCAGGCTAGCTCTAAGGTACTGTTTATACGAAAACACAAAATATATCATTTACATGAAAACAGCAAATGCAGGCATGAAACCGCAAGTTTTTGAGATCAACTCCCAGGGAGGAAATTTTGGAAAACACAACTGTTTTGGTTTCTTGTAAACACCAAAACCATTTTCCCTGGTAATTCTGACGTCACGGCTCCACTTCACACATGCGTAGTCTATAACATTTGCTGTCAAAATACCCACACGCGAGTTATGAAGTTAGAAGACAACATAACATGCACGGTGTCTCCGCGGCACCATCACTTTGATCAGCGGAGAGTGTCGTGCAGGGCTCAAATAGCCTATAACACTATTAGTAAATTATTGAGACCACCGGCCACTTTGGCTGGGGAAAGATTTGTAAATGTGTCACCACCTGTAATGCCAGGGACAGGGCTCTCTCTACATCAGGGGTGTCAAACTCTGGCCCGCGGGCCAAATCTGGCCCGTTTCAATATTTAATCTGGCCCGCGAACCAATTCGGCAATTCCATTCAATTTGGCCCGCGAAAAAAAAAAAAAAAATCATGATTTTTTTTTTTTTTTTTTTTTTCTCATGTGGAGCCTGTGCCATATTGGCACGTCGCACACGCTCCCAACCGTTAGGACACTCGCATAGCTTACCACTAGGAATGTCTGCTGAAAGTTCCACAGCTCAGGATTTTAAGCCATGAATTGATGAACTTGCATTGAAGAAAAGATGTCAGTTTTCTAATGGCTGTAAATAGGCCAATCTATGGGGCTAAATAGCATGCTAATATGATGATTGATTGTGTCAAGTGTCTAAGGATGAATGCTAACATTATCTGGTTTCTAACTTTTGCCTGAAGTTACAATATAGCTCACTAACTAACGTTAGATACCCGCTGATAGCCCACCCCTTTTGTTTCCATTGGTGGCTTTGCATTTCATTACCAATGTAAAGTGACATAAATAGTTAACACTGGTGCTGGGTCATGATTCCTATAAAAAAATAAAATAAAAAAACGTGATATGTTTTGAATGTGCAGAAAGTTTAGAAAAATCCAAGAGAAAACATATTGTGGCTCAATCCAGGATGCCTGAGAGCCTTACTGCAGTATAGTCCTTTATAGCTGTTTCACCAGGAACCTGAATGTTGTCTTTTCCTTTACAAAAATAAAGACATTTCCACAATAAATTGACGCAGAAAAGGCACAGAAAACCGAAACAGAAAAATCCACCAGAATACAGGAAATTAAGTGTTTGACGCACAAAAATTTCTGGGGGAGCACCCCCATAACCCCCACATATAATTTGTCCCCCAAAATATGTAAACAAATCCTAGCCTATGCCCATGTATGTACGCAGGTTATATACCTAGATATGTTGTTTGAGTTTTGGATTAAAAATAAGGCATGTCAGTAAGCGACATGTCTGGCCCTTCGTGTGATTATCATGTCGTAATTCGGCCCTTCGTGAAAATGAGTTTGACACCCCTGCTCTACATTAACAAACACTATCTATAGATCAGCGCAGTAAGTTAAGTTATTAACAAAAGGAGCACTAAGGCTACGGCTTCACAGTAAAAGCATTTCACTGGCTAAACATCAATAGCATTTCACTGGACAAACGTGAGTTGACTTTTATTTTGAAGTACGTCTAACAGGAAGGTAGCCGCTCACAAAGCCTCTTCACTATCAGCATGTCTTCTGTTTTCACGAGTTCAATGCGGTGGAATAAGAGGACAGAAAGCTTGTAATTTACAATACTTGTAACCCCAAGCTTACACCAACCGCTTTATGAACGTTAGTGGCATTAATTTTCGGTTACAGTAAGGTTTTATGGATCAAATTGTACCGGAAGAGCTATCTACTAGGCTAAGTGTCACCTCTGACTATTGGCCTGGCATGCTTACAACAGCAATTTCAGCCCGTTTTCTCTGAAAACATGTGTACGAGTGAAGATTTCAAATAAATTGCGTCTGAATGGGTTAACTTTAGAAACCAAAAACGGGAAAACTGTCACGTTTTCACTGTGTAAAGGGCCCATAAAGCACTTTGTTTTCTTTGTTACTTTCCCAAAGTTGTCCTTGGCCCGACTTATTTATTATGTTCTTGTCAGGTATTAACTTGGTTAATTTGTCAGTAATTTTATTCCAAAAATAAGCCTTATTTTCAGGTTCTTAACCATGCATTATTAATCTTATTCAATTACAAATTCTTATGGGTTTTCATGAGTCCTTGAGACATGAACTTGCTTAATCACAAAAAAAAATCACATAAACCTTCATATCGAGAAAAAAAGACATGTTATATTCAATATCCAAGGCCTACATGTTTGTCCCAAGTAAACACATCCATCCAATATGTCAGAGCTGTATTCTTTGTTCAGTAGTTATCGGTCTCAGAGAGAAGAGCAGAACTGACTTGTATTTACATGGCTGAGAGGCATCCCACCAAGGAAACAGATGAAGGCCTGCTGATGGAGCTCCTGCCAATGCCACATTTATCATCGTCATCCTTGTTGTTGCACATCCACTGATCATGTCCAAACCCCCCTCCCATTGTTCCACTTTTTTCTCTTTGGTTAGCAGCTCACTTCTTTCATAGTTTTTAACTCAAAGTGACACCTTGTCTGAAAAGCTGTTTGTAGCATTTTTTTGCCGCCTCCTCTTCTCAGTTCTTAGCAGAAGTCCTGTCATACAGAGAGTAATCTCCTAAGCAATTTATGAGTTTGGCAGAGACAAGTTGGTCAAATGAGCACCTTGTCATTCTCCTTTTTGCTTCTTTCTTCAACAGTAAAACCTGTGAAGTAAATAATTCTTACATGTTTTTATATTCTGTGTGTGTGTGTGCGCTGTGTATACTGTATCTAATTTTTATTCTTCTGTGCATCCCTTTTTTCTTGTTTTTTTAAAACTCTCAATGTATATTCTCTCTGTCTTTGTGTTTGTATTTATTTGGATGTTAAACCAGAATTTGATGGAGGAGAACCAGGTGGAGATCACAGTTATCAATCCCAAATCCATCACCATGGGCCAGCTGTATGGCCAGTTTGACCCAATCTCACACGAGTGGTCTGACGGCATCCTCGCTGTCAGCTACAGAGCCTTTGCTTCTTCCCAGGTAAGATGGCTGCCCAGAATACAACACTTAAAATACTTCTAAGTTCAGACACAATCAGTCAAGCAAACACATACAGAGTATTGTCTAACTTGTGAAGCTGTCTGTTTATTCTGAGACATTCTCCTTCAGACCCTCATATACATGGTGTTCACAGCTAAGAGCTGTGCAGCACAGCCGGTTCTTCTTTTGGATAGAAACATTGCAATCTAGTATAATCGCACCCTGTTCACCCATTTTGATATTTGTGGTAAGATTTACATATACCCTGATATAGTGCCAATTAAGCTGGAAGCTATAGCACCTCTTATCGCCCCCCGTGGCCTTCCATTTGCAAATACTGTTTTCCAGTCAATCTGAAACAAGTATTTACTGTTGACTTGCTGTAGAACAAATATAAACATTCCTCTAAGTTTGTTATTGTTTAACTCAGAAGCTGAAAAGCTTTTGATGTTTACTGGAGTCAGACTTAATACTGGAAGATGTGAAATCCACATCCTTCATCCTCTTGTGGATGCTACACTTCCTGGTTAATGAGGACATGGCTGTGTGTGCCTTATTTCTGGTATCCTCACAGAGTAATCATGATAATAATGATGAAGGCCCCTCTGGGATCCTGTTATTTTGTACAACAAGACTAAATACTGTACTGCATGTATTAACTATCATGCAAAAACTGGAAGCAGATGGGTCTACGGTTTCCTATGATGTTTAAGACACTTCTTCTAACATATGTGCTAACAGTGCCTTATATTTCCCTTAAAGGTGAAGTAAGCGGTTTATTTATATACACTCAACAAAAATATAAACGCAACACTTTTGTTTTTGCTCCCATTTTTCATGAGATGGACTTATGGACAATATTACCATTTCTCTCAAACATTGTTCACAAATCTGTCTAAATGTGTGATAGTGTGCACTTCTGCTTTGCTGAGATAATCCATCCCACCTCACAGGTGTGCCACATCAAGATGCTGATCTGACATCATGATTAGTGCACAGGTGTGCCTTAGACTGTCCACAATAAAAGGCCATCCTGAAATGTGCAGTTTTGTCTCACAGCAAAATGCTACTGATGCCACAAGCATTGAGGGAGCGTGCAATTGGCATGCTGACAGCAGGAATGTCAACCAGATCTGTTGCTCGTGCATTCATTCAAAGGCGTTTCAGAGAATATGGCAGTACATCCAACCGGCCTCACAACCGCAGACCACCGCTGCAACTCCGCAGACCACCGCTGCAACTCTCAGCTCTTTTAAATCGAGTCTGAAGACTTTTTTGTTTCCATTTTAACCTGCAATTTTCATTTTATTTGCTTCTTTTATTTGCTTTTAAATGTTTTATAATGTGTTTTATGTATTCTAATCTTGCCCCTGTAAAGCACTTTGAGTGGCCTTGTGTCTGAATTGTGCTATATAAATAAACTTGCCTAAAAACTTGCCACGTGTAACCACACCAGCCCAGGACCTCCACATCCAGCAGGTTCACCTCCAAGATCGTCTGAGACCAGCCACTGAGACAGCTGCTGAAACAATTGGTTTGCATAACCAAACAATTTCTGCACAAACTGTCAGAAACCGTCTCAGGGAAGCTCAACTGCATGCTCGTCGTCCTCATCGGGGTATTGACCTCGTCGCCGTAACAGACTTGAGTGGGCAAATGCTCACATTCGATGGCGTCTGGCACTTTAGAGAGGTGTTCTCTTCACGGATGAATCTCGGTTTACATTGTTCAGGGCAGATGGCAGACAGCGTGTGTGGCGTCGTGTGGGTGAGCGCTTTGCTGATGTCAATGTTGTGGATCGAGTGGCCCATGGTGGTGGTGGGGTTATGGTATGGGCAGGCATCTGTTATGGACGAAGAACACAGGTGCATTTTATTGATGGCATTTTGAATGCACAGAGATACCGTGATGAGATCCTGAGGCCCATTGTTGTGCCATACATCCATGAACATCACCTCACGTTTCAGCAAGATAATGCACGGCCCCATGTTGCAAGGATCTGTACACAATTCTTGGAAGCTGAAATGTCCCAGTTCTTGCATGGCCAGCATACTCACCGGACATGTCACCCATTGAGCATGTTTGGGATGTGCTTGACCGGCGTATACGACAGCGTGCACCACTTCCCACTAATATCCAGCAACTTCGCACAGCCATTGAAGAGGAGTGGACCAACATTCCACAGGCCACAATTGACAATCTGATAAACTCTATGCGAAGAAGATGTGTTGCACTGCATGAGGCAAATGGTGGTCACACCAGATACTGACTGGTTCTGAGTCCCCAGACCCCCAATAAAGCAAAACAATGCACATTTCAGAGTGGTCTTTTATTGTGGACAGTCTAAGGCACACCTGTGCACTAATCCTGATGTCAGATCAGCATCTTGATGTGGCACACCTGTGAGGTGGGATGGATTATTTCAGCAAAGCAGAAGTGCTCACTATCACACATTTAGACAGATTTGTGAACAATGTTTGAGAGAAATGGTAATATTGTGTATCTGGAATGAATTTTAGATCTTTAAGTCCATCTCATGAAAAATGGGAGCAAAAAGTGTAAATTTATTTTATATTAACTTTATTCATAAAGTGATCACTTACATAATGTGCGCTTCATAAAGCCAATCTCTTAGTCAGCTGCTCTGCATGTAATTAGCAATTAAACTTTATGTAGTATCCCGAAATTTTATCTAATCACAAGAGAGAACGCTACAAACCGACACCCAGCCGCACCCGTCTCACTCATGGTCTCACTGCCGGTGCACGCCAGAGCGACACATGGGTGAATGTTTATGCGCCTACAATGGCGGAGCAGGTAAAAATTCTTCCCAATGTCTGTTTTGATGGTTTTTAATCATGTTTTATCACACTTATGGATCTGAGATGATGCTAGATAACTTGCTGCTTGAAGACCGCAGTGCATTAATGTGGTGACGTAGGGACGAGCGAGGGGACTGCTAACTGCAGTAACTGACAGGAAGTTAGCTAAAAGAACCATTCCGCTTACAGCACCTTTAATGGTTTCATTGCATTTGTTTTGAAAAAAAAAACTTTTTCATCCAAATATGTCAGACATATTGTGTCTAGGTTATTACAAACACTTCTGAAAGTGATGTAGATGTAGATGCATCATTGTCAATCCCAGATTATGGATTTATGATAGATAATTGTACAATAGGCATGACATTCCAATTAATGTCAAGCTGGTAGAAAGAAAGTCTCAGTTGAAATGGTAAACAAAATAAACATTTTGCTGTCTTGTTACATTTAGATTTTTAATAACTCTCCTCCATCCATGCGCACACACACACACACACACACCAGACACACATGGGCAGGCGACTTACAGATGACAGTGCAGGCATGTTATAATGGAAAGTCATTTGTTCACCCTATTCTCAGATTGTTTTCAAAGTTGTCATTTAAAAAATTGTCGCTGTATATAAAGTTGTCATTTTACAAATTGCTTTTTTGTCAATGAAAAAGGAGCACGGTGAGTAGTTATGACAGCTGTGCAGCAGTACACACTGATGCAATGAAAGAAGAAAAGAAGAACAGGGCTTGTCTTAATTTGGTTTCAAAAAAGTCATGTTTGTAGAGTCTCTCTTTTATTGGCTCTTTTCTTTTCTACATCACATTTTACTAAACAAATTATTTGTGCTAATCTGGAATCAGCAGCACTGTAGTGTATTCAACTCATGCATTCACAATGTCACTTTTTTCTTCTTCTTCACTGCCAACAATTTATGTCAGATCATTACATTACAGCATACTCACTTCTCACCTCTCAAGCAGCAGATGGCCCCAGCCCAGGCATCGCAATTTGTTATTATCTCAACAAATCAATTTAAAGCATAGCCCTTGCCAGCCAATCTAGCTGGATAATTGACTGTATATGTCAACCTCCATTATGACAGTGAAGGTGTTCATTTCATTCATTTACCTAATTTTCTTTCCCTTGGAGTATAATGCAAAAGAGTTATTTTGTGACCTTGAAGTGTGCACTGCGATTTTTGCTAGTGGGAGAGAAATTGTTACAGTATGTGCATATGATTTAAGGATACAGACACTGTCTTCATAAAAACCAAATGGCACTTTAATAAAACTTTTCTTCTAAACTTTGAAGCTCCACAAATACTCAAGAAAGCCTGCATATTTCAGCACTGCGGGAACAACCTGTTAAGTTTAGTTTGCCTTTTTCCTTCAAGTAAAAATCTTCCACAGGGTTTAAAGGTTTAAGTGTGTGTCTTTCAATCTGGCTGTTTGTGCCTCGTACCATCTGTCAAATTGCCTTAACCGCAAGAATTACATATTTTTCACACGTCTGTACTATATGTATTTATCTTTTGGTTAGTTACAATAAATGAAGAAGGTAAGCCCGGGTCACCATTGTGGTTGATATTGGTGACTTTTTCGTTCTTTTTTCAGTAACGGCGTAATCTAACTAATTACTTTTTCCGTCGTTACAACGCCGTTATCGTTACTGAATGTTAAATGCGGTGCGTTACTATGAATTGATTGAATAAACTGTTTAATCCCGAAAGCACCTCTGGCTCTATACTACACAAACTGCTAGTAAGGAGAACGGTGGGTTAACAACAAGATAAGCGATTGTTATTTCTTATACTGTTTTAAGATTTGTTTTATTCAGTATGTGGATGACATTATCAGTCACGTCAGTCAGCCGGAGCGCCTGTTTAGTGAAGTTTCTTTTTCTTTCTCTCTCCGAATATTGCTACTGTTATTTTCATGGGATCTGTATGTTGCTGTGCATGTTAAAGAAGGAAATAAACATAGGATAAATCCTTACTCCTCCTCTCATCGTTTCATGCTTCATAGTCTGACGTTTTTGGCCTTAAGTGGTGTTTTAGCCGACACCCCTGAAGTGAATCCAGTGATAGCAGATCAGCACGGTACATTCAGCAGTTTCCTCTACTACTTTTGTTGAGAACAAAATAGGCTAGGCCTAGTGCAGGATAAACCTCTTGCTCTGTTGATGTGCAATAAATATTGAAGGTTATGTAGCCTACAAGTAGGCCTACCTGTCTGTTCTACTCATTTCAACTGACTTGTGAAAACTGTTCAGAAAAATCCAAATTTGTTGACATATAGCCAATTTCTTTTTTTTTACAGTAGGCTAACGCAAATAGTTACTTTCCCTGGTAACTAGTTACTTCTATTATAAAATAATTCAGTTACTAACTCAGTTACTTTTTGGAACAAGTAGTGAGTAACTATAACTAATTACTTTTTTAAAGTAACGTTCCTAACACTGGTGATCAGTTCTAATTATTCCTTTTTCTCAGAGCCCTGACAGAAAATGGTTGATCTTTGACGGCCCAGTGGATGCCGTGTGGATTGAGAATATGAACACAGTGCTCGACGACAACAAGAAGCTGTGTCTAATGAGCGGCGAGATCATTCAGATGTCGCCGCAAATGAGCCTCATCTTTGAGCCCATGGACCTGGAGGTCGCCTCGCCAGCAACAGTGAGAGGCACCTTTACTTCCATTTTAGGGGTTTCTTCACACTGAATACCACTTTTCCATTTTGCAGCTTTGATGGGTTGCAATTTCTGGATAAAGTTAGGGATAAGGTATCATTTTGGGGCACTTGTTCTGACCAAATTCGGGTAATGTTTTCCATCACTCACTGACCCACATTATCCTTCCAATTACACAAAGCCTTTAATTCATGATCTCGGGTCACTACCTCATGTCCTAACCCGGTTAAATTACATTCCTGTTTTTTCCAACTTTCTCTCCTTTAATTTACAATTGAGGCACTGTGACTTACAACAAGTTGGCTAAAGATAACCATCTTTTTTGTTTGTTTTTTTGTTAATTTTGGACAGTTTTCTCAGACTTTGGAACGCTAAGTCCCCTTTGTAGAATAATTATTGTCAGTGCTATCTCTGCTGTTGGCTGTAGGAGAGTGTACAACAGCCACGTGCCAAGCCTGCAATGTCACCAGCTGCTTCTTCTTACTAGCCATTCACTTAACTTTGGATGTTCGTGCTTTTTTATAAAGGAGATCAAAGGGGGGATCCAACTCTACATTCCTTTGAAATTAACTGCAAAGTTATTTAATTGTACTCATCTTATGGTTTTTTGTTGTGAGGATTTAACAGCTATGGCTCTCATTTAACTGACTTCTATTTTTGATTCTCTGTACCCTGGCAGATGTTCCTTTCATCGTGCTGAGTATAGAGACATCAAAATGTCTTTGATCGCAGATAAATTCCCACATTTTGTACAAGGTCCCTTTTGTGCACTATTGCTCTCTCTTCATCTTCTGTTTTTCTTAAATGTCCCCCTCTGTCTCTTTCCCAATTTGTTTTACCTTTTTAGTTTTAAAACCGTGTACTTCTTTTTTCTTTCTCTCCTATCACATCTGCACAGCTCTTAGCTGCTGCTCATACATTATGTCTTCACTCATCTCTGTTCATCTTACTTCTTATCGACTAGCTTTACCTGCACTCTTCTCTGAAGCTATTCCTTGGGTGGGACTTGGAGCTATGGGATCTCATTAAAAGCCTTCTCTTCACATACTATAGTCATTAGATATTCATTAGATATGGTATCACATATGCAGCAAACACTTGAGTTTTAAAATAAAACCGGGACTCTTGTAGCTTTGTCATAAAAAGGAATTCAACACATACTAGCATGCTCACTTACAATACACTGCATGTCCACACCTGCTTTACAGCATTGAATCTGATCATTTTATTATAATTAACATATTGTAATGCGGGGCATTGGTCAGATTTTTCCCTTGTTACTATCCTAGTTAAGCACATTTTAACAAGTGTCGATACTGCGTTGATATCAGTGTCTTTATAAAAAGTTATTTAGGTACAATTTGTCTATACATGTGGTTACAGACGTGGTCTATGTTTGTGACAGGTGTCTCGCTGTGGTATGATCTACATGGAGCCTCATATGCTTGGCTGGAGGCCCCTTATGCTATCCTGGCTCAATACCCTGCCGGCCTCAGTCAACGCAGCGCATAAAGACCTCATCACGGCCCTATTTGACCGCATACTGCGAGCCTGTCTAGAGCTCATTCGGAAGGCAACCAAGGTACTAAAAAATCCTTGGGGAAAACAGTTGATTTTCTAGCTGGAAGTGGTTTGCAAATGTTGTCTTTCACTCTTTGCTGGGCTTACACTAGAGGACTTTTAAAAGACTTTGCAAAGACTGAAAGCTGACACCCTCTGACATCTAAAGACAATCAACTTACACCTGAGGACAATTAGTCATTAGTTCTCTGAGTTTTCAGTCACAGACTGAGATTTTGAAAAGACAGGGGGTCTCATATTTGAAGACTACAACTAGATTCCTTTTGAAATTAATATTATTTCCAATCCTGTTACCGGGGATTAAAAGTGATTTCAGTCAAATAAAAATGTTTTTTTTAGCAGGTAAAATGGACTGGGTGTATAAACAACTATATGCCCTTATCACGTAGGCTATATGTCATGTATGATCACGTTAAAAACTGCAAACGTGATTGTGATTATATTTAATTAAAAAAAGTTAATTCAGGGGGGCGCCTTTAGCTCAGTTGGTAAGGCGTCCCCCTCCCGGGCCGGGCCCGGCAGCGGACTCGGGTTCGGTTCCCGCCCGCGGTCGTTCTCTGCATGTCACTCCCCTCTCTGCCCCGTTTCACCTCTGTCTCTCTGCACTGTCGGTGAAGCATGGAAATGCCCAAAAAATATCTTTAAAGAAAAAAAAAGTTAATTCAATATTCCGAGCGGGGGACATCCTGTAGTTATTTTACCAACTTTATTTGCTGACCTCCTCCCCAAATAATTCTCACTCCTAACCCTGTATTTGACGGTAAAGTGTTAAAGTTTTGCGTGTAAGCCTGGTTCTCCAGCCGAGGCTGCTATGTAAAAGTGTCTGAAAAAAGTGCCTCACAGGCGGACACAGGTCGCGACTAATGCTGCTCCTCCTGCGTCGTATTTGGTGCTTGAGAGAGTGTGACAGTGTTCACGTCATTTCGCTTGAGCCAACCCCTTAAGACTAACGATAATATCTAACCAGTTTGATAATGTGGAACGTCAAGACGGGGGGAAGACTGGCTGAAATCGGGTCGGAAGACCACCTTACACCAAACGACTGAGTTTACGGGCGCGCACCACAACTCCGGCAAGACTCCCGTGATTTCAGTCCGACATTGAAAGATTGTCTGCGACTGTCAAATCACATGAAAAGTCGTGTAGTGTAAGCCCAGCATTACTTACATATTACAATGCTTTAGGTGTATGTCTTCCTGGATAATGCAGAAGAAAAGTGGAGAGTTTTTTAGTAGTTTTTTTTGTGTTATTTTAGTTGTTAGTGTAGTTTTGTTTAATTTTTCAGTTTCATAAAGCAATGTTACACATTTTACATTATTTAGCTATACTAGTTTTTTTCCAGTAGCATACTCACACATGACTTCCTTTCAAGTCTTATTGTGTGTCATTTGCTTTTGCTTGATTTCAGGAGCTGTCCCCGACCTCTGACGCCAATCTAGTCAAGTCCCTGATGAATCTGATGGACTGTATGATGGATGAGTTTCATGATGAAGCAAAGATGAATAGCATGAATGACAAAGATACTTGCTCCTGGTTGGAGGTTTGTGTTCACAACCGCTACTATTACTACTGCTACTTCTGCTATGTATGCTTTAACTATTATTAACAACAGTAAGGTGAAGGTAATTCCACTAGTGGCTAAACATCATAAAATGACCACTATGGGTTGTTGGACAGAATTGTTGAGTTACTGTAAGCCCACAACCCTACATGAAGGTTTCACAGTGCAGCCTGCTGTTCTGGTGGCAGGCCCCGACCTACAATATCTATTTCCCCAACTCTCATTAGTCTCATTACTCTCATTAGAAGAACTATGCCTCTATGTCATAAGATATGAATGTTAAGTCCTTTTTTGCATTATGCAACATACAGCATTCTTGACAAATAAACAGATACAAAAAATAAAAACAGTCAACCACAAGAGCTTATAGTACCACACAGACATCCAAGACTAACATCTTCTGTTAGAAAGTTGCACTTGAACACACTGAGAACTGACCATACACTTATATACTGTACATATGCTTGGGTGAGAGGAAACAACTAGTAGTAAGTTGCCTTTGTTTTTTTAAACTTTTTATTTCTGTTTCTGAAGAACCACAAACAAACATACATTTATTGTACATAGAAAGGAAAAAACAAGAACGAGAACGAGAACCGGAATGATGATAAAGCAAAAAAAATAAAAAATTTGAGTAAAAGAAATTATAAAAAAGAAAAAAGAAATAAATACATATGTGGTACTCCAAATAACATTGCAGTGAGACATTAAAACGAACGAGCCAAGATTGTTCATGCCTTTGTGTCACTGAACAGGCTTGTTTTATTTAAAAAAATAAAGTTGTATTTTTGTATCTTTTATGAAATTGCCATTTAAATCATGATGTTACCAAACAGTGACTCAGATACAGTCCACACTGAAGAGCCTGCCTGTTCCCTTTTACATGTACCCAGTGAAGTCTCCCCCACAATGGCGCACAAAGAGTGGAAAATGTTTAGCAAATGACTCCTTCCTTCTAAGGCTATGTTTATACGGTAATGATTTCAACACAAACGCAAAAGTATTTTTACGTTTGGGGGCTATCATTTACATGATAACAGCGTTTGCAGTCTTGAAAACGTAAACTTTTGAAACCAGGTTCAAGAGTGGAATATTTTCAAAACGCAACTCCAGCGTCACCATGTGAATAGCAATGCCATTCACGGCTCCATTCTGCACATGCGAAGGCCTATTACATAGCTGTCAACAGAAGACAACATGCACGGTGTCTCTGCAGCTCCATCACTGTGATCAGCGGAGAGTCTTTGTGCAGGGCTCGAATATGTCACTTAATTTAGTTTACACGAGTAGTAAGTTATTGAGACCACTCACCACTTTGGCTGGTGAAAGATGTGTGCTTTGCCGGCTTTTCTAGCAACTAATAAACTCTTGTCGCTACCAGTAATGCACGAGACAGGGCTTTCTACATTAAAAAACACTATCTAGGCTAGATCAGCGTGTAAATTCCTGTTAATACAAACAGAGCATTAAGGCTGCGCATGCGGCTTCAGAATAAAAGCATTTCACAGGCTTCACATTAAAAGCAGTTCACTGGACTTTTATTTTGAAGCAGAAGGGGACTGGAAGGTTGCGCTGACACAGCCCCTAAACAGGCTTCACAGCTCCAGTCACTAGCAGCATCTGATTCACGAATTCTACGCGTTGAAAAAAGAGAACAGAAAGCTTGTCATTTGCTATCCTTGTTACCCTAAGCTCACAGCAAAAGCTTCATGGACGGTAGTGCCATTATTTTTGGTTATGGTAAATGGATTGTTTACATGCGCCAAATTGCAAGTGTCACCGCCAACTACTGGCTTGGCATGTGTACTACAGCGTTTTCGGACAGTTTTGGGGTATAAACATAGCCTAACCTCTTGCATGAGTACAGATTGACTTTTTCGCCTCTGATTCCTGTCTTTTAAAAGCAATGCTATTATTCCCATTTGCATGTTACACAACATGCAGCAAATTTCATTTTACATAAAATATTTTTTCATACTTTGTGTGGACTTAATAGTCCTGTCTATTCTTGACCTTCACCTTTATTTGTCCTGCTTTGCTGACGTTGATCCTAGCTTTTATGTATTTTTCTGTGTAATTACATTGATACCAATGAGAAATCCGGAGTCAAAGTCTTCGTATGTGTAAACATATTCGGCCAACAAAGCTTTTTCTAATTAAGTACTATTTTTATTGTGATGCATTATTAACACAAATGAATATGATTTTTCTTTTACACAGGGCATATTTGTGTTCTGTTTGGTGTGGTCAGTGGGTGCCAGCTGTGATGGTACGGGCCGGGACAAGTTTGATGCATTGATAAGGGAGATACTGAACGGCCCCTTAAGTGAAGAGTCCCAGGCCTGCTTTGGTCTTCTGGACACTGTGGAGGCTCCATCCCAACAGCTCACAGTGCCCCTGCCCAATGAGGGATCACTCTACCAATACCGCTTCATTAAAGAGGTAGGGCTGCTTCTGATATTTATGTCGCCAAAACCATTTTTTTAACTGCATTATTTTTCAGTAATGACCCAAAAACAAATTGACTCGTAGCTGTAGTTAAAGAATGGTTATATTATACAATGTTTTCTGTTTTTCAGTTTTATGTTACAACTTGATCAGAGAAGAGCTTGATTAAACAAAGAAGTTTACTCAACTCTACAAAATCAGTGCAATGTACTTCATATAAATCAGTTGTTGATATTTTTGTAGGCGATTGATATGATCATGTTGTATGGTTGCACCTTTCACCTTTCAAATGCAACTCAAACCTTTAGCTTTCTCCTAATTTCCTCTCCAGGGCCCGGGCAGGTGGGAGCTGTGGACCGATGAGCTAAAGGCTGCTCCCGCCATAGGCAAAGACAGGCAGTTCAATGAGATCATAGTGCCCACTGAGAACACAGTACGCTACATGGCACTGATGGAGCTCCTGGTCACCCACCAGAAACCCACTATTTTCATCGGTCCTACTGGTACTGGCAAGAGTGTCTACATTACAGTGAGTTGTCCGCGGTTTATTCTTTTAATAACGGTTACCCACTGTTTTTCCTTCATTTTGCTAGCCCATTGTTGTGTTCCTCAGTGCCCTCTGAATGTCGATCAATGTAAGAGCAGGAATGGGAATCACACCATCTGCAGGGTTGTGCACAGGATTTAAAAAAAACATGGACCCATTCATCAAATTATTTCCCCATTTCGTTACAAGTAGTCAAAAAGTTTTAGCTGTTTGTCTCTATTTCTGTTTCTAGTCTGCCTTGAATGGGGATGAGGATTGGACTTTAAAGTATCATCACACGCAAACAAAAACTGCCTATGCGTCCAATAATATAATTACGTAGGAAGAATGAGCATTTGTATCAAAGCAGTGTAGTCCCAGCCTCGGGAAACTACAAATAAGTGCTCTGAACACACAAATCATTCGGAGGCAACACAGCTACAGACACCAGGTGTGAAACGGCCACCTTGGAGGAATACTGAGTATGTCTCAGCAGACCTTCATCTATTTATATCAAGGACTAATCCCCCTCCTTCCCATTTCTTCATTAGTTTATCCATTAGTGTGTTCAAACCTGAGACTCTGTGGTGAATAGAGTTCATCTCACTGGGGAGCCTGCCTTGTTCTCCACTTCCTGCCTGTCTGCATGGTAGAGCAGGACTTTCCGCATGCCGCAACCAGCAGACCATGGCTGAATCCCAGGGTCTGGCAGCAGTGATAAAGAAGCTCCAGCACTCAGGCCATTAGAATGAGACTTGCCTGGTGCCGGCAGCAGGCAGCTGAAAACAAGGCTCCTTCACTGGCCCCAGTCTACTCTTTAATGAGATGGAGAGAAGCTGTGCTGCTGCTTTATAATTTAGACAAGAGGATGATGATGCTCCTTGGCTGCGCCCTGAGATTATTCGCATCACAAGTCTCCTTTAATTATGCTGGTCTTTACTCACACTATTTCACAAGCAAGTGTATGAGCTCTGTGTGCATGGTCATAAACATGTGCACAGTAGAAGTTAGTGGATGTGCTCTGAACATGCTTACATGATAAAATGACCATGAAACTGGAACAAATCATTGTAAAAGACATCAGATGGCGATGAACAATCTAAAACCATTTGCTGGGATCTAATTGGATATGATAACTATAACCTACCTATACAAGGCTGTTTGGCATGTTAAAGCTGGGGTATGTGATTTCTGATTGGTCAAAATTAACATGAGCTGTACACTTTGACCAATCAGAGCAAGGCTCCGATTCTCTGTTCTTATTGGCTGTTGGGACTGTCCATTCACTTTGGCATGACTTTGTTGGTGTAGAGCGTGTCAGGGAGGGAACATAGGGGAGGGACCAAAGCGAACAAGTGGAGCGGTTGAGGTATTTGGATTCGAATCTCTATCCCAACTGCCATTTTCTCCCCAAATCCTCCACCCCAGCTTTAATTCAGAAATACTAAATATAGTATAACACTAATTGTTTAACTAAATAAGCATTTCCTTTTGGGATTGATTTAATTTATTCCTTGAATTAAGTGTAACTTTTTCTTTGATATGCTGTAATTTTTGTAACATACAAACATTAAGATATATTATTAGAGTACTACGAGATTTGATAATATATAATGTTATAGGTATAAACATTTGTTTTATATCTCTTGCCCAGGAATTCCTATTGAATCGGCTGGAGAAGGATGTGTACAGCCCATTATTTATCAACTTTTCAGCCCAGACAACGGCTTTCCAGACCCAAAACATTATTATGTCCAAGCTCGACAAGCGACGCAAAGGAGTCTTCGGCCCTCCATTGGGGAAGAAAATGGTAGCTCTTCTTTATTATGTTTTAGTGATGTTCTATATTAGCATGACTTCATATCATATCAGTGAAGTGAGTCACTATTATGTTTGCAGTTGTGAAGACTTGTAGCCATCAAGCGCCATTTTATTTTGAGATAAAACAAAACAACATATAAGCTTAGAACGGTGCAGTTTTAAAAATCTAATCCCCTGTGATTTTCAGTGTGTACTGTATTTCTATTTTCTAGTATACTTTTGTCATATCTTATCAGGTGGTATTTGTGGATGATGTGAACATGCCGGCCAGGGAGGTCTATGGTGCCCAGCCCCCTGTGGAACTGCTGCGCCAGTGGCTAGACCACTGGAACTGGTATGAACTGAAGGACTGTTCCATGATAAAACTGGTGGATATCCAGGTCGTATGTGCTATGGGACCACCTGGTGAGTAGTAGCTGTGGTAGCCTAAAGTTTATTAGAAGAATATATTTACAGCAATGATACTGTATCAGTCATAGGTTGGTTGACCATTGTTAGGTGGATAGACAGTTTTTTTTTTCTGTGTTCTGTCTGCTGAAGTGTTGTTGAGTCAATGTCACCTACCACTAACTGCTGTTTTATGAGGCTACTCATTGCCTAAAGGAGCTCACAAACAGCAAGTGTTTCCCAACTCCACTACAACTAACATTGTAAACGATAGTTACGTATGTTATGGTGATTGTCTTGTTCCAATGCACAAGACATCTTTCGGTCACTCTGTTTTCTCTGCAAAGGGGGCAAAATTGTGGAACCTCTTGCCCACTAGTCTAAAACTAGAGACTAATAGCAGCACTTTTAACAGAGAACTTAAACAACGGCTCAAATCAAATCAACAGTGCTCACACAAATAATTTACAACTGGTGTATTGTTTGATCATGCTGCCTTTGTTTTACTCTACGTAGCCTATATATATATATATTTGACTTATTATATTGCTGCTCTGTACTCCATTGTATACTGCATTTTTACTCTTTTAATTGTCAGTTTTTATCAGTATTCTGATCTTGTTTTTGTTTTGACTTGTTTATTGTGTTGTTTTTAAAAGCCTCCTGTGGACAGGTGTTGTAAACTAGCATTTATGCTAATACACTGAAAACATTGCATCTGGTTCGTCCAATGTCATTGTCATGTCCATAAACAAATAAAATCAAATCAATGTAACTACGGTTCTATGAGTTCCGGATGACCGCCAGAGGTGGTGCTTTCAGCACTGGATGTTCCATCGCGCGCATGCGCAGGTCGAGATCTTATACCAAAATAGTCACCTGTGACACCTGGGTGACCCGAGAATATGTATATTCACTCGAGGATCTGTTCCAACTGGATCTTCTCGCGGTATCTGAGAAGTCTGAGTGACAGAGAACTCTGGCGGTCATCCGGAACTCATAGAACCGTAGTTACATACGTAACTATCGTTCTATTTCGTTCCTACTGACCGCCAGAGGCGGTGCTTTCAGCACTGGATGACTTATACCAGAAAGGTCACGAAGAGTCCTCACCAATTAAGGGCTTACAGCCGTCAACAAGACAGCCGCCATTCCACAGGATGAGGAGCAGAAACATTTACTCTGTAGAGCCGCGCAACATACATGATGAAGACCATGTAGCCGAGGTGCAAATGTCCTGACGTGGAACCCGCTTCAAGGCAGCCCAAGATGTAGCCATACTCCTGGTAGAGTGGCACTCAACGGCCAAGGCCTGGGGAGCCCCTGTGCTCTATATGCATTCACAGACCTCATCCACAAGCCAGTGGGAGTGTCTCTGTTTGGACAGGGCAGCCCCCTTCCTGCAGCTCCCATAGCAGACAAAGAGGTTATTTGTCTTACGCAAGCTGGTTATTGCCACAACATATGCCCTAAGCGCCCGCACCGGGAACAGTGGGTCTGACACTCTTTCTGCACCCCCTGGTGAGCCCAGGAGATTAAAAGCAGCCAACTCGATCGATTGGTTTACATAGTGGGGAGACAATCGTTTGGATAGGAAGGATGGATTTGGCGAGAGCACCACTCCTGACCCTTCTACATGCCAGCGCAAGCACGCCTGGCTCACTGACAAGGCATGGAGTTCACCGACCGTTTGCAGTCGCAATGGCAAGGAGGAATGCCGTCTTCATAGACAGCCGCGTCAGGTCTGCCTGACTCAGCGGCTCAAATGGGTGTAGACCTAAGGCCCTCAGGACTACTTGCAAGTCCCATGATGGTGCCCTCAGGGGTTGTGGTGGCTGAATGAAGCCTCTGGCCTCCCTTCAGTAACTGCCTGACTAGGTAGTGGGACCCTACCGTCTGGTTATCCACCCTTGCATGTGCGGCCGATATCACAGCCACATAAACGCTCTTCGGAAGCAAAGAGATATGCCACTGCCCTGCCATACTTGTCCCAATCATGCCTACCACCTCCGGATGGAGTCTCCACTCCCCGGGGGGTGGCCCTTGGCGAGAGAGAAGGTCTATCGCTGTGTTCCAGACACCTGGAAAATGGACAGCTTAGATAATGGGGGAGCACCCCCATAAGGAGCCCTTGCATAACCCGCAGGCCCTGCTTCGATCTGGTGCCCACCTGGTGGTTGAAGCCTGAGTGCTAAGAACCCTGCAAGGAGTTCCAGCCTATTACATGCTCCAGTCTCTGCTGGGCATCCCACTGGCCTACGACAGTCCTGCACTAATAGACTGCGTCCCAGTCTGACAAGGAGGCGTCTGTCTCTACAACCTCACACCGGGAGATTCCTCCCTAAGGGCGACCCTGCAATCAGGGATGCCCTCTCTCTCCAGGGTCAGAGGGCCTGAAGGCACTGCCCAGACACCCTGACCATCTTGCGTCTCTGCCACTTGGGGTCCAAGTGGAGACCATTCGCCCATATCTGAAGAGAACTCACTTTGAGAAGGCCTAGTCGGACCCCATGGATGCCGAGGTCAGCATACTTATCAGTCAAAGGAAGATGCTGTATTCCAGCAGCCTCTCCTGCATGAAGTGCTGTAGTAGCTGCCGAATGGTAGCTACGCGCTCTGGAGAAAGGCAGGCTCTTATGGCCGCCGAGTTGAGCACCAGCCCCAAATAACTCACAACCCAACACATGGTGTGAGGTTGCCCTTTGTAAGATTGATCGTAAGGCCAAGCCTGTTCACGGCTGGCTAAGGAGCGTGGCTGTGTCCCTGACCGCCTGCTCCTGAGTTGGGCGAAATGATCAACCAGTTGTCTAGGTATGGCAGTACACCATACCGCTGAGCTGTAATGGCGACAGGGATGCTGCCACACACTGTTTAATATACGCAGAGCCAGGGACGGCCCAAACGGAAGAAAACCCTGAACACCTTGCCCAGAAATTCAAAGGGGAGGACCACCTGTGGCATTGGGCAGTAGGGACCTGAAAGTAGCGTCCTTCAGGGCTATTGACACAACCCAGTCCGCCTGAGCGATAGACTGGAGGCCACCTGCAACACGCAGCATGTGGAAAGGAAGAACCGTGAGGCACCGATTCCGCCCTCTTAGTCCAGAATGGGACGAACCCGCTCCACTTCCTTGGTACCTGCAATTAGGCTGAGTAGAACCTACCGAGCATCAAGCAGCACCCCCAGGGACTCTAGGGGAGGGCGGTGGCTGGACGCCGACTTCCTGGCGCCTGAAATGCCGACCGTAGCACGGTGTTACGGCGCTGTTCAGAATGTGCTGAGAAGCACTGGCCCCTTGATTGCCCACCTGGACGTGGTTGAAGATATTGGCACGGGGTACCACAGAGGTTCCCGGCCTGGAATCAGGCAGAGGCGCACGTCGCAGCGTGCAACTACTGTCTAGCCTGGTCAACCTGAACACTTCGCACCGGGGCATGAAGCGTCCGGCCTGGGATCACTGGAAGAGAACGGAGGGTCTGTCGACACACCTCCGACTGGGACGACTGCGCCAGCCAACCCTGGCGGCACGCCGCGTCACAGTTGGCATCAACCTGCCTAGCTCCCTAAGTCATAATGCAAAGTCTGCAGTGAAGCATCACTGAGGGTCCGTGCTGAGTGACCAGCACCTGACCCCTGTATGGTTTGCGACCAAGCCAGGACTATGTGAGAAAGCAAATTCCCAAGACGTCTCACACGGGCAGCAATGTCGTAACTCCTAGTAAGGAGGTCGTATGTAATCTGGCTCTGGGGCCGAGGGCAGCGCACATCGATTCTCAGAGCCTCGTCTGGGGAGACAACCAGGGATGCTATAGCAGGCTCAATCGGAGCTAACTATCAGCATTGTGCATGGCTGCCAGAGCTCTGCTGTCACTAGTGTGATGGGAGAGCCCTTAAATCTGGCAAGCATCTACGGAGCTCTGCGAAGTAAGGCTCAGAGGGAGGCCCAGAGAAAACGGAGTATTGAGGGCCCGCCGAAAAAAGGCATTCACAGGTGCAGATGAAACCAGAGCTTCATCTAACCCAATACTTGGCAAGTCACGGATGGACACTGACCCTCTAGCCAAGCTGCCCACCTGTATGACATTACAGGACGCAGCTGTGGACAGCATGTCATCCCCTGAGTAGGAAGGATGCACAGCCGCAAGGCTACTCACTGCCGCTGGTACCCTGAGCTGGTTGGAGGCTAGTAGGAGAGCTTCTACCTAGCAAGTCTCAGTGCCTGAGGCATGAAACTACAGTTCATGCATGGGTTATCTGACAGTGCTTCCCTCAGGTGCTCACCCCGAGACCTGCAGGGCACTTGTCATGGCCATTCTCCACTGTAGGGAGGCCATGAAGGCGTCACAATTATGGTTGTTTAGCATGTCAGCAATTTAGCAGGCTAGGCTAAATTAATTAGTAGCCTACTCAACTGAGCTTCAGGCGCAAGCAACGGAGCGACACCCCTAAAAGTAACAGTGACGGCGACTTTAGGAGGCCTAAGCTGCCCATTGTCGAGCCAATTAAAATATGCATCTGTTTAAGGTATGCAACCGGGCTTCAGGCGAGAGCAACCGAGCCACGGTGCGACATCGCTAGAATAATACAGTGGCGGTGTAAAACTATGCCGCCCACTTGCGAGCAAATACAGTAGCCTGCGCAGACACGACAACGGTGTGACAGCTAAAATAACACAGTGAAAGCGACTTTTGGAAACATAAGACGCTCACTGGCTAGCAACTAATATATGCAACCGGGCTTTAGGCGAGAGCAACCGAGCCTCGGTGCGACACCACTAGAATAATCCAGTGGCGGTGTAAAACTATGCTGCCCACTGGCGAGCATAATTACAGCAGGCTTCGCACACAAGCGCAACGGTGTAACGTGGCCCAAATAAGCCGCTTACTGGCAAGTAAATAATGCCTGAAACCGGGCTTCAGGCAAGAGCATCAGAGCCACGGTGCGACACCGCTAGAATAATACAGTGGCGGTGTAAAACTATGCCGCCCTCTGGCGAGCAAATACAGTAGCCTGTGCTGACACGACAACGGTGTGACAGCCAAAATAACACAGTGAAGGCGACCTTTGGAAACCCAAGACGCTCACTGGCTAGCAACTAATGTATGCAACCGGGCTTCAGGCGAGAACAACCGAGCCACAGTGCGACACCGCTAGAATAATACAGTGGCGGTGTAGAACTATGCCGCCCACTGGCGAGCAAGTTACAGTAGGCTAGGCAATCAAGCTTTAGGCGAGAGCACACCCAAGCAACAATACGACCTGTCGAGACAATTAAAATATGCATCCGATTAAGGTATGCAACCGGGCTTCAGGCGAGAGCAACCGAGCCACGGTGCGACACCGCTAGAATAATACAGTGGTGGTGTAAAACTATGCCGCCCACTGGCAAGCAAGTTACAGTAGGCTAGGCAATTGAGCTTTAGGCGAGATCGCACCCAAGCAACAATGCAACCCCCTAAATAACACAGTTCAATTGAATTCAGTGTATTTAAGAAGGGGATCAGTGCAAATGAATAAAACACATGATCATACATGGGTTAAAAAGCTAGAATTAGCCAAAATGCTATTCTCTATCTCAGGGATTCCCAAAGTGTGGTGCGCGCACCCCTGGGGGTGTGTGAGCTGCTGCTAGGGGGTGCGCGAGATGAAAAATGTAATGGCGGTCTGATCATTACACAATCCATATTGGTCCGAGTATAGAGGGTTTTATTTTCGCGGAAATAGGTCGTAAAAAGTCGGGTTGTGTTTTCCAAGTTGTGTTTATTTTCTTTTTTTAATCGGGTGGAACACTGGCTGTTCTCTCGGAAGCGGCCGGGGCGTTTGTGCGCTTGGAGAGAGAATGCTTTGTGTGGAGAGAAAAAAGAGGCACGGGACATCGACAAAGCCGATTCAAAGCCTCAAATCATTATGTTGCGAGTCAATGTGTCAGAGGCAGGAATCGGCAGAGCGATCGACTGTGGCTTTTTAGCTGCTGCAGTTGTGCTGAGGAGAGATGCCAACTGCGCTGTCCTTTTACGCACCAGCACTGCTGCGGTAATGTTCAGATTTCCTCATTTGCATCAAAGCTCTAATGATTTTAAGAATGAGACGCTTTATTTAAACGCTGTCCATGTGATGGTGGTGATTGTCACTTTGTGAGCTGTAAACTGAAACCAACAGAGATCTCGGAGGGCTTCCCCTCGACAACGTTAAGTGCCCCGATTATCATTTCAGCCTTAAACCACGGCGTTGATAGCTTTCGTTTCAGCACTAGGCTATGTGATTAACTATGAGCATTAAATAAATGCTGCGTCTCAGATGCAGAGGACAGCAGCGAGGATGACCCGCTATGCACCGAACCAGAGTATAGGAGAGATGACAGCGAGAGCGGTCACAGCGGGGCAGAGGACTTTGCGTGTGAAGAATAGTCTGTAGTGAACACATCAGAGTTCGGTCTATTTGCACTATCCTACTGTTTATTTGCAATGAAGAAAAGTGTTTTTTTCAATGCGTTTTTATTTTCATGCATTATTTAAATAAATAAAATGTATTCAGTTGAGTTTTGAAAAACGGGGGGTTCGTCTTATAATCGGGGTTGTCTTATACTCGGACCAATACGGGTACAGTGTTTTTTCTCCACACAATAAAGACGTGTAAATAAACATTTCCTTTGTAAAATTTAGAATCAAAAACTTGAATTTTAATTAATAAATAAATGGAGGCTATTCAAAATGAAGCGAAGTTATCTTCTTCTACGCATATGCGCACCTAGTTTGTGGCCTCTACATTCATTCTCGCAATTTATTTAAAATTACTGGCGTTCTAATTTTATTTCCATAACCTGTGTTATGATGATGGGGTTGTTTGCTCCACGGTCATTTAAACTTGCTGCAATTGTTGCTCAACGTGACTCAAAATATTAGGCTATAATATTTTCCCCATTTTATCTGCTTTCTGCCCCTTGTTGTGATCGTGATTATTTTATCATGTGTGTTCTGGTCATTTGAGCATGATTAAACATGCCACCTTTAATATGGCTATAAAAAAGCTTGTTGCATTTTTTTTTTATGTGTGGGGGTGCGTCAACCTGGTTGGGACATAGAAGGGGGTGCGCGGCTAAAAAAGGTTGGGAACCTCTGCGCTATCTGTAGTCCCCTGGCAGTGTCAGCGGCTCTAGGTAACCCCAGCCACCCACTGGAGAGCAAATCAACGAAGGCTAGGCAATCGAGCCTCAGGCGAGAGCACACCCAAGCAACAATGCGCCTTAAATAACACAGTGACGGCAACACTTGGATCCCAAGACGTTCACTGGCGAGCAAATAAAGTAGCCTATGCAACCAGGATAAGGCGTGAGCTACCGTGCAACGGTGCAACGCGGCTATAATAATACAGCGGTGTGAAACTAAGCTGCCAACTGGCGACACACTACAGCAGCCTACACACGTGCAACAGTGTGACATGGCTAAAATAACACGGTGAAGGCGATTTAGGAAACTAATTTGCCCACCGGCGAGCAATACAGCAGCATAGAGTGTATACAACAGCATACTAGTGTGTGGCACGGCTCACCCACTGGCAGGCAAATAAAGTAAGCTATGCAACGCAAGGCTTAGGTGAGAGCACACTACTGGTGCGACACAGCTCAAATACAACATTGAAAGCGACTTCTGACCCGAAGCCGCCCACTTGACGAGCAAATTAAGTAGCCTATGCAACCGCTCTAGGCGAACTCAGCAGCCGAGCAACAGTGCGACAATGCTACAAAATACTGTGGCGGCGGCTTGGACCCCAAGCCGCTCGCTGTCGATTAAATCAAAGTAAGCAACCGGTCTAGGCGAACTTAGCACCCGAGCAACAGTCAACAATGCTAGAAAAACAATACATTCGAGCATACAATTAGCAACCGGGCTTAGCGAAAGACACACAAGCAACGGTGCGAACAAAGGAATAACACGGCGACTGTGAAACTAGCCGCCGCCTGACAAGCTCAATTAAAGCAAGGTGGAAAGGTGATATTAGCTTCCGTGATAGCCGCCGGCTACGCGTAGCCTTCACACTTTACTCACCCCTGACCGGCCGAAGTCGAACGAATTGCAAGTCGCAGCCTTTGGTGGACATAGTCAAATCGAAGCACCAACCCTTAGGTTACAAAGCTACTTGCGACAAGCTAATGGTATACTATCACACAACAATGTGTGTGACCTGCTAGTCAGCGAGAAGATAGAAGGAACAGATCCTCGAGTGACTTCCGGAATATATACATATTCGCGGGTCACCCAGGTGTCACAGGTGACTATTTTGGTATAAGATCTCGACCTGCGCATGCGCACGATGGAACATCCAGTGCTGAAAGCACTGCCTCTGGCGGTCAGTAGGAACGAAATAGAACACGAATGCATCCCAGTCCACTGAAGCAGCGACAGCTCAGGTGCCCACACAGCTACAGTATAGGCTATAACCATAGTAGCCACTTAACCCATAATAGGAGACAAGTCATACTGGTGTAGTATTTTGAATGACATGAAACATTGTCATTAATGAAAAACTTTAATCAACATTAACTTTAGAATTGCCTTTCTGTGTTCATGATATTATTTCGCTAAAATAAACTAACAATGTAAATTACCATTGTAAATATGTGTCTCAATTTGAGACCAATGCTGTGTCCTGTTGTCTCAGTCAAAAATGGAAAGTGAAACATCACAGAACTGCTAAGCTAGCAGTAATTGCTGTGTAAACTCTCAGAAAACATCCCTTCAGTGGACTTTATTGACTCATATAGCGTTGATGAGTTGTGCAAGTGGATTACTAACTAAGATATAACTGGTTTGCCTGTCCCTGTGTGCAGTGTTGTGCCTGAACGCGTTCGTTCATGAACTCGTTCATATTGGGGGCGAACGTGAACTGAACGTATGTATTTCTGCCTCATGAACGTTTTTGCGAACGCGCTCATTCTGGCGTTTGTGAACGGCGCTCTTACAGTCGTTCAATCGTTCATCGAGTGCCAGATTTCCATAGAAAAACCCCGCTAAAAGACATCGTAAACAGCCCTTAATATGTAGCTGAAAAACACCCAATCTGGCAACATATGCCACCACAGCGTCGCACCGCCGCTGCGTCATCAAAATGCGAAACACTGCGGGAAAAAAACAAATGAATGCAGCAGTGCTTACTCAGACCCATGACTCGTCTCAGACCATGGACCTAGCCTCAGGTTCTACCTCTTCTTCGTATGATTGTTACCTACCTCAGATTGTGTTTGTGTTAATAAGTATGTCAACACATCTTCTGGACTTTGTTGTTAACAGTCAGAGGTGGAAAGAGTACAAAAATATTCTACTCAAGTAAAAGTATGATTACTTGGATGAAATTTTACTTAAAGTACTGGTCTAAAAATCTACTGAAGTAAAAGTTAAAAAGTAGCTGATTTAAAATGTACTAAAAGTACAAGTTACTAGTTACTTTCTAACAGCGGGAGGGGGCAGGGGTCTCTTCTGTGTAGGGCATTATAGACAAGGGGATATAAATCTCAAACTAGTTTTGTTTAATTAACCTAATGCAGCACCATTACAAATTAACGTGTACAAATTAATCAAATCTTGTTGCTGATGTATACTGTGTCATATACTTTAGATAAGCAAACATGGAGCAAATAGTCTGTTAATGAGGGAATTCAACCGGTTTACAGACCTAAACAGACTGCAGTTGCAATTCTCCATTCAAGTTCAAATTCTTTCCTTTTATCGCCTGTTTAATTATGTAATTGTGTATAATTGTGAATCTGCTCGATTCAGACTAAAATCATAATCTCGATTATTTTGATTGACATTGTGTAATCACAATTATTATAGACAATTATTCATTGATTTAAGAACATCATGCTTATTTAACATTTGACACCATGACTTTGGACTTTAAAGATATCCTAATTGAACTGAAAACCAGGGAAATGCAAATAAGTAAAAAATATTTTTTTAAATTGAATAAAATAAGTGTCAATATCAAAAGAAACCGTTGCAAATGTTGTTGATAGGGCACTTCTTTTGCTAGCAGGAATGTAAGGGGAATATTTTATTTATATCTCATTGAGCTGGCTGGATAAGCAAGTTGCATTGTAGGCTACAGTGTTCTTAATTGATGACTGTTGTGATGGCAAGAGTCAAGGAGCTTTAAACTTCCAGTGTTTTTTATTCCTTTATTGCTTGGTCATAGACCACTTGGATTTGACTTATAGTGAGTAAACTAATTGGTCGTGAGGTGCAGACACGGTCGCATATGACTTTTTTCTCTCTCTCTCTCACGGTCGCGCATCATCGCATATCTGACTCGCGTGTCCGCGCGTAACATATTTTGCACATTATTTTAGTCTGAAGTGTTTTCAGACAACGCAATTAGTTTTACCTTTCTTCTCGACCAAAGGCTGACTGTCTGACGTCTTCTAGAAGTTTTTCAAAGCTCCCGGCAGTGCGCACCGTCTCCCTCCTACTCGGCCCTGTTATCAGGTGAGGGAGGGGCCGATTGCACGGCTGGATGAAGGGTTCGCTGCATTTAAAAGCCTTCACGTCTTCACGTGCGGTACAATGACAGATTAACTAGGATTATTATGTTTTCATGATTGAGGGAAGCAATGTTTGTTGTTGTCATTTAGGCGCAAAGTGTTCTCCTCTCCTCCTGTCGATCAATCACTGTGTAGTTTCCGGTTTTGTGCCATAAAAGTAAAAGCCCCCCGCGATATTTCTTTTCTTTTCTCTCCTTTAGCCTTTCTATTTACTATTTTTTTTTTACTCAGTAACGCAGGTGATATAAAATGTAGCGAAGTACAATACTTCAATAAACATACTCAAAGTAAAAGTAAAAGTACAGGTTTTAAAAACCACTTAGAAAATTACAAGTACACAAAAAAACTACTCGAACGCGAGTAAATGTAATTTGCTACTTTACACCCCTGGTGAAAAGTAGCTAGTTAGCTAGTTGAGGGTTTTACTATTTTAAGTTGTAGGCTAATTTGTTTGTGCAGTAGAACCTGCCTGGTATATTTTTCCAGTATTGCTTTCTTTGAATGAAATTTCATGTGAATTGTTTCCAGGTTTGGAAAATTATAAAAATGGAAAAACTGTTGCACCTTAACCGTTTTTGTTTGAATAATTCTTCATTAAAAAGACCATCAAACAGCAACTTTTTCCTCATGTTTTTGAGAATATACTGTAGGGGTAAAAGTTGCAGCTGGCTTCTAGTGTGGACTGAATGTTATTGAAATAATTTCTGTCTGTGGTTCTATAAGGTATGTGGCAATTATTTAGAAAAATAGCAGCCTGCAGCAACATATTGAAAAACAAATTTAATTTTTTAACTGTGAACTTAGTTCAGAATTTTGAATTATGAACTATGAACTGAACTAGTTCATTTTAAAGTGTGTGAACTGAACTTTGAACTAGTTCACGTAGAAAAAGAACTTTCCCAACACTGCCTGTGTGCTCTGTCCCTGGGGGTACGTACCTACAGTCCAGAAAAACGTGTGCAATTATTGACTGAGTTTACCTGTTAAGTAGCATTACAAGAGTTGTAACATGAACATAATATGTTTGCAATGTTCCATGGAAGCTGGATTATCTTTTAATTAGGGCTGTCAAGCGATTAAAAAAATTAATCTAATTAATTACAGGCTCTGTGATTAATTAATCTAAATTAATCGCATACTTTTATGACACTTTTATACCTGTTTATAAACAGCTGTATAGCCTGCTACAGTCTCTCTCTCTCTCTCGCTCTCTCTCTCTCTCTCGCTCTCTCTCTCTCTCCGTCTCTAGTAACTTCTGTCTCCACAACAGACAGCGCTGCACTGCCACAGATGCTTATGCCGATTCATTCACCATCGTCGTACTCATAGGCAAAAATATTGAGAGACACACACACGCACCACTTTTGCACCGGGTCAAAGGGCATTATAGAAGTGCGATTAATCTGCGTTAATTTTTTTAATCGCGTTAATTTTTCTGTGATTAATTAATCGAAATTAACGCGTTAATTTGACAGCCCTACTTTTAATACATTTATGCACTTCAAAACTGCATGAATAATACTGTTATACCACTAAAATAAGAATGAGACAGAAAGAGCTTGTCCACCGGTATGAAAGTCTTTTTAGCTCAGGAAAATATAAAAATTATCAAATACATTGTGAACATATTAAACTAATAGAAACTGTGCACCATAAAACACTGGGTACTGAGTTAGAGTACTAGAGACAGTTCAAGCATACATATTATTTGTTATCTCCTTCTAAGATTCAAGTTTTTCTTTTTTGGCTTGCTCTTTTCTTAGGCGGAGGGCGAAACCCTGTCACGCCTCGATACATGCGCCACTTCAACATGATTACTATTAATGATTTTGATGACAAGACCATGTATACAATCTTCTCCAGGATCACAGACTGGCATTTCAGCATACGGTAACTACATAGCACGTGTAAAGTATTTTCTAAGTAGGTGCCCAACGTGAAATGGAATCAGTTTTATATTTAGAAACTTTCACAGCTTCTACATATAACCCACTGAGCAACACTGGCATAAATAAGGGGCTTTTTGAGCTATATCTTTTAATTGCAGAGTTCAGTATATGGCATTTGACCCACAAGTCCTGACTACTTTTAGCAATAGAATGAATTGTAAATCACTCACCAACAATCATTAAGCAGCTAAATCTGCAATCATGCACATACATTTTTTGGGAAAGTTATTACAAAATTATTCTATACATCACTTTCAATTCAAAGAGTATTAAAGGTATTCTTTTTCCTCCTCTCATACTGAACTGCAGCAGTTTTGACCTCAGAATCCACAAATCCTAAAGCAATCAAATCTGTTAGATTACAAATCTACCCAACCACTCCCACAAACAGGATTATGATTATCTTAAAAAGATAGCAATTTCACTCTTGAGTTTGATCGTATGTACATATCTTTAAAGTGTTAAGGTTTCATTAAAACAATTGAAAAAAGACAGACTCAATTTCGTGACTTAACTGTAGGAAATAATCAAAATACTATCTTAACAATGAATCAACCATTTCATTCACAGGTTTCCTTTCCCCAAGCCATTTGCAGCTCTGACTTCTCTGATCGTTAATAGTACCATGTCAGTGTACCAAGAGGCCATGAAGAACCTGCTACCAACCCCCACAAAGTCCCACTATTTGTTCAACCTGCGTGACGTCTCCCGCGTCATCCAGGGCATCTGCCTGTCGCGGCCAGAATCTGCAGAAGAAACATCTGTTATCAAACGGCTCTGGGTGCATGAGGTAATGTTGTCCACCACAAACATTAGAAAATACCTGAGATCTTTTTGACTAAAGATAACTAAACTAGCAAATAAATTGATAGCTGCAGTCAAGCTCTGCCTATTAAACATCTATTTAGATAACACTTAACAATATAGGTCTATTAATGAACTGATAGTAACTGCTTGGTTAAGCATTAACTAAGCGTGAACTAACCGTAATAACAAGGCATTAATAGTTCATTAATGCTTATTAAGCATTAACTTAACATGTACTAACTGTTTATTAATGCACCCGTATTGTTAAGTTTTACCAGAAGTTCTGTGTTGATACTTTTCTGTAGCTTTCTCTCTCTTTTTCTGTATTTCAAACTCACTCTTTCTTTGTCTTGTTGATCCCTAGGTGCTGAGGGTGTACTATGATCGACTAGTTCAAGACTCTGATCGGTCCTGGCTTGTGAGCTATTTACAGGAGGGGTTCCAGAGTCAGATGAAGGAAAACTTCCACCAGCTCTTCCAGCATCTGGACCAGGACAATGATGGGATGGTGACTGAAGATGACCTGCGCAGTCTCATGTTCTGTGACTTTCACGACCCCAAGGGTGAGGACCGCAACTACCGCGAGGTGTTCAAGCTGGACCAACTCCGTCAGGTGGTTGATGCACACCTGGAAGAGTATAACAACATCAGCAAAGCACCCATGAATCTGGTGCTGTTCCGCTTCGCCATCGAACACGTGTGCCGCATCTCCCGCATCATCAAGCAGCCAAGTGGCCATGCCCTGCTGGTGGGTGTAGGCGGGAGCGGCCGTCAGTCTCTCACCCGGTTGGCTGCTTATATGGCAGAGGCAGAACTTTTCCAGGTAGAAATCTCCAAGACCTACGGATCCGTTGAATGGCACGATGACCTGAAGCTTATCATGAGGAAGTCCACAATGGGTGAAGCTCATGGCGTTTTCCTCTTCACAGACACTCAAATCAAAATGGAGTCATTCTTAGAGGACATTGGCAACCTGCTCAACACTGGTGAGGTAAAGTGAGGCGGGGGATGTAGATGGATTGATAGATTACATGGACATACTGAGGGAAAGATTGACCTTATGGTTTGGATGAAGGCTTAATTCAAATTCATGAATGGATGTTAAGGAGATAGAATGAATTGATGCACTCTTTATTCTTTCAATTGTTTCCAGGTGCCTAACCTGTTTGCTGTTGACGAGAAGCAGGAAATCTGTGAGCGAATGCGGGTCTTGGACCGGCAACGTGAGCGCGACAAGCAGACGGATGGTGGCCCTTTGTCCCTTTTTAACATGTTTATAGAGCGTTGCCGCTCACAGCTGCATGTGGTCTTGGCCATGAGTCCCATCGGAGACGCCTTTAGGAACCGCTTGAGACGTTTCCCTGCCCTCATTAATTGCTGCACCATTGACTGGTTCCAGGTGTGTGTACTGTATATGTTGCATTATTTCTGGTGGGCTGTTGGCTGCTCTATCTGATGCATCAGTTGCTTAATGAAACAACAGGGTGTCCGCGGAAGTCTTAAAAGTCTTAAAAAGTCTTAAATTCATGTATCTAAAATTAAGGCCTTAAAAAGTCTTAAATTCATTAAAAATGTGATATGCTGGTCTTAAATCCATTACTCAAAGGTCTTAAATTTGTCGGGGCAGGACTATTCATTGTTATATATTTTTTTTCTTCCGCGACTTTCCGAGAAGGAGAAGGAGCTACTTTCTAACTAACGGCTGATATAAAAGTCTGACACTACGCTAGAGGCAGTACGGCCTTGTGTGGCTGTGATCCGCACATAAACGTAGCATAGAAGAAGAATGTGTGTCCCCTGCCTCCGAATTTGAAGTCGGTCGCGTTAAAGCAAGAAAGAAGAGAACGACCCAGCGAAATGCATGCCCTGCTATTATACATTCAGTGAGAGGTGGAGGGTGGACGACAAATATCATGGCTGGCTTTATTCACCCCGCGACCACACACTGCACGCTACTCGTAGGTGTGGAAACACCCACCCGCTGGCGATGTAGGTATGCTACTGACCCAAACGCAAATCACACAGAAACAAACAGATTTATTGTGTTTAGTAAAAATGTTTATTTATCTATATTTATTAATTAATAGTTGCTCATCAGACGGTCATTCAGGTCGCGTTGCCGTGAGCTCACAGAGTGAGACGCGAGTCTCTGCTTCTCTCTCTGTCTATCGCTTTCTTTCTCTCCACTTCTCTCGGCTAGTTAAGAACTATTGCCGATCGTCCCGTCAATCGCAGACAGTAGCCTACATTTCCATCACCATTCGGTACTACCCTAATACCTGCAGTTTATTAACCTGGCTGCCTGCAACAATATGAAGAAAATAAAACATTTCGCAAATTACCGCAGGTCCCGTGGGCATCCCCCAGTTATGCAAACCTGTATACAGTAGCCTATGCTATGCCTACTTTACAGTAGCCTATTTCCCGATTTTGAAAGTGCAAAAACATTCACCTGTGGAACCAATTTTTAAATAGTTCCTGCCATAAGTTCTGAAAAATAAAGTTAATGGACTAAGTTTGTTGTTTATTGAATAAGTAGGCTAATTAAAATTTGAAGGACATTCTTCCCCATAAATTACCAAATTTTTGTATTTAATTCTAATACTGCATGCTGCAGCTAACACATTTTCTTTATTGATTAAACTGTTCTCGTGACTCGATTAATCAGAAAATGTCAATCAACTGATATCAGTTTTGATATTCGATATTTATTTGATGGTAAATGCGGGGGGACAGTGTCTTCATTCAGACTGCTGAACATTTTTTTATTTTCTGTAATTAGTGCATTGAATATTTGATATTCAAACTTAATAAAACTCTTTACAGAGCATATACTGTAGTGTAGTTTGTAGATTTATGTTGCCAAGGTATTGGTGTTCATTAGAGGTCTTAAAATGTGCAGATACCCTGAGAGAGGCTACTTTCGTCCTAGCTTCTGATATAAATGAGTATCACTTTATGTTCAATAAACAGACCAAGTAAACTTGAATGAGTCTCATTGAGTGACACACAAGCTATGCTTGGGTTGTAATACAGCTGGACCCCCCAAATATCGCCTTTATGTATTGTGTTTTAGGTCTTAAATTTCATTCAAGGTGGTATTAAAAAGGTCTTAAAAAGTCTTAAATTTGACATGCTGAAACCTGCAGATACCATGGACAGTGTTTAGTGCATCATCACAGAGAGCAAATATGAAATTTGTAAGATAAAACTCTTTATTCAGGCTTTCTTAGATGTTAAGTAATGACATTACAAGAACATTTCAGTAAAGATTCTAATACACCCTATGCATGGCAGCACAGTGACAGCACAGCATATTTTCTTCCTCATCAGTCCTGGCCCGAGGATGCCCTGCAGGCAGTGGCCTGTCGCTTCCTGGAGGACATTGAGATGACAGATGATTCTCGAGAAGGCTGCATTAACATGTGCAAGAGCTTCCACACTTCAACCATAGAACTATCAGCTCGCTTTTTGTCTGAGTTGCAACGCTACAACTATGTCACCCCAACCTCATACCTGGAACTCATCTCCACCTTCAAGGCTCTGCTGCAGACAAAAAGAGCGTAAGATTTAAGTTAAACTGTAAATGTACATTGTGATTTTGATAGGTATTTATTGTTTTTATTACATCAGATTCTGCCTTAGAATTGAAATAACTGATGAAGATGGCATTTTAGATCAAGTCGAGACATCCCAGCACAGACGCCAAATTCCTATTTCCATGTCTTCCTCCATGATTTGTTCTCCTAATCTCTTTCTGTCCTTTGCTCAGTGAGGTAATGAAGATGAAACGTCGCTATGAAGTGGGCCTCCAGAAGCTCAATTCTGCAGCAGACCAGGTGGCCACTATGCAAGTTGAGCTGGAGGCTCTACAGCCACAACTGATTGTGGCCAGCAGGGAGGTAGATGAGATGATGGTGGTGATTGAGCATGAATCTGTAGAGGTGGCAGCGGTAGAGAAGGTTGTGAAGGTGGATGAGGCCGTAGCTAACGAACAAGCCATGGCGGCCAAGGCCATTAAGGATGAGTGTGATGCTGAACTGGCGGAAGCCATGCCAATCCTGGAGTCAGCTATGGCTGCATTGAACACTCTCACCAATCAGGTAAAAGGAGCAAAATGTTTTATTTTCCTTATGTAGGACAGTGCTCTTACATCTGGCTCAAAGGCCAGGTGTACTGGCATAGGAGACTTATAGATGTGGTTAATTTTATGTACAGGATATCACAGTAGTGAAGTCAATGAAAAGCCCACCCCCCGCTGTCAAGCTGGTGATGGAGGCAATCTGCATTCTCAAAGGCATCAAGCCAGATCGCATTAATGACCCATCAGGCTCTGGTAAGAAAGTGGAGGACTATTGGGGCCCGGCCAAAAAGCTTCTAGGAGATATGAAGTTTCTTCAAAGCCTCCATGATTATGACAAGGACAACATACCACAAAGTTACATTACCATCATCCGCAACAAGTACATTACCAACCCAGATTTTGTACCAGAGAAGATTCGAACTGCATCCACTGCAGCTGAGGGGATGTGTAAGTGGGTTTGTGCCATGGAGAAGTACGAGAAGTAAGTCGTTTTAAATTTTCCTCTGACAGATAAGTCCATGAAAAAGCACTGTGTCTCAATAATAATGCTGTTCATACATACTCAACTACAATAAGCATACCGATCACTTCACATACATTTGTTCATATTATATTATATCATATACCATATATAAGCCATTGTGAAATTACAGAATTTGATCAGTTAAATACACAGGCGGTATAAATACAATTACTTGCTACTACTACATGCATGCCTGCAACAGAAAATGTAATCCAAATTCAATAATTATTTTGTTGTTAATTTCCAGTTTCCACTCAGTACTCAGTATACATACTGTACATGTACAGAGATGTATAGATCGTAAATGTCAAATATAGTATCGCCAATTGTATAGATAAATTGTATAGAGATTATATGGAATACAAGAAGCGAATATAATACATATTTTAATTTTTTTTACTATGGAAAAGGGGTAGGATTAAATATGTGTATACTTCTTCCTGCTCCTTTTCAGGCATATCACATCAATACAGATAATTTTTTTTCTTTTTTTCTTTTTGTGAAGTCATTTAAACATACATTTTGTTTATTGTATTTTTATGCTTTTCATTTTGTTTTGTATTGTTTTTGATATGTCTGAAATAAAAAAAAAATAAAAAATTCAAATTCATAACCTAAGCTTTAGGGAATATTCTAAGGCATACGATGTTTTGATCATTTTGTCACCATTATTACTGCCCTTGACCCCCTTTCCTTTGTTTTTGATTTTGTTTGTCCTATTTTGTCCTCTCTGATTGTTCTTGTCCCCACTGTAAAGTGTTCTTGGGTTTGAGAAAGGCGCTATATAAATGAAATACATTATTATTATTATTATTATTATTGTTATTATCATGGTGACCATTTAAATAATTAAACTTACATCCAGTATATGCTCAGCTTGTGAGGTTCCTTATCTTGTTAATGTTTACTCATGACATCATTCTTAAAGAAATGCTTTATGTGCCCTTTAGAGTGGCCAAGGTGGTAGGTCCAAAGAAGGAGAAGCTGGCACAGGCGCAAGGGGAGCTGAGTGTGGCCATGGAAAGCCTTCAGAAAAAACAGGCTGCCCTCAAAGAAGTCCAAGATAAACTCGCAAAGCTTCAGGAGACTTTGGAGGCAAACAAAAAAAAGAAAGCCGAACTGGAGAATCAGGTATGTGCCTATTATATCTTACTCTGCCTAGTATGTTCTTCATTCTGGTTGTTTACCCGGGGTAAAACAACACGTCACAGCATAGATCTGATGATGTGTTCTAGGTGGATCTGTGCAGTAAGAAGCTGGAGCGAGCTGAGCAGCTTATTGGAGGCCTGGGTGGAGAGAAGACGCGCTGGAGTGAAATGGCCTTAAATCTCGGAGAGCTCTACAATAACCTGACTGGGGACATCCTTATCTCAGCGGGAATAGTGGCTTACTTGGGAGCCTTCACCTCCAGCTACAGACAGGTACAATGAGGGAGTAGATAGTGCATACTTGGAGGTGGACAGTGACTATGGCTGTGTTCGGAAAGCCATACTAACGTCCTCCCTCCTACATACTCAACATCTACAGTGCTGCTTGAAAGTATGTGAACCCCTTGAGCATTTTGTAATTGTATTCAGTTTAACCATTATTAATTATTTTTTATCAATATCAGTATTTTTTATATTAAATAACAGATGTTTTTTTTATCAATTCAACTTTTTATTTTCCGGAAATCAATTGTTAAAACAGAAAAAAAAATGATTTGCCAATTTGTGCAAAAGTTTGTGAACCCTGAGCTGCATTGCTTAAATCGAGCAAGGTAAACACAATCAGGTGGGCAAAATTTAGTGATGAAATGGACCAATGTAATGAGATATCTTTAGGGAATAAATTGGGCGGCACTAGATAAAATAGAGATCAAACCAGGTCAGTTTAGGCCCATCAATGTGAACCGATACAGGTCGGACATGCCAAAAGGAAAGAAAATCTCAGAAGATCTCAGGAATAGAGTTGTGTTGTTGCACATTTGTCTCGGGACAGCTATCAATTAATTTAAAAAAAGTTTGAGCTCCACCGGTCCACCGTAAGGGAAATTATCTCCAAATGGAGAGCTTTAAGAGTGACTGAACATCTGCCTAGAAGTGGACTTCCTTCAAAAATATCCACAATGCAGCTCAGGGTTCACAAACTTTTGCACATACAGAAATTGGCAAATCGTTTTTTTTATCTGTTAAAACAATGGATTTCCAAAAAAGTTGAATTGATAAACAAACATCTGTTATTTCATATGGAAAATACTGGTATTGATAAAATGAATTAATAAGGGTTAAAGTAAATAAAATTCCAATAGGAACTTTCAAGCAGCACTGTATATACTACATACTGTCTACTCAAAGATCGATTGTGTACACGAGTTGCGTCGAAACATTCACACTGAAGTATACTCAAGCAATAAAGAATGTGTTCTTCTTCTTATAAGATTCCAGACGTTTAGACACTGTTTTGCGTATTACCGTCCTCCACAGGTTACACGTTTAATTAGATTTGTAAATACAGTCCTGTGTTGTGCAGGAAATGCACAATTGTAAATAAATAATAATAATAAAAAAAACTTCCTTGTTGTTTGAAAAGACGCACTGCATTGTGGGGCGGTTGAGTAGGAAAAGTATCCAATCAATCCATTCCCAAAATCTTCCCGGAAGTAAGTACTCATCTGGGCATTTCTCGCATACCCAAACTCGCATACCCAAACCGTCGCATACTCAAATTGAAGTCAAAATGAGTATGAGTAGGACGTAAGTATGGCTTTCCGAACACAGTAATGTCAGTGAGACTCGTCTCACTGACATTACTTACAGTACAGCCCTGTCCCTATAGGTTTTTGAGGTACAATACTTTGGTATCACAGTTAGACCTTAGTCTTTTTTTAGAGCTGCTATATTTGATTTTCATTACTTGTGAAGCTAGTCATTTGTCTATATTAAACACACTGTGAGTGACCAATGTAAAGCCCATCACTGATTCATCACTGGTGTTTAAAGGTCATCTTTTATGTGTTGTCATTCGGACGGCTATGGTGATGCTTGAAAAAAGGAATGGGGACAGTAAATACATTATTTTTGTCAAGAAAGTCCATGATTGTGAGTGATAATATGTGCGTGTGTTGCTAACTTTCATGCCTGCTTAAACACTCTTTAAGTGGGACTGTCTACATATGCCTAAGTACTGTTTTATGTCATTTATGTGTACAGCTGAAATGTTCACAAGCTTACATTTGCAGGTGAGGGTGTGTGTGTGTGTGTGTTTAATCCTGTGCATGTAGTAAACTAAAAATGGAATTCATTTACCAATAAACGTTCTCCTCTCCAGGATCAGACACAGGAGTGGATGAATGTTTGTAAGCTCAAAGAGATCCCGTGCTCCGCCGCTATGTCTCTGATGAGCTCTCTGGGTGATCCAGTGAAGATTCGTGCATGGACCATCGCTGGCCTGCCATCAGACGGCTTCTCCATAGACAATGGAATCATTATCTCGTAAGTATTAAAGAGAAACTTTACACTGACATGGTTTTGCCGAAGCTCCTGATAAGAGTCACTTACGTAATGTTGAGCATCTGCCACTGTTGATGCAAAAAGTTGTACAGTTCTGTGCATAATAAAGCTTTGCCCATTCCCTTGATAAAATTTGATTTGAACAGCGGCTCAAAATGACACGAGCACAAACTCAAAACTGACTTCCAAGGGCACTTTTCACAAAGGCAGCATTTTAGCAGCGTGGTCACCCTGCGAATGGTTGCTGGAGTAGAGGTTAAGCCATCGATTTTCTTTTAAACCCAAAAGGCCTCTGCTTACTCTTAGCATGAATATCTTAATTGAAATACCTGGTTGCTGGTTATATTCTATGCCCTTAACTTTTCTCTGGTGTCAGGGTTCTAACAGAGTATCGATGTGTGTTTTTGACAGCTGGAGTACCTGGATCACAATTGGTCACAATGTATTAAAGGATCATAATTAGATTTTCCTTAACCAATCACTCTACCCTAATAAAAAGAAGAAAAAAAGGCCTCTTTATGTCAGAACGTTGTAACCTTTCTTATTCAACCAGTAGGTGAAAAAAAATAAATAAATCACTCTCTCTTATATACGTATGTATACATATAGGGGAGAGTGGCCTGAGTTGTGCCAGTGGGGAAGTTGTGCCACCCCCTTGTTTCTAGAAAACCATATAAGAAATTGGAAATGTGACCACATATTTAAGAAAAGCCATCCATTTGACTCATCCTGTAAAGAAGGGAGAAACATGGAATAAGATATAAGCACATTTAAGCTCAAAAAACTGTTTTTTACCTTTCAAAGTAAAATTTCCATGATCAAGGTTTTTTGATGATTGTGTCTGAACAATTATAGACAAATTTTAAAACATTTGGCACATGTTTTAGTGCTTTAGTATGCTACACTTTGTGTCTATATTGTTAGCACAATGTCAGCCCATGCTGCATCATGCTTATTATCCAAAATTCTGGGGTTGGGGTGATTTGTGCCAGAGGGCCTGGGGTGAGTTATAAGTAAGTAAGTAAGTAAATAAAATGTATTTATAAAGGCACATTTATAACAGTTTGCACTGTCCAATTTGTATTGCCAGGGAACACCCTGAAATATATGTGCATATTTGAGTTGGAGACTTTACTGTCAAGGCCTCACTTTAAAGTCACTTTGAGTACAAAGTGGCACATCTCACCCCACTCTCCCCTATATACACACAGTATACATCACAAGACTTCTGCTTGTTGTGTGAATGAGGCAGAAACGTTTCTTTCTAATCACAATACTATGGGCCCTGGTGAGATACCCAACTGTGAGCTGTCTAACTGTGCTCAGAGTTAATGTTCACCCCTCAGCTTATCTCTACATCTCAATTCTTATCCTCCAACATCCCTCCTACCTCAGAGTTAATGTTCACCCCTCAGCTTATCTCTACATCTCAATTCTTATCCTCCAACATCCCTCCTACTGTTGTGATGTCTCATGGTTAATGGTTACATGAGCTCTCACTCTGACAAAACAGCACCGTTTGATTGCCATATACTGTGTGTGTGTGTGTGTGTGTTTGCAGTAACGCCAGACGGTGGCCTCTGATGATCGATCCCCAGGGCCAGGCCAACAAGTGGGTGAAAAACATGGAGAAGGCCAATACCCTGCATATCATTAAACTAAGCGATGGTGACTTTGTACGCACTCTGGAGAACTGCATCCAGTTTGGCACGCCAGGTGAGCACAAGTTTTTCTCTGGTTTGATGTCTCTGCTGTTGCTGCCAAGTCGGCTTGTGAATCTGCCTCACCCACATTGTTGCAGTTCCCGTTACTGCCTGCTGAGGTCTCTCTTTACCAGAGGGACTAATACTGGCTCTGCAAATAGTGTTTTAGTCCTTTGTTCTCAGTTCTGCAGTGAGAGAATTCATATAAGCAATATTTCTGAGTAAGATGTTCCATGCACCTTTATTCAGGACTACTGCACCATTAGTATGCCAAGTCATACAGAAGCCCAGGGGTGAAATCAATTATGTTTTCCGCACTCAATTTTTTCCTGCCCAGTATCAGGGTCATATTTGCATGTGTAGGCAGACGTGACAGTTTTTTCTTTTACTTTTAGTGTTTGTTTACTCGTGATTCTTGTCTTCTTATAGGATTTGTAAGGGGCATGAAAGGGAACAGCGTTAGACAGCTATACAGCCATTAAAAAGACATCTAAATAACGACCCAACTCAGCCAGCAATTGGGTCTTTTCTTACTGGCAGACTGCAAGGCTAAAGGCCAGGACACACCAGCCCGATAATCGCCGTCGTAGAGTCGATAGAGGGTCGGGACACGAATCTGTTTGGTGTGTGCCGTGACGTCGGCCGACGTAGAGGTCGTCGGACTTGTTTTGAGCCTGTCGGCCGCCGATTGAACGTGTTCAATCGGCGGCCGACCGTCTTTCATTTGGAGCAATTTGATTGGTGGAGGGCTAGCAAATCAGTGAAGCCCGGAAGTGAGGCGGGTAGCACAAACAGCTAACAACAGCTAGCCATTGTTTTAATGTGTTTGTTCGTTTCGTTTTGCGAGTACTCACATGCATCAACCCTTGTTGACTGCTCGACACCATGCTCGACACTCTCTGCTAAAAATTATGCTCTTATGGTCCATAAATATAAATACGTATTTCTATGATGTTTATGCTCTAGAGAGCTGTCCCATCATTTCCGGCTTCCGTATTTTTTCGGGCCACAATACAGATTAGCGCCGCCTGCTGTTGTGGAGACATTACGTCCCGCGCAAGCGCAGAGCGTACGGAAAATAAGCAGTCGGCTCGGTGTGTTCTTTGGCCGCGACGGGAAGACTGGAGCTTCCTGAAACGGCCGACTCCATTTTTTGCGTAGTCGGAACAAGTCGGAACAAGTCGGACTGGTGTGTCCTGGGCTTAACAGTTCAGAGAGTAGCTTGTCCTTGCAGGGTGCAAAACAGTCCCTAAAGGCGACAGTACCACCCTCTGAAGCCAATCCTCTTACTTTATAATTTCCAGGCTTTCTAGTCTTAGCAGCCTATAATTCAAATTATGTGCTAGTATTCTTTACCATAGCATGGTTAAACTAATGTTTCCCTGCCACATCTCTTGTTAGGCTTGGGTAATATTTATTAAATAATACAAAGTACCCTTTAATCTGTTGATATATGAACTATATTGATTTCATGTGAGGACTAAAGGATGCTCCAAGCAAGTTGTAAAAGGTTGAACTAATCTGGTTCACTATTTTGTTAGAGAAAGTTCTTCAGCTGTCATTGGCACTGAATGCTGGATAAAAACTTTGTTATCACCTCAAGGCATAATATCAATTATAGATGTGCTAATGTTCTTAACACGGGAACAGCATTATCATACTTAATGTGAGATCACATTAATAATGATGTCTTGGGAATAAGATATTTGAAACGGATAATGTTTTACTTGCTTCATTGTTTTCTAAGTACTGCCCATCATCCACAAGTTCATTGCGTTTCTTGAGCTGCTTTAGAAGTTTGTTGTTGAGTGTTAATCACAGACAGCTGAAATAAGCTGAAGGTTTTTGCTCTTTTCAAGTCTTATAATATCACAATATATAGATGCCATACAAGAACTTTTAAAGCAAGATGCATGAAGAACTTTCCAGACTCAGAAGGGTGGTCACAATGAGAACTTTAAAAGACAACAATTTGACAGCAAAAGTAATAATAACATTAGCTACTGAAAAAAGCAACTGTGTAAATAAATGATTAGCTGACCTGATACAAAATGGATCTACAGTAGTAGTAGCCCTCACCATAAGTTTTAAACTTCGGCTCCTCAACAACTAAAATAACCGAACAAAAAAGTTACATTTTATACAAAACATCATATGACTTTCTCCTCCCAATGCCTTGATGCTCCCACATCAAATACTGTATCTTGTAAACGTGTGAGTTTAATAATAAGTCTGAAAAGTCCTGAAAAGTCTGCTCTCCCTGTTAGAACAAATATCAATAAACAAAACTGATTTTTTTTTTGTTCAGTGCTGCTGGAAAACGTTGGTGAGGAGCTGGACCCTATCCTGGAGCCTCTGCTGCTCAGACAGACCTTTAAACAGGGTGGTGCAATTTGTATCCGCTTGGGAGACTCTACCATTGAATATGCTCCAGACTTTCGCTTCTACATCACAACCAAGCTACGCAACCCACACTACTTGCCTGAAACCTCCGTCAAGGTACTGTATTGGCAAACTGCCTCTGGTGCTGCTCTATTTTTTAGTACAGCTTCATACGCTTGAGATTGTAGAAACACGTTTTATTATTAACTTGGAGAATTCAGTGGTTCTAATTCTTACATTTCTTACACTACTAGAAGCATTTCTTGCTGTATTTAAAAACTTGTACAATACAAGAAGGATAGATCAATAAGGCTTTCAGTATCAAATGTACTTGAATGAATATCAATGCCAACGCCCCTGTAGTTTGAAGGTGGAGTCAGAGATTATTGAGAATGCTTGTTGTCAAATCAGTTATTGTCAAAATCAGTGAATATCTCCCCACAAAAAAAATACAGTGTTAACACACAGCCTACCAGTAAACTGGCATGTTGCTACAAATGGCTTCTTTTTTTTACAGTATATACCCTTTATTTACATACCAGTTTCCAGAAGCAGATTGTGAGGAGAACACACGAACAGACACACTCAGACAGACAGACGGGAGCCTGCATGCACCTTTAGTCATGACAGTGTAATCAGAGCATTCCCTGACAGTAGCCACATGCCTCGGCGGTTTGCAGCAGGTGTCAGTGTAGCTGTAATGAGCCCTGTGCAATCCTCCATGCCTCCTCTACCTACCTCTTCTATTCAGATGGAATTTGCACATACGCATGCTGATGTTAGCATTTAGCTCAAATAGAGCTTCACAGAGCTGCTCGCGTAGCTGTAGACTCTTGGAGCAAATATTTCATTTCACCGACATATTATTTTAACATGAAAGACTTATTTCTTCTAACAGATGAGCCCGTCTTTTTTTTGTTGGTTCCCACCTAATGCATCATATCACTCAAATAGCAGCGCGTTTTTACTTTTACCCCAGCAACACAGTGAATCATCATTCACTGATACAACCTCCCCAATAGAATACAGTCTCCAAAAAAAATGGAGCATTAAAGTAAATTGCATTACAGAGAGGCAAGGGGTTTGGAAGCATTACTGAAGATCACATTTCAGGCATCTATTTTCAGGGGCCCTGCTCTTTATGGGCAGCTATAAGATAGATTCAACTCATTTTTCACAACTCGCTCAATTCTTCTTTTTTCCCTCCCCTTTCTGTTTAAATCTTTTTTTTTTTGCCTACAGTTAAGTACACAATGAGGCTTCCATTATCCCCATTAAACCCCATTTGAAATGCAATTCTTTCTAATGCAAGAGGACAACCATCTAGTAAACCAGGCGTTATGGAGCTCTTGGGATGAAGGAAAGCCAAGAAGGAGGGTGCATGTGTGAAAAGGACTAACCTGAGATTTATATGGGCTCTGAGTCTTTACCACCAGCTGAGTGGCTCCGCAGCATCAATAGAAATAGAATTAGGTCCCGGAGAAGTGCACTCGTTTATTAGGGCAGAGAGTAGATAGCAGATATAGGCTTTTAACCTCCAGGTAAGTGCAGAGCAGGAGAACTGAGGCTGTGGTAAAAGACACTTGTTCACTTCTATTTGCAACACTTTGCAGAAAAGAAAAAAAGTAAATGTATCCTACCTGTACTTTGCCAAGGCTGGAGTGGTTATTAGAATTGATTGTATAGGAGGTTTGTGTGGAACATAGCACTAAAGCCGGGATGCAATGCATCTGTGAAGTACCTCACTTAAATGTGCGAGAGCAAAGGTGGGGCAAGACACCCTAAAACACATAAACACACAGTATATTTATTTCTCCCTGTGCTGTAGGTGACCCTTCTGAACTTCATGATCACCCCAGAGGGCATCCAGGACCAGCTGCTGGGCATTGTGGTGGCCCGGGAGAGGCCTGACCTGGAGGAGGAGAAACAGGCTCTCATCCTGCAGGGAGCAGAGAACAAAAGGTACAGAAGCACTCACCAGGCTCAGGGCAAAACATTTTACGTATCAAACGAATTCTCTCCTTCCTCTACGTGGAAACTGCAGACGTGTTAAATTGTCCTTGTGTTTTTATTAGACAACTGAAGGAGATCGAAGATAAAATCCTAGAAGTGCTCTCCTCTTCTGAGGGAAACATCCTTGAGGACGAGACTGCCGTCAAGATCCTCTCTTCCTCCAAAGTGCTAGCCAATGAAATCACTGAGAAGCAGGCTGTGGCCGAGGTCACAGAGCTAAAAATCGATGACACCCGCAAGGGCTACACATCCATTGCCGTGCATTCGGCCATCTTGTTCTTCTCTATTGCTGACTTGGCGAACATTGAGCCCATGTACCAGTATTCCCTCACCTGGTATATTAACCTCTTCATCGGCTCCATCGACAACTCAGAAAAGAGTGAGGACTTGGAAAAGAGGTAAGCACGGCTGCCAACTGGACAACAGAGGAAAGTTACTGCTTTTACTCAAGTAGGGGAGAACGGGGTTATATGTCACACGGTTTGGTTGTCACAATCATTATATCTCGGAACCAGAAGGCGCTGTCTGTGAAATTTTGGTATGTAAATACCCAGAATTGGGATCAGAGGTCACCTACATAGTCTTCCTTGGAGTTAAACTGCTGAATTTGAGGTGAGAGGACTGTTGTTTTTCATGTCAAATTGAAAATATTTAGCTCCTCAGTATTTTTCTTCTAGGCTTTTAGACAATGGGTTTATAACAAAACACTTGTTACCCTAAAAAAGTGTGAAGGGTAAACTATTGTTTAGATTGTGGTTAGCAAGCTAATTAGTTGCCAGATGGTTGTTGGCCTTGATGCTAGCAAGAAATTCAAGTTGGGGTTGTTCGTCACATTTTTTGGGGGGTTGGTTGTCACATGTTATCCAAAGGCTGCAGCCAGAAAAGGAACCCAATAACGAAATAAATTGTCAAGCTGTATCCTCACTGACACCCCAGAGAAGGAAAGAATAGAGCAGGAAAAGGCAGCTAGCATGCAAAAGAAAAAAGGGCAACAAAATCAAAACAACTCAGTGCATCCCAAACTAGACCAGCTGCCAAGGCTACAGTAAGTTATGTAAGCCTATTTGTCAACTTGACAATACAATTAAACTTTCAAATTTAGTTCTGCTTTCTTGCCTTCTTTTTAAGATGATTCCCATTAAGATAACATTGTGTCAAACAACCCCATAGTGTGTGACAACCGACCCCTTGATGGGGTTGGTTGTCACTATGTGTAAGGGTGACTTTGATGATTAATTTCTTCTTTATTACAATAATTTAGAAACGCCTTAAACGCCTTAAAGCCACTACGAGTAACATTTAAATATCTTTTAATTAGCCTCATGTTTCCTCTGATAATCATAAATTACCTTTAACAGCAAACGAGACCATCAGTGCAAAGAAAGACGTTTTTATATAGTTTTTATTACTGCATTTGGTCTGGTCGCACACCGAGTCCGATTTTCGGTTTGCGCGTGCAGGCTGTATGGTCTCATATTCGTATTGGTCGCAGATTTCAGTGTAGCGCAGCAACGCGATTTGAGAAGCCTATCCCTCCAGGGGAGGGAAGGGGAGCGGGAGCCTTGTTTGAGACAGTTATTTGTCGTCATAATGACTGATAACGGGGCTGAACCATCAAAGAAAGAAAAGAAAATGCAATGATAGACGGGCGGGACGAGGGCGTTGCCAAGCAACGTGTACACAATTTCACGGGAGCGAACTAGACAGCAGTGTTTACTCCTAAATGAATGAGCGCTTGTGGTAGCCGAATTCTTCCCCATGGCGACCAAGACAAAGGACTTTAGACTGGACTCTTTAAATCAGTGTTCCAAGTTTATTGCAGGAGTTTCCAGAAGACATACAGAGGATTTCAGAGTGAGCATGATAGCAGCGGGCTGAGGCCGCAATGGCACTGAAGTTGCTAGTTACAGGACCCGTTTATATCTGTGTGTGGGGTGTATCATGTGTTCTTAAGTCTTCTACTAATAGACAGATCGTTTCATCATTTGTGCAATACCAAGTCAAACACACGTCCATCTAGGGAGGTTCTACTTCTTCCCCGTGACCTCAACCTTTAGAGTCTATCTACTCAGCAACTCTGTTGAATAGAGGCTATTCAAATCTACCACATTCCTCCATTTAGAAGTAAATACTTCTACCAAAACAAGATGTAACCAAACATATTTGAATGGCCTAACAGAAACCTCCACCAAAACACAGAAACACTCTTTATGAGTGAAGTAGAATACAATGCATAGATGTAAGCATTACTGCAGTAAACTACATTTTAGGACCAACAATGCAAATGCAACATACACTGAACGATGATAATGTTAAGACCATGAGCAGGGAGCCCCCTGCCAAGACGACAGCATAGCAAGATAGCTGAGTCTCTCAGTAGTCTCAAGTTCAGATATTTTGAGGCATGATCATGGGGGATGTAGTCCATCCAACTTTGGCACAGAAGATGGTCCTCCATTTCATAGCTGGCAGACTCCGCCAGACGTGGCCAGCCGCCCAGGAAAGTCCAAGATGGTATGCGGCTGGTATGTGCACAGCCTTGTGTCTGGCAGACAGCGTGGGAGCAGTAACCCGAGCAGTCTGAATTCTTGATGACAGACGTTGGTCGCTAATCTTTGCCCTTTTTCTACAAGTCTTTTTCCCTTTTCCATAGCGTACATGAATGCACAGAGCGACGTAACAAGCTTGATTTCCAGTCCAGCTTTTCTTCCAAAGTCTTAGTCAATAAAACTGCACACGGTTCTTTGTTATAACAGTGGAACTTCGTGGATACCTGGCCATAACGGAGCCTCTGTGTAGTCCCCCAGACCGGACACTCATGCCGTGACCTTGAACTTGGCACAGAGCACTATCAGCCGTTTACACATCATCTCCCGTTGCAGTTCTCAGTTATTTTTAGATACTGGAACAGACATGAACCTTTCAACTTGGGCGTTCATCTGGGATTCCCACTTCGTTCTGCATTTCTCTTTTCATCAGATGATTTCCGTCCAAGTACAGGTAGATTCATCATGTTCCTGTTATATCCGTCATCGTGACGCCAAATGTGGTAGCCGAATTCTTCCCCATGGCGACCAAGACAAAGGACTTTAGACTGGACTCTTTAAATCAGTGTTCCAAGTTTATTGCAGGAGTTTCCAGAAGACATACAGAGGATTTCAGAGTGAGCATGATAGCAGCGGGCTGAGGCCGCAATGGCACTGAAGTTGCTAGTTACAGGACCCGTTTATATCTGTGTGTGGGGTGTATCATGTGTTCTTAAGTCTTCTACTAATAGACAGATCGTTTCATCATTTGTGCAATACCAAGTCAAACACACGTCCATCTAGGGAGGTTCTACTTCTTCCCCGTGACCTCAACCTTTAGAGTCTATCTACTCAGCAACTCTGTTGAATAGAGGCTATTCAAATCTACCACACGCTACTAAAACAGAGTTTAATTTGTTTCACCATCATCAGATGACCATTATTCATCTGAAATAGTCATTATTTACAACAACATAAACACATTACCTCATCGTGATCCATACTAACTGCCGTTTCTCGCTTTCTGTGCGGACACAGAATCTTTCAGCTCCGTGAGAGTAGTTAGGTGACACTGCATCAGCTCATTGCAATCAGGTGTGTGTGGCACTGACTGGCATTAGTTGATGCAGTGTCACTAACCACTCTCACGGAGCCGAAAAGAGTCCGTGTCCTCACACTTTCAACACACGGACATGCACTATATTGCGTCCTAATTATTTGACACTGGCACGGCCTGCACGCGCTAGAAAACAGCTTTATGACTGCTGGCGTTGTAAAAATACTACCACTTTTGTCCAAAGGGGCCGCCAACGGACAAAGTTACTCGTAGTGGCTTTAAGCTTCAATTTAATGTAGGAATGACTATTGAAATATGTTTAGGTGATGAGCAATTCTCACTAGAGTAAAAAGTGTGCCTACTAGCCCCGGTCTCCCCTACTGGACTTAAAAACAATTTTGAGGTTATTTTACTTCATTTATATCAATTTGTATACTCCTACTGTGCTACATTTATCTGAAAGCTGCATTGGCTATATTTTTATAAGAACTTAGAAAAAGTATTTTTACAGAATGGTATTGTTACAGGTACTACTACTCCTCCATTATGAACGCATGTGTCAAATAATTAGTCACCTAAGCAGTTCATCAACTGTTTAAAAGGAATGTAAGATTAGTAATAGTGCATGAGTATAAATACACCATATTATTAAAATATTTGCTTGTGTCTTCAGACTACAGATCCTGAGAGACCACTTCACCTACACACTATATGTCAATGTGTGTCGCTCGCTGTTTGAGAAGGACAAGCTGTTGTTTTCCTTCGGCCTCAGTATCAATCTGCTCATGCACGAAAAGCTGGTATAAATATAAACACACACGCAACCATTTACAACATTACACGTAATAAAACAGAAATTGTTTGGAAAATTATTCAATATTGTGGTTTGATTGGTTAGTTACTAAGTTGCTAGTTAATCGCACACACTGGTTAGCCTAAACTTTCACTGTCTGTCCTCCTCCAGATTAGATTATTGGTTTATTGTAGTTTCAATTTGCAGTTTTACAGCAATATAATTCCCCAAATGAAATCACTTCAACCTAAACATTTAAACTGCATGACTGTTATTAATATCATAGGTGGATGAGGGTGAGTGGCGTTTCCTTCTGACGGGTGGTGTGGGCCTGTCCAACCCCCACTCCAATCCTTGCACCTGGCTCCCCAAGAAGTCCTGGGATGAGATCTGCCGCTTGGATGAGATGGAGAGTTTCAAAGGTCTGCGTCATGACATGGCTCACCTCAGGAACGAATGGAAGAAGGTCTACGACAGCCCAGTGAGTGTCATCAAGCTGAGTTGCCGGTCAGGGTGGGGCCTCTGTCTGTTGCTATCATACATACTATATATCAGTGATGGTAAAAAAAACACTGGCAAAAGTTAGTTGTTTTCTGCGCTTTGGCTCTTTAACAAGATTGGTACGGTTAAATGCCTGCTGGCTGGCAAATGAGGTTAATCCTCACATTTTTTAAATCAGCATACAGAGATTAAGGCAAAAAAAAACTAAATACCCAAGAGAACTTAAAGGAAAAGAAAATCTTTAAATCCCCCAGAAATGCTCATTTAGTCAATATGCACATTATTATGGCTGGCATGGATGGTGTCTTTTTTAAATGTAGTGACTTTTGGCTGATAATGTGGTCATGGATTGCAGTTAAGGAGGTTAGAGGTGTAAACTGGGCCACATTTCACTAAATGTAAGACCACTAAATAACTCATCTAGTTGCAGCAGAGCATTTGGATTCACGAGGTGTCTATAGGGCAAATGGTGATGATAGTTTGGGTTTTTACCAGAAATGTTGTCAACATACAGTTAATGTGAACTTATAGACAAAATGATTGGCCCGAGCTTTAGCATAGTTTTGCCTGTGAATGGTAAACCAACCTTGCATCAATGGGTGTTGTGCGTTGCTTGAATTTACTGATCTAATTATCTAACTATTTAAATCAAGGAAAGTCAGTGTGTCTGTCATTCCTCATTTTTCTCCTCAACGGCTTGACCTATCACGCTGAAATGTCACATGGCCCTTCAGTAAATACCTGGACAGAGACTGATGGAGCCATTATTTTCTCATTTGTCATTGCAAACGTTGAAGAAAAGCTTGATTTTGTGTGGAGCATTTGTGCTGCGATCGCTGCCGAAAATCTGGGCATGCAGAACTGGGCCGACTCATTTCACCAGTCAAATATGGATATAATTTTGTTTCATAATTTCTAGCTGCCAAACTGGCCTTATAATTATTTTAATTTTTCTACTGCAGTACGATAATACTGTTTATGTTATCTTGTGTTATCCTATTAAAAATTACATGACGTTTAACACTTGCTTTGAACTATTTTTCAATTTTTCAGATTTAGTGATACATATTCCCCAAAGGTTTAAGTGTCATGTCTGATAACTTTTATTAATTTCAATGTGGTGCAGACAAAGGGGACAGGCAAGAAAGAAGGCAGTAGGAGGAAAGTAATTTGCCTGTCATGTGTAGATGATGCAAACATGCACCCTTCCTTCATCTTTGAATGATAAAGAATCTAAAATTGGAGTTTTATCTACACTCAACAAAAATATAAACGCAACACTTTTGTTTTTGCTCCCATTTTTCATGAGATGGACTTAAAGATCTAAAATTCATTCCAGATACACAATATTACCATTTCTCTCAAACATTGTTCACAAATTTGTCTAAATGTGTGATAGTGAGCACTTCTGCTTTGCTGAGATAATCCATCCCACCACACAGGTGTGCCACATCAAGATGCTGATCTGACATCATGATTAGTGCACAGGTGTGCCTTAGACTGTCCACAATAAAAGGCCACTCTGAAATGTGCATTTTTTTGCTTTATTGTGGGTCTAGGGACTCAGAACTAGTCAGTATCTGGTGTGACCACCATTTGCCTCATGCAGTGCAACACATCTTCTTCGCATAGAGTTTATCAGATTGTCAATTGTGGCCTGTGGAATGTTGGTCCACTCCTCTTCAATGGCTGTGCGAAGTTCTGAAATGCCTTTGGAGACGGCTTATGGTGGAGAAATGAACATTCAATGCACGAGCAACAGATCTGGTTGACATTCCTGCTGTCAGCATGCCAATTGCACGCTCCCTCAATGCTTGTGTCATTTTGCTGTGAGACAAAACTGCACATTTCAGGGTGGCCTTTTATTGTGGACAGTGCACACCTGTGCACTAATCATGATGTCAGATCAGCGTCTTGATGTGGCACACCTGTGAGGTGGGATGGATTATCTCAGCAAAGCAGAAGTGCTCACTATCACACATTTAGACAGATTTGTGAACAATGTTTGAGAGAAATGGTATTATTGTGTATCTGGAATGAATTTTAGATCTTTAAGTCCATCTCATGAAAAATGGGAGCAAAAACAAAAGTGTTGCGTTTATATTTTTGTTGAGTATAATTCAATCTTTTCTGTTCCCATTGTGCTTGTCACATTCATGAGATCTAGATGGCAGAACAGCTGTTTAATCAACTTGTGGTGCCACAAACAAGCATGTGTGAAGCTAACATGCTTCTCTTTTTGCTGTCACATACGAACACACACACACACACACACCACACACCATCTTGATTTATAATCAACAGAATCCGCCACAACACTTCTATCTAATTAAATCGAGTTTGTTCCAGTTGTAGAATTCACATTTATTCAATCTTGATGCAAGAACAGCTGTTCAATCAAGCGCACTCAGGTTCACGAACACGCAAACACGCTCCTGCACACACAAAGAATCCCCAGGAGATCCTAAATAAGTGTATCCGCCTCAAAGCACCTGCCAGCACACATAGCCAGGATTCTCTCGACAAACAGCCTGGGGAAAATAATTCCAAAAGTTCCCGCTACCATTGCTCACTTCCTATGCTACACTTGTTCGACAAATTAATCAAGCATATTGCTCTGACCCGGTACTCAGTGGCTTCTCTGTTCCCCTACCTCTTCCTTTCCACCACACTTCCTACTTTTTCATACATATTTATCTATCTCCCGGCGTAATCTCCTCCCCACTCACATTACAGATTACCCCTCTTTTTGCTTAATTACACTGCTTAATCTTGCAACAGCTCGATACAATGAAACCCCACCCCAGAATGTCCCTTTCCTCGTCCCCTCAAAGAGAAATTGACTAAAAGGCATTCATCTGAATGTTTCTTAAGGGGGAACCTATTGAGGGATGTGCCTTCTCTTCTGATGAATAAAAATTACTGACTCCTCTCATTTTACAAGGCTGTTATAAATGTCATTAGTCATATGCCCTTTAGGTCCTCCTCTGATTTTAAGGGTTTGTATTACGGGCCAGTCACTCATGTGTTGGCATTGGGATAAAGTCTGTATAACATAATTACTACATCTGAAGTAACTCCTAGATAGTTTGGTACAGTCTGAATTCAATATTTTGTGTTATCTGCAGACCCCCCATCTGACTCCTTTCCCCGAAGATTGGCAGGAGAAGCTGAGCCAGTTCCAAAGGATGCTGGTGATCCGCTGTCTCAGACCAGACAAGGTCAGTTCATGAGCTGTTTTCCCAATAAAATAGGAAACTATAGGATGTTCAGTTGTGAATAATGTTTGAATCCACTTTACAATAAGGGTACATTAATTAACGATTAGTTAATGCTGAATATAGATAAACTAAGCATTACCTAACTGTTAATAACTCCTTAGTAAATGCATAATTAGCATTTCCTAAGCATTATCTATGTTATGCTTAGTTAATTCTTAACTAAGTAACCGTTAATATATAAGATAATAAGATTTAACTACGCATTAACTAACCATTAATAGCTTAAAGAGGGCCTATGATACTTTTCGACTTTTATGACCTATAAACGTTGTTATAATGATTTATAGTCATGTTTAACCATACTAGAGTATCAAATAATTACGTACATGCATTTCGACGTATTCCCTGCTGACCGTCTGGGGTGGCTATGCAGAGCACTAAACACTATGGCAGCCGGTCGAGAAACAACTTGTTCAAATCTACGGGTAGTTTCTGTCACGCTCGAGTAGTTTCTGTCATGTTTCCATGTATGGTAATGCTGCTCAGGCAATCTCCGGCTGCATGCCCCCACCTTCCTGAAAATCTCCCGCTGCTGGAAGGAAGGTAACCAATCACAACGGAGTGGGGTTTGCAGCAGGGGGGGAGGGGCGGAGAAGCTCAAAGCAGTTTGTAGAGAGAGACTGCTGTGCTCGCTAGGGTAAGAGGAAGAGTGTCCTGAAAATCTATGAAAATGGAGTTTGCCGATTCAGGCAGCTACAGTCTTCCCGTCGCGGCCAAAAAAGTGCAAAGAACACACCAAGCCGACTGCTGACTTTCCGTACGCTCTGCGCTTGCGCGGGACGTAATGTCTCCATAACAGCAGGCGGCGCTAATCTGTATTGTGGCCCGAAAAAATACGGAAGCCGGAAATTATGGGACGGCTCTCTAGACCATAAACATAGATAGAAATACGTATTTATATTTATGGACCATAAAGAGCACCATTTTTAGCAGAGAGTGTCGAGCATGGTGTCGAGCAGTCAACAAGGGTTGATGCATGTGAGTACTCGCTGAACGAAACAAACAAACACATTAAAATAATGGCTAACTGTTGTTAGCTGTTTGTGCTACCCGCCTCACTTCCGGGCTACACTGATTCGCTAGCCCTCCACAAATCAAATTGCCGCCGCCCAAAAGAAGCCCGACAACATCTACGACGACCGATTTCACGGCACACATGAAACAGATTCGTGTCCCCGCCCCCTCCAGACTCTACGACGGCGATAATCGGGCCGGTGTGTCCGGGCCTTAAGGCGAAGACACACCAGGCCGATAATAGGGTGTCAGACATCGTCAGAGAGTCTGGAGGGGTCTGCTGTTTAAATGTCTGCTGCCTACAAACAAAAAGCACTGACTTTGATAACTTGATGGAGTGATCGATGTGCAAAAAACATCCGGCACATGTGTCTGATGACGGGCCGTTATATTATTAATAAACAGCGGGCGGGCTTATAAAAAAGTAAGAGATAAAAACAACACACAGCAGAACACGGCGGTCCGGCGATAAGGAAACAGTAGCCTACACTAAAGTTAAAGAAGAAACTTTGTAACTACACACTTAAAATAACGATCTCTGCCCATACAAAAAAAAGACTTGGATAACTTGAGGAGCGACCGATGTGCAAATGTGTCTGATGACGGGCCGTTATTTTAATAATAAACAGTGCGTTGCACATTAGAACAGCATGCACATAAAAGATCTCGTATCCATCCTGAGAGGGCATACATGATATTTTTTCTGCAAACAAATGGTTAATTTTCCAAAGTTGATAGTTGGTCTTATCTTTACAGAAGACTTCTTTGTATTTTTTTTTATGTCAGTTGAATTTTGTTTCAAGTTGAATGCAAATGAGCACAGTTAATATTCCAAAAGGCACAAGCTCTTCCTTGACTGTTTTCAGTCTGTGTTTTTAGGGAACATAATGGCATTTGGGCTTAAAAAGGCAAACTTTTTTTTATCCGGACCAATTAATGTGAAAATTGACAATTTCCTAATTCTAAAGTACTCTTGATAATCTTTGCACACACTAGACTCACTTCTGATCAGATATTTAAGCAGGTGAATACAAATAAACAAAGTTCTACTTATTTTCTCACACAATGAGAATCGATAAGGAATCGGATCGATAAGCAGAATCGGAATCAGAATCGTTAAATTCTTATCAATTCCCATCCCTAATGAACTGCGTTTAACTGAATTAAAATATGTCTATTTACTATACCAGGACCATTCATAGCTTCTGATTAGGTGGGCACGGCGACAGCCCGCCTCCAAATTTGAGAGGCACCTATTTGCAGACCCATGGGGGAGCGGAGCTCCACCGGAAATACGATTATTAGTTTTGTTTTACTTGCGGCGATCACCCAGCGCTTCTTCTTCGTTTTGTTTGACTGGCGGCGATCACCTAGCAGTGAATAATAACAAGACCGGCTATGGTGCTAGTAGACAGTAAAATAAGTCAGTTTGTTTAGGGTCCCAAGTGGCCAGGACGGTGGTGGTAAAAAGTAGGCTAGATGTTGAGGTAGAAGATGAATGAAGCAACGAAGCTTTGTGTACATCTTCCGAAATTCGTCTCTTTAATTCACAATTATCACAAGTAAGTCAATCACATACAAATATAAACTCTTATAAATAAAACACAAAAAGTGCAACCACATTAAAATAAACAACTCATAGCGGAAATTTTGTGCTCTTCCAAGATCTCTGCACCTGCTTTTTGGCACATTTACTGTAACATTTACTGTAATGTAGGCTTTTAGACACACCAATGCTGTAAGGGGGGGTTTACCATGATAGCACTGCTACCAGAAGCTTTCCTCATCAGTATAACAACCATCTGCTACCTTCGTTTAAAGGCTAAATATGTAATTTTCTGATTTTCTTAGAAAATAATAGATAACATATACAGAATAATTTCAAAGACACCTTAAAACTTGATGAAATATCACAGTATCTCTGAATTGAAAATAAAGCCCTTGAAAGTTCCCTTTTTTTTCCTTTCTTTTCTGGTGCCCTGGCATCACTGAGCTTGCTAGGTTAGCTTGCTCATCATCAATGCATGCAACGGTTTTGAGGGGGAAAAAACAACCCATGATACTTTTAGTTTTTCAAGTAAACTAAGTAACAAGTAATAAGTAACAATGAATAAAATGTTTTCTTTTATAGAAAGTTATCTTGCGAATATAGCGTTCATAATAAAGGTTGGCTAAATTAAGTAATCTGCAAAAAAAAATTAAAAATTCTCTCTGGGCCCCCCCTGGTGGCTGGGCCCTAGAAAGCTTTCCCACTTTCTACCCCTTATGGGCGGCCTTGCGCGCAAGCATAGAACATATAGTCGGTGGTTTGTTCGGTGTGTTCTTAGCACTTTTTGGACCGCGTCGTGCAGACTGGAGCTGACTCAATCGTCCGACTCCATTTTCTGGCGACGATTGGCAGTCTGCCCGGTGTGTCTTCACCTTTAGACACACTACAATACATTCCATTTATGTGCCCCCCCCTCCTCCCCAGGTTATTCCTATGGTCCAGGAATTTGTGTCTTACAGTTTGGGTCGTCGCTTCATTGAAGCGCCACCCTTCAATCTGAGTGCGGCCTTCTTTGATAGCCACTGCTGTGCCTCCCTCATCTTCATTCTATCCCCCGGCTCAGACCCCATGGCTGCATTGCTGAAGTTTGGAGATGAAAAGGTACGGACGGAGACATCTGGGAAATGTGCTGCTTTGAAGCCTGCTGGGTATACAAACTCGAAATGAAAGCAGAAATTGATTCTTCTTGACTTCCCAGGCTCCCACACAGTTCTAAAAAGCACTGAAAAGTATTTGTGTGTGTGTGTGTGTGTGTGTGTGTGTGTGTGTGTGTGTGTGTGTGTGCGCGCGCGTGCGTGCGTGTGCGTGCGTGTGCATGCGTGTGCACGGCTGTTTTTATTCCTTAGGGCTTTTCGGGTAACAAGCTGACCTCCCTCTCTCTGGGCCAAGGCCAGGGTCCCATTGCTATGCGTATGATTGAGACGGGCCTGAAAGAGGGCGCCTGGGTGGTTCTGCAGAACTGCCACCTGGCCACTTCATGGATGTCGGCACTTGAGAGAGTCTGTGAGGTCAGAACACACACAAACACACACACACACACACACACACACACACACACACACACACACACACACACACACACACACACACACACACACACACACACACACACACAGACTCTTTCTCACACCAAATGGGGACCTGTCATTCAATTCATTAACTTTATTTTAATTTTTTTGCTTGGTTTCTGTGGCTGTGAGTAGGAGCTGAACCCAGACACTACCCATCCAGACTTCAGGCTCTGGCTCACCAGCTACCCGTCTCCCACCTTCCCTGTGGCAGTGCTGCAGAATGGGGTGAAGATGACCAATGAGGCTCCGAAGGGCCTCCGCGCCAACGTTGCACGCTGCTTCTTAATGGATCCCATCTCTGACCCCGAGTTCTTTGGCAGCAGCAGTAACCCGGTCAGTGTGTTTGTGTGTGTGTCTGTGTGTTTGTGTGTGTGTGTGTGTGTGTTTGTCCGGCTTGCTGCACATATCTATCATTCCTGTATCAGTGGGTTTCCCGAGCTTCCTTTGTGTAACGTACACATCATCCCTGCTGTGCATTTCAGATTGTGTTTGTTTTAGTTGTGTTAAAACTAAACAACTACCATCTATTGATCTAATTATTTATCTGAGTCCGCGCCATCCTTTTTTTATTTATCTACCTCTCAGGGTGCATTCAAAAAGCTGCTGTATGGCCTCTGTTTCTTCCACGCCCTGACCCAGGAGAGGAAGAAGTTTGGACCTTTAGGCTGGAACATTCCATATGAGTTCAATGAGACCGACCTCCGCATCTCTGTTCAGCAGCTACACATGTTCCTTGAACAGTACAAGGTAGTTATGTTTCCGTTTTGGACAGAATTCATTAAAATAACTAAGGTGTAGTTTTCTTTTAACTCCATTAAAGTTTCTTATCAATAAAAGTATCAAATAATTTATTTAAAACAAATCCATACAGTGGGGAATGTGGACTAGTGCATACTAACAAAACATTTTTCTGAAATACATATGAACATACACTGAATATTCATCTCTTGGACAAAACACATTACTGACTGACACATGTAGATGCACGTTTCTACTACTACATTTATAATATGCAACATCTGAGCCCACATTAGAAATTCTGGCTTTGAGAAGTGGGTTGCTCTTCACTTGAGTATCTACTTTTATCAGCCATATTCTAAAACCCTCTTGACATTTTCCCACACACAGTTAGCACTCCAGTTCCAAGTCCCTTCACTGCGGATGAAAAATTAGTGGCAGGGATGAAGGTATCTTTTTCAGAACAGTGTGACATTTTCATCTAATGTCTTGGACACCAAGTGTTGCTCACTAAAAATTCCTCCTCCCATTACGTCAGCTGCTATTCAAAGTCAGTTCAGCCAGGTTTCCTGTTTTGGAAGAACATATACGCAACACAACTGAGAATGTACACACTTTGAAATCCTGAAATTCATAATAATGCTCACCTTCAGCCCTAACGTGGGTTATTCTTTGGCTCATGTTTACTATGCACAATCTCTTGTTTCCTGTAGGAAGTGCCATTTGATGCCCTCCGCTACATGACTGGTGAGTGTAACTATGGAGGCCGTGTGACAGATGACTGGGACAGACGGACCCTGCGCACCATCCTCTCTATCTTCTTCACCTCAAAGGTCACCGACGACCCAGACTACAAGTATGATCCCACCGGGCTCTACTATGCACCGGCCGAAGGAGATGTAAGAAACTTAAAAGCACATATCATAAGATACATAAACATCTCAGCATCATAGCTGGTTTCTCAATAAACTCAACTATAGCTTAGAGTTGGCTGAAGGAAGCAAAAGACGCAACCAGATTTACAGAGATTCGGAAATTCCATATGTCACAAAAGAGTTGGGCAAAGTATGTATTTAGATGCGAAGCACTGAACTGAGCTGACTTGTAACTTCTTTCATCACAAGGTGGAGCTGTTGACTTTTAAGATCTTTTTTTAATTTCATCATCTAAAAAAGCATTTTTTATTTATTTAACTGTCTGGATTATGTGTACACAGCATGGTAACTATGGGTAAGTGGCTCTCCACTTCCATTTACCAATCAAGTGAAGGGTCCATTTGCAAACACAGGTGGATGTTTTCCTTAAGGATCTTTGTTGGTTCACTACAGGGAATATCTATCAAACTGGCATAGGTTTATTAATTCATTAAACTGTTGTGTTTATCTGTTTTTTTTATTTATTCTTTAAATAAACTCTTCAAGTATTTCTTCAACAGAACCCATATGTTACATATTCTATCTGTTTATGAGTTGACTACATGCACAGCAATAGGTGCTGTATGTAAGGACTCTTTGTATTTGTTGTAATCAGTACAGTTTGCCAAATGATATACTGCTTTATTGATATGTTATGCATCAAATGATATGATCGTTATATCAAAGTCGTATTAAAGCTTTCCTTTAGCTAGCACATCGGTACTTAAACAGCTCTTTGGCCACACACCCATCAGTTAAGCAAAGGTTTCTGGAGTATCATTGCCTTAAAAACTAAAAAAAAAGTTTTTTAAGTGAGCACATTATACGACTCACAGTTGCTCAGCACTGTTGTTGAGCTACCTTTAAAAAGTCATTAGGATATAAAAAGTGTGTTACTAGACACAGCAGGCAGCCACCATCAGTGAGGGTTGATATATTTGTTAACACAAGTGCCATCTATGGCGTGCTCCATTCTATTTGGCATTTTGTTCTTCAGTGCTGCAGCCCCCTACCAACCACATATTTTATTCATGAAGTCACATTTACATAGTCATTATAATAAATGTCAGCAATCTAAGGAGCCGACTTGTTTTTCAGTGAGCGTTATTACACGAGATGTTTCCTGATGCTGTGTTAAAAATTGTCCCCTTCCTTCTCTCCCCTCCTCTCCCTCTGCCTTCTGCCTCTCTCATGCAGTACCAAAGTTACATAGACTACACCAAGCAGCTGCCACTCAACCCGTCACCGGAGATCTTTGGCATGAACGCCAACGCAGATATCACCAAGGATCAGAATGAGACACAACTACTGTTTGACAGCATCTTGCTTACACAGGTAAATCCACCTGGACCTGTGAAACAACCAGGTATCATATGTGTTTGTGCAAGTCAGAAACAAAAGTAAAGTGGTAAAAACAGACACACACACACACACACAGCATCACTTGGAAAGTATTTAATTTGAGCTAGTTCAACATCTGTATAAAACGCTTGCTGGTTAGATTACATTTTTATACTATTGGCTATAAAAATGAGGACAGAGGGCCCGAATTGCATGTGGCAGTGTGATCGTGAATTCATTATGATGCCATTAAGTGACCTGGAGGTTTAAGAGCAGAAACTGGCTGAGAAGTAGAAAACAACAGTGGCTGGCCTGGCATCTGTACTGGGGGAAAAAATAAAAAAGTTCACAGATTTTCAGTGCCAGCAGCACTGGGTCGCTTCCCAATCCAACGCGCCCCCTTCTTGGCCAACCCCCCAGATGCTCAGTTGGAATGTCACTACTCAGCTGTTAGTTTTTCAACTTGTCAAGAGCGGGCATTGCGCTCTCACCCAGCAAGTGCATGAGACGTGCACGCAAACAAATAGACTGGAGTACACACAAGTCACACATTGCAACCCTTGCACATGGACACCAAAAGACTGGCCTCCATTAACACACCTGGCATCAATATGCTTCTCTCCAGTTTCCACCAATTCTTAAAGGTATGCTTGCCTGCATTACATATTGTATTGCCCTCCATTAAAATGTACTATTCAACAATAATTAAAGAGAAAAATATAAATGTTTCAGTTTGTAGAGACTTCTCAAAGAAAAGAAAAGAAAATCCCTTTTATTTTGGAGTAGCTTTCCCTTGACACTGCAAAGGCACAGTATGACTCACAGTTGCTTTGTAGGAGCTGTATGATCCCACATCATTATATCTCAGCTCTGTAGTGCTAGACTAGGTTAGCTCGTTGACAATTATTTCTTACCATTTCCTGGCTCCTATCAGTGTCGGCTGCAAATCAAATGTAAGAGATTTCACATCAACGCCTTCTCAAGATGACAGAAGTTCTGCTATAATAAGGGCTATTTATTTATCTGTGTATCAATTTATTTATTTAAAGATACAGAGAAGTCCTTTTCAATGAGCAAATATTTCTCACTATGCCAAGAGTTGCATATATTCCTGTGGGAATTAAACTTCATATTAAAGTGCAAGTGATCTACATATAGAACCAGGCCACAGTGCCATATGTGCACACTTAAATATAGTCTATATGCAACCTATACATTCTAATTCCTCTGAATTAATCTCTTTAAGATACCGATAGGTTGTCACACCAAAGTATATTTAGAGCGCTCCAGACCTGGCATGCTACAAACAGAAAAATTATTTCCACAGGCATTGCCACTTCTAGACCTCAGGCTCAAATTAGAGCTCGATGGATTCTGGCATTTATTCATATAAACTCCTTTCAACAAGATTAATATTGGCCTCAGTCATGTGTGGACTTTATTAGCATCTAATACGTTCTCATCAGTCTCAATGACCGATAAACAGGGAGACGCTTCAAATGAAATGAAACAGCTATTTGTCATTCCCCTACTGTAACCCCAATGCCATTAGCAAATGATTATCCATTACCGCTGGCTAGTGACTGAGCATCAAATAGGTAAATGGTGCAAGTTGGGCTGAGAGGAAAGCGGAAGAGTCACAGATTACAGTGAATAATTATCAGCATGGATGGTTATTAGAATTGTTGATAAGATTGTGTCAAATTTCTGCATGGGAAATGTTTTGAAGCTTTCCATCTAAGGAGGCAGTGTGTGTGTGTGTGTGTGTGAGTGTGTGCTTGTGTGAGTGGTTGGGTGAAGCTCTGTCTGTTTATGATAAGAATCTCATCATCAGTGGTTTAGGATGGTAGCTATAGGCTAACCTGAGAAATGTCAAATTAAGAAATGGAATGTAAAATGAAGAGGTAAATCACAAGATTATTATATATTCTGTCTCATTTTGTGTATGAATCTGTCACAAGTATGATGAAATAGAAGCAAAGTCAGAACAGAAAACAGAACTCCTTAACATCAGGGTTTTTTGAAGATCACATATCACCAATGAAAAAAGGAGTGCTTAAAAAGAGAATACATAATTTGACAAGTCAAAGGCAGCCAAAGAAAAACTAATAACTGTCACAGCAATCTGAGCCACAAGTTGTGCCTCTGCGTCTCATCTGTCCTCTGTCGCTGTGTGTCTCTGATCAGTCCCGCTCTTCAGGCGGAGACGGCAAATCCACCGACGACATGGTCTTTGAAGTGGCAGCCGACGTCTTGCGCAAGTTGCCCAAAGACTACGACTTGGAGGCTTCAATGAGACGCTTTCCCACCTGCTACACCCAGAGCATGAACACAGTGCTGCTGCAGGAGATGGGTCGCTTCAACAACCTGCTCAGGACCATCCGCGACTCCTGTGTCAACATTCAGAAGGCCATCAAGGTACGTAGCGTAATGCACTGGGATTGCACTAAATGTGTATTTTACGGATAAACCGTTAGACCAAATGATGAATCGTTATTGATTTTACATTTCTGTGCTGTGAAAGTAATATTTCATGAAAGGAGGCACACCCTCTCTGAATAATAACGGGAGAAACCCCACTAATAGATCTTTAGAAATCAGATACTCTAAGCATTCTCTTGTTACAGCGAAGCACTTGGACAATAATTGTAAATGTGTAGGGCAATTAGTGAGAATTCACCACCAAACTAAATTACTGCTTCCTCATTTTAATATATATGATAGTGTTGTTTAATATCTTATAAGCAGTGAACTCTTTTTAATTATGTACTAGTCCAAGCCATAAAGCAATGAGCTGTAGATGAAATAAAATGGATACATTATACAGATGTTGTTGACCTTGTGAGAATGATTTACAAGGTATTTAACAAGGCCATTACATCCACAATAATAAAAAGACTGACTTTGTATTTCCAAACAGTTGGAGATTTTGCACATACTAGGAAAGAGTCTATTGTACTGCATTAGACTAATTTTTTAGTTTCACATTTTTAGTTGTTAAACTAAAGTATATAACATCTGAATTTACTTAATGTGCATGCATTATGTGTAGCAGTGCACTCTTAATTACGCTACATAATACATGTAATCCTGAACATACATGTCTCTCTTTATACCATTTAATAAACAACCTCCATATACATTTCCTCTCTTTCTGAGATGTGCCACTCCCGTGGGATTGAAGTGGATTGAGCATAAAGAGAGGAAGGAGAATGAACACATCATCTTTCATACCAAAGGCACCCCACGGAGGCATAAGAGTTCCCATTCTGTGGCTGTCTGTCACCTGCTCTCCAAGGAGAGACAAGCTCCAAAACCATTCAGCATTAGAAGAGGGCTTGAACAACTTGACATTTTGAAGAAGTGGGTGAATACCTGCATTTGCATGTGTGTGTGTGTGTGTGTGTGTGTTGACGTTTAGGGGCTGGTGGTGATGTCTTCAGAGCTGGAGGAGGTGGTAAGCAGCATTCTAAAGGGTCGCATCCCAGGCATGTGGATAAAGAAGTCCTACCCCAGCCTCAAACCGCTGGGAAGCTACGTCAACGACTTCCTGGATAGACTCAAGTTCCTACAGGTACTGAGAAGTATTTGACTAAGTGATCCTCAAAGAAGGAGGCGATGGGGGTACCAATAAAAAAAGTAGAACAAAATGAATAAGAGATGTAGAGAAACAAACATGGTAGTAATGACAAATTACTTGTTTTCAGTGTAAAAAGCAAATATTGTAATCTCTTGATCGCTCTTTTAGCAGAATCAGATTAGTGCATGAAGATTGTCACGTTCAATCTCCAGTAAAATACCTTACCTACCTAAAATGCTGTTGTGTAATGGCCTGCACAAAACATGTAGGGTGATTTCACTTCAGCAGTGTTGAGTTGCATACACAGATAAAGGAATGAGAGGAACATTAAGTGTCTCAGTAATATGTTTGGCTACTTTGACTCCTGCAGTTCCCCTGGTCAGAGACTGTAATTATTTGTAGCCATATTTGGCCTCAGTGTTGAGGTGCTAGTATCACATGCACCCTCTACCGTGAACTCAAACGCTGCCTTAAGCCGTGTCACACCGAGTTACACAAGGTCGCTCCATTGAACCAGGGAGTCAGGGGGAATCCAGTAATGCTTCTCACTCACGGGCCCAGTTGGTACAGGAAACACATGCAGACACATGAGCGGCTGTGTCATGTGAGTCTACAGAGTGTACTCCGTCTTTGTTTTCCCTGGAGAGGTACTGTATTCCTCCTGTCCAAAATGACTCAGTGGAGTGAAAAGAATGAAGAGTGTGTGTGTTATCCCGGTGGAAATGTCCCCCCATGACTCCCCACAGGGAGAGCCTGCGCATCACGGGTTTCTAATCTGAAGAAGACCGCAACATGTGATTGTTGTGTTTCTTTATAGAAAGTTGAGGAGAAAAACATAGTCCAGTTACAGGTCACATTTTTTGATAGTAAGTAAGTGGGCGTTTTGGAACAAACTCATGATGTTTTTCTCATCTCAAACAGGACACGAGCATATTTTGCTTTGTTATGAGTGGACTGGCTCATCTATGGAAAACACTTAAAACAACTAACACTCAAAACATAATTTCATAATAAATTAGATTTAGCCTAAGTGTACCTTAACGAGCATCTTCAGAAAGCAATCATTTTGCCTAAAACATCATTATTCCCTTTTGCTTTGCTGTGAAGTAATAATGGACTTGAAAGTAGAGTTTACATTACTCCAAACTTAACGATAATGGACTCATGGCGTGTTTTGACAATTGGAGACTTTAATCATCACGCGGTGGATTAAAGCACTGAATCCTCCGGGACAGAGGTGATTAACTCACTATCAGCTTTTATAAAAATAAATAAGTTACACTTTACAACAAGGGTACATTAATTAACCGTCAGTTAATGCTTGGATAATTCTATAAACAGTTAGTTAATGTGTAGTTAACGCTTATTAAGCATTTACTAACTGTTAATGCTTAGTTATTAACGGTTAGACAATTATTGCTTAAACATTGTCTATGCATAGTTAACTAATGCTTGATTAAGCATGAACTAAAAACACTGGTTAGTTGATGCTTAGTTAATCATAAAGCAGTTATTAATGGTTAGTAAATGCTTAGTTAAGGCTAATTGAGCATTATCTAAGCATTAACTATCCGTTAATTAGTGTACCCTTATTGTAAAGTGTTACAGATTTTGTTGAATAAGAAGGCCCGTAAGTGTTTTTGTCTGTAGCTCGAAGTATGGCAGTAGCGTTGGTTGGTTGCTCCTCCAAGAGGTTGTATCTTTTAGTGTCTGATGTGGGTCTCTCCGACCATTCATGTTTGTTTTTTGGGAGTACAATATCTTTGAACACAACTGCAAAAACAAAGGTTATCAAAAAACGGTATATTACTGAAAACACGAGTCAACAATTTATCCAGGCATTTTCTCTGTCCCCGCTCCTCCCCTGTATCTCAGTTAATGAGCTTGTATGTAACTTCAACTCAAAAATTACAAATGTTATCGATGCTATTGCACCCACCAAGGTGAAAATCATCTCTGGTAAAAAAAGGTCCCCCTGGAGAAATACCCCTCAGGTCAGAATTGAAAAAAGAGAGTGCCGTAAAGCAGAACGCAGGTGGCGAAAAACAAATCTAAATGTTCACTATAACATCTTCAAAGAGAAACTACGCACGTTTAATCTAGAACTAAGAAATGCAAGACAGTCTTTCTTCTCTGACATCATCACCAAAAACAGCAACAATGCACATGCCCTGTTTGCTGCTGTTGACAGGCTAACAAACCCTCCTGTGTCAGTAGCGTCTGAGCATCTTTCCACGAGGGCCTGCAATGAATTTGCCTCCTTCTTTACTGAGAAAATTCATAAAATAAGACAAGCTGTCACTGCATCAATACCAGGTTCAAGATATGTTTTATCTCTGTACCCATTTAAAACAAATTCAGATGCCATGACAGAGTTTTTTCTGATAAACAAGAAAAACCTGGATGACATTATACAACACCTGAACTCCTCCTCCTGTTGCCTTGACATTCTGCCCACAGGCTTCTTTAAAACTGTTTTTAGCTGTATGGCCTCAGATGTCCTAGAAATTGTCAATATGTCCCTTCGCACTGGTGTATTCCCACAGGCCCTGAAAACAGCTGTCATCAAGCCACTCCTAAAAAAGAAAAATCTAGATACATCACTCATGAACAATTATAGGCCGATATCCAACCTACCATTTTTAAGCAAGATCATTGAAAAAGCTGTTCATCATCAGCTAAATAACTACTTAGCAATGAATAACTGCTTTGATGTCTTTCAGTCAGGTTTTCGACAACACCACAGCACTGAGACTGCTCTGGTTAAGGTCCTCAATGACATCCACTTAAACACAGACAGTGGCAAAAGCTCTGTATTAGTTTTATTGGATCTCAGTGCTGCGTTCGACACAGTTGACCACAGCATATTGCTAGATCGACTTGCAAACTGGGTTGGACTTTCTGGAACTGTGCTAAACTGGTTTGAATCATACTTAAAGGAAAGAGACTACTATGTGTCAATAGGCAATTTCACATCCGAGCGAACAAATATTACATGCGGGGTCCCCCAAGGTTCCATTCTTGGGCCTCTTCTGTTTAACATATACATGCTACCGCTAGCTCAGATTATGAACAAAAACAAATTATGCTACCATAATTATGCAGACGACACACAAATTTACATAACCATATCACCAGGAGACTATGGTCCGATTCAAGCACTAAGTAAATGCATTGAACAAATCAATGACTGGATGTGCCAAAACTTTCTTCAATTAAACAGCGACAAAACTGAAGTAATTGTCTTTGGTGCCAGGGATGAACAATCAAAAGTCAGCGCACAGCTTAAATCTGTTATGTTAGAAAGCACACACCAAGCTAGAAATCTTGGAGTAGTGATAGATTCCGACTTGAATTTCAAAAAACACATTAAATCAATTACTAAGTCAGCCTACTACCACCTTAAAAATATATCGAGAATTAAAGGGCTAATATCTCAGCAGGACTTAGAAAAACTTGTCCATGCATTTATTTTTAGTAGACTTGACTACTGTAATAGTGTCTTTGCAGGCCTTCCTAAAAAATCAATCAGACAGCTTCAGCTAATTCAGAACGCTGCTGCTCGAGTCCTCACTAGGACCAAAAAAGTAGATCACATTACCCCAGTTCTTAGGTCTTTACACTGGCTTCCTGTCACGCAAAGAATTGATTTTAAAATATCGATGATGGTCTACAAAGCCTTAAATGGTTTAGGGCCAAAATACATTACTGATCTGCTGATACGTTATGAGCCGCCCAGAGCCCTTAGGTCGTCTGGGACAGGTCTTTTAAAAGTCCCCAGAGCTAGGACTAAACAGGGAGAGGCGGCATTCAGCGTTTATGCGCCCAATGTCTGGAACGGACTGCCAGAGAGTCTGAGGTCCGCTGAGACTCTCAGCTCTTTTAAATCGGGTCTCAAAACGTTCTTGTTTCCCTTTTAACCTGTAATTTTTTTTTTTTTTTTTTTTTTTTTTGGTAAAATGTTTTAATTCTTTTATTTAAATGTTGTATTTTTATCCATGTTTTAAATTTGTTCATTTTTTTTTTTTTTTTTTTTTTTGTATTCTTTATTTGATTTTAACCCTGTGAAGCACCTTGAGTGGCCCTGTGCCTGAAATGTGCTCTATAAATAAAATTGCCTTGCCTTGCCTATCTCATCAACATGGATGGATTGCCATTTTGACCAAACATCTGCAAAACCAAGTTTGTATTTAGAGCCTATTAGCAAATGTTAGCATGCTAACCCACTAAACTTAATGGTAAGCATAGGCAACATTATTAAAAATCAGCATTACTGTTAGCATGCTAGCATGCTGATATTAGCCTGGCTATAGACTGACTCTCAATAGATAACCTGTAATATTAAACCGTCTTGGTATGGGGCAAGATGTTTTAGGTGACAATCATGGTTCATGAATAAATTAATAAATATTTTCTGACATTTTTGCATTTACATGAGCTTTGTATGCTCAGCGCTGGGCTGACCTCAGCAAAGACCTGTTTTCTTTTTTGTGAGCATGAACCAGTCAAATGTTCAATCATGTATTCGGTTTCTTTGTATTATGGTTGACTCTATGATAATGTTTTGCGGTTGTAACCATGTTAAAAAATATTTAAAAAAGTGTATTGTGGTATTTACACTTCAAAGAACTCAATCTCAACCCATTCTGAAACCCAGTGGGTCCAATGTGTTCTGGCTGCTATGGCCCCTAAATGTCTCTCTGTGGCCTGCTGTGTTTTCAGGACTGGTACGATCACGGTACACCGGCTGTATTCTGGGTGACAGGATTCTTCTTCACCCAGGCCTTCCTCACAGGCAGCCAGCAGAACTATGCCAGGAAACACACCATCCCCATCGACTTGTTGGGCTTCGACTTTGAGGTCCTGGATGACATACAATACAAACGGCCCCCAGAGGACGGTAGGACACTAATGGGGGTGGAGGAGAAGAAAGGCTGTGTTTAGAGGAGAGTTTGATATGAGAATAGCTTTAACAGGTAAATATGGCCCTGAGGCTCAGCACACCGTCCACTGCTTTAATGAAGGGAGAGGGGAAAAAAACATGGATTTAAAGGAGAACGAGTGGGTGAAACGCCATGGTTTCAAAGCAAAAACTGAAAAAAGCAGTGGATGGGTGGAGAAGAAACAAACAGATGAAAAGTGACATTAGGCTGAGTGAATATAAGCGAGGCAGAGTAAGTTAAGGCAGAGCCTGTCTGCCTCTCATCTGCTTGTAGACTTGTGTCGGCCCCTCGCTGTGCCTCCAGCTCCGCTATGAGAATCTCAGTCAAAGCTCCAGCAGTCAGTTCCCAGCCGGGGCCCCATCACACTAACACAGCCTGCACCGTCCAGCTACAAATCCTTCAGTGCGTTTGTGCATTTGGGTGTGTGATACACGATGCCAACCGTCAATTATTTCAAAGTCTCACCCTTTTCCCCCCATCATATTAGTATGAGAGCCTGCATGCTTTCTGAAAAGAATGCGTCAGAGCACAGTAAGCTCAGCTTGATACAGTACATAGAGTTAGTCAATGGCAGAGTACTCAAAGGCTGGAGGGTTTGTGGTGATAGTAATATCATAGTATTCAATAACAGACTCTCTTCTACCTCTGAATTTTCTCTGTGTTTGTGTGTGACACTCAGGTGTGTACATTAGAGGTCTGTTTCTTGATGGAGCCCGCTGGGACAGAAAGACCAAACTCCTGGCTGAGTCCCATCCCAAAGTACTGCATGACCCCATGCCTGTGGTGAGGAGCACACACAGCACATACACACTCCACACACACACTGAACACACCCACACACAGACAGTAGACACACACTGCACACATACACTGTACATATACTATAGTGATGAGAACATAAATAACATGATCATCAGACTAAAATAGTCTGTTTGTCAGGTCAAGAATGAACTATGAACCTCAAATTGAGACACATTTTTTATTCTTTAAGGAATCAAGAATCCCAAACTTTAAGTTTTATGGTTCATAAGTTATACAATTATCAGATTTTGACACTCTAATAATAAATGTGAGTTAATATCAGAGTCCAATTGGTGTCTTTTCCAACTGCCACTTTAAAAACTTTGGTTGTCCTGAAAGTACAAATATACATTGAGAAATGTGTGGCTTTACATTTTCATTGTTGTTCAGGTCTGAGCCCCAAACTATTTAATCTTTGGTGTAGAATACCTTGGCAGTGTGAGGTGAAAATCACCACAGGCGAGAAATCCTTGTTGCATAAGATTCTTACATAAAGTTTAAGGGAAAGAGGTTTATTGATCCCGTGAATCTCTCTGGGCGTCAATAGAGGAAACATATCTCTTCACAAACTACTTCTGAATATGGAACACAGTCTATCTTTATTCAGCTTTACACACTCCTGCGAGAAGCATGTCTTTTTTTATATCAGAGACCAATATGGTATTTATTCTCAGCGGAGAACGTGAACCCCCAGCACAATGTTCTGTGGACCTACTAGCTAGCAGCAGCTTCAGCACTTTATTCCTCCGTTGTGCCTGTAGGAAGCCTGGCTCCTTGGCTCTCATCTCTTTATTCATTAACAGAGCTTGATAAGCTATATGAAAGCAGGCTGACAGAGTGATGGAAACAGAATGCCAGTGGCAGAGAGCGAGGACGGATCAACTTCTCCCTTCTCTTTTAAAGTCTTTTCCTCCCTCTGTTCTCTCGTCTTCACAAAGCATTCAGCCATTATGAATAATGCACAAGCCTGACTTTTTTAATATTCAGACATTTCAGGGCAAGTTATTAAGAGAATCAGTTTTTGACAAGAGCGGAACTTAATTAAAATGTGTTTACTATTTGTGTGTGTGTGTGTCTGGGGGGAGGGGGATCACAACAGAGGATGCCTTGGCTTGCTTTGAAATGCAAATCTTCTCAGAGGCGCCGGTTATGGAACCAGATGAATACTTCTGGCTGCAACTCAACAAACAGTTTTTGTTTTGTTTTTTGAAAGATTTCTTTTTCTGTGGCCCAATTTATCCCTTTTTGCACAACCAAGACTCCCTAATAGCCCAAGGGGACTGTTTCTCGTTAACGCTATTGTTTTATAAGTTTATGAACCCAAAGTTCTAATTTGTAAGTGAATGTTTAGATCAAATAAATGGAGCTCCAGGTTAGTATCCACTCTTTAATGTTAGGCCTTCTGTCCTGACCGTTAAACAATCTGATCGTTATGTTTCTTTGACACATCGGCCATCATCATGCATTCATCATATTGTCCAGTTGTTAACTTTGGTGCTCTTAAGCGGCGGCGTTAAGAATCTCATTTGCCAATTAAATATTTCCACTAGTCAAATGCTTTGAATGGGAAAACAGCTCCTAAATGACAGTGGCTGTTTGCCAAAGTGATTAATGGAGGTGGAGTAGGCAAAAGGTGCAGCCGCAGCTTCAATTTTAAAATTCCATAATTTGACCCAGCGCTCTGTAACTCCTCTCTCTGTCAGATGTGGCTGAAGCCACTCAAACGGCAGGACATCCCTCAGAGGATGTGCTACCTGGCGCCCGTCTACAAGACCGGCGATCGGCGTGGAACCCTGTCCACCACCGGACACTCCACCAACTATGTCATCGCCATGACACTCAACTCCAACGTGTCTGCTGACCACTGGATCAGAAGAGGGGTAGCTCTGCTCTGCCAGCTCAACTCATAGTCTATGTTTGCACTAATGTGGAATTAAATAAAGAATATATAGAAAGCGCTGCGTCTTTTTGATGCAGTAACAGGTCTAGTTCTTTGTAACATGGTACTGTTTTAATACAATAGCACAAGTTCTGGTTTTACTGACCTAGTAGAGATCTAGGTGTCAACCTTAGAGCAATGTGGGTGTTAAACCCTCAACCAATAAAAGTGCAGAGGTAAAGCCCCGAATAAGGACTACGCCAGACCCCTTGAAAGTACTCTATCAGTGTTAGCCGGCTAATAACGAGGGCTAACCCTGTTAGTAACTGTAGACTTACACTAATCTTGTACTTAAAAAACACAACCGACAAATGACACGCCCTGAAAATAAACACACCACCAAAGATTCTAGTGGGACCAAGTGATCATTGAGATAGATTATTACTGTATGACTGTACTTTATTTTTTGGGGGGTTGGGAATCCTTCACAAACATACCTTTAAGTATACTACACTGCCCGGACAAAAAAGAAGTCACACTCAAATATCTCTTTGGACGATCTTTAGCTTTGATTATGGCACCCATTCGCTGTAGCACATTCTGATGAGCTTTTTTTGGTACATAAGGTTGCTGAACCTAGACCTGACCAACTGAAGCGACCCCAGATCCTACTGTACACTGCCCACACAGGCTTGTACCTAAGACACTAGGAATGATGGGAGCATCACTTCATCCACCTCTCTTCTTTCCCTGATGCACCCTTCACCCTGGAATGGGGTCTATCTGGACTCTAAACACTCATTTTCTCTGTAACATTACGGCAAACCCATTAGAGATCAGGAGTCCAGGAGCTTTTCAGAGTTTATTTTCCTTTCGCCATGGGAAGAATGCACAGACAGGCAAACAGCAAGGATGTGTTATTCTGAATTTTATATCCAGATTACTAAACAAATGCACATACAACAAAGCAAAAATGGGAACAATCATGGACCTTCATTTTACAGACAACTGTTTGCTCAATAAACAGTGAAGAAACTTTCCTTTGGGGTATAGTGTCTTAAAGTGTCTCTTATCTAACACCTGACAGTACAGTTTTGATTTAAATTATAGAAGTAATTTAGGAAACGCAATAGATAACAGTGCCTCAAAACAAATCATAAAAATGTAAAGAACAAATTTAGAAAATTTAAGGAGACAACTGAATAAATGTCAAACTCATATTAAAAAAAATTATGAACTTCCATCAAAATACATTCAGGTCCTGATTAACAATTGTGTGGACTAACATGTCTGTGAAAAGATGCTTCTGATGCACATACGTTTCTGCATCATCATCATCTTCAAAGAGGCTCAGAACACCCTTCACCCCGAAGAACTTCTCGTGATCTTCAAGCAGTTAATTTAAAAAATAAAAAGTAACAAAAGTTGTCAATAGTTTAACTTCGCAGTACAAAGAATGAAGACAAATTTACACTCAGCACCATGTCTGTACCGTTTCAACCAAGCTTCATGCATGATTCAGTCAGAACAATAACATGAATACAACGTGACTGACGATAATAAAAAGCCAGGTCAGACATAGACGATGGATGGCGTCACACAGTGACAGGATAAATGAAGCAACAAATGGAATCTCTGTGCTCCGACAGCTGAAGCTAGGCGAGCTAGCTTAGCATCTGAGCCGCAGAACAGCCAATGGAATGTCAGGGAGAGAGGGGGTGTCAAGCACCAGCCACTGAAAATCAACACTGAGGTTTGATTTGGCACCGTCAGCAGAATGACTTTAATGCATGGAAACATAATAATCTTTGTCATATAGTTTGAATACTTGGATTAAACATCCATTACAAGCACAGGGAATGCTGTAATTTGAAAACAAAGTACACTGTTACTGCAATACAAGAGCCCTGCTTTTTGATTGGTCAATTTCAGATTGTCAGGAAGTTTATTGTTCCCTTGACAGAAGTACTTTCAAACCTATTATTCAACTTTAAACAGCTAAACTACTGACACTATAAAGACTTTGCGTATTTACAGAACATCAACACAAATGAGCATTATTGTGTCAACTTAACCTCCCACTGTAATCAATGTCCAGCGCGGTGCAGTGTGACATGACAAAGCCCCATTTAAGAACTCACAGAGGCACATTAAATTAATCTAGTAAACTACAATACTTTTTTGACAAAGACAAGAATAGCCAGTTTGTTTCAATTCACATTATGGAGCTGTTCTTGGTTCTTACAAAGAAAAGTACAGCATAAAGGCCTGACGAGGAAATGTTTCCTTGGGCTACAGATTGTCAAAACCTGAAGAAAAAAAAGGTCAGACGATTGTGACATCTAGTCTCTAAAGAAAAACATTGCGAAGTCTTGATTCTAATTTGTAAAAGGCTGTGGCAGCTATTAGCTATCGCTTTCAACTACAAAGGTTTCATATTAATATTCCCAAGGGTTAGTTACATAACTCTGTAGTTTTGAACGAAGAGAGGTTGCTAATGAAAAATAAAATAAAAAATGTAGCCATTTAGACAATGTCCCGGACAAAGTCAGGAGGAACACTGTTGTGTTTTGCAGCTTACAGCTTTGGGACACATTTTGCGGGTGAAGCAACATGAGCTAAAGGTGTTCCAGATTATTCCAGTAGCTCTCTGTCTCTTTAAGGACACTGTGGCGGTGTGTTTGCAGTCACTGGCTGCTCCAGTGGTCAGGGGCTTGGCACAGAGAGACGCGACATGTTGGATACACAGCGTGATTACATCAAAAAGCTGATGATGGTTGGCGGTTGGAACAAAAACACACACACACACACACCACAGATGTACAAGGCAATGCATGATGGGACACAGCACAGAGTGGATGAGCGATGACAACAACACGTTAACAACAGGTGATGATGCATAGGCGGTGAGCTGCTGGGCCGTGACAGCTGCCTCTCTGCGGGAACATGCGTCCTGCACCAACATAATATCTTAGCTCTTTCTTTTTTCAGAGCAGGAGAGGTGTCTTGTCTTCTGGTCTCCTTTCATCCAACTCCCTGCTTGACAGGGAGCAGACAGGGAACAGACAGGATTGGAGACGACAGACTTGAGGTGATGGAGGAGCAGCAGTGTAAACATGAGTCATGAGATATGCATAAAGCTACCGCAGCTTGTCTGGAATGGACGGCGCGGAGGCCATGAACGAGACTCACATTGCATGCAAGACTGGGGCCGTTTACATTGCAAACAAAAGAAAAGCGTGTTAAGGCCAAGAAGAACAATATTGATACATCCAGCTCTCCCTCCCTCCCTCCCCCCTCGCTCTCCTCTACAACTGGCCAAAATCGATAACAATTTGGTCTTCGAAGATGGCGATTAGCAGCATGATGCCAAAGCCGGTCAGCAGGCCCAGGTTCTGCAAGGCAAAGTGTCCCAGCTGGCAGCGCTTGTGGTCCTCGCTGTCCCCGTGAAGCATTTCTGGCAGCTGTCAAAGAGACAAGAGACAACAGTATGGGTTAGGGTTAGTTAAGTTAATAAAAATAATGAATTTTTCTTCAATAACGTCCACATTGACTCTAAATCAGCCCCCAAACTGAATAAGAACACACAAAACACACCACTTTATATTGGATTTTAGAGCTTATTCTATTTTATATTAATATTTTTATAGAAAATGTATAGAAAATCATGTGTTTTTCCTCAAAAGCTTTATTAAGTGATTGCCAATATACATTTTATGAATACTCTTCCCTTTTACTGATCGGGCAATGTATGAAATCCTAATCCTAACTGTTTCCCAACATCAGCTCTTTTATTTTTATATATATATATATATATATATATATATATATATATATATATATATATATATATATATATATATATATATATATATATATATATATATATATATATATATATATATATATATATATATATATATATATATATATATATATATATAAATATATATATATATATATATAAAATATATATATATATATATATATATATATACAAATAAAAGAGCTGATGTTGGGAAACAGTTATCACCGTGGGATGTGCAGCGTGCCAACTTACCATATCCACCAGAGCCACATAAAGGAACATGCCAGCTGTGATGGCGAAGATCCAACTGGTGACATTGTGTGTGTACGTGCCCACGGCTGTGCCGATCACCATGCCGACGTAGGCCATGAGGGCGGACAGCAGGTTGTAGAAGATGGCCTGCTTCACGCTCATCCCCGCTTTCAGCAGCACTGCAAAGTCACCTGCCAGCCAGGGAAAGACACACACACACTCGTTAAAAGAGCATCAAACACAACCCAGAACCCACTTCTCATTCCGAGCCACAAGGCCTAACGCTCATGCCTCCAACTGGCATGAACGTTTCTTTTTATGAAAGTGGTTTAGTGCAATGTTCATGCCTCGTTACATTTTATTTTTTACCTGTGCACCACAAACGAACCGCACAAGAGTTGGTTTGGAAGTGTACCGAGACCACCTCTTCAAAAAGATCTGGGTGCCTGTTTGGTGCACGTCCGAACGCTATTGCTGTGTTTTGAACCAAACAATGAAGGTGTGAAAGCGCCCTTTATGTAATGCTGCAGCATTGACAAATAGCTGAGCACATGTTGCACGGTGTTTATCTTTCCCTTTACCATCTATTCTGACTCACCTCGTCTTCACTAAAGGCAAACTCCTTCAAAGCCTCCACACTGCTGCTGCTACCGCTATCTGTCTTGAGGAATGTGGAAAAACAGACCGGGAGCCGCTCTTTCTAAGAAATATGTCTTTAGCTCCCTTCTGATACACTTATGATTACATATGCATGCCGTAGCCCTCTCCAGCCTCCTCAATCATTGCCGGGCCAAATGCGGGAAGAGGCCCAAGTCTCAGCGGAAACGCCCTGGATTTGGAGAGAGAGAGATGAATGCTTAAGAAGGGGGTGGCCTACATTTCCTGCACCGTGTAACAAGCGGCCTCTTTTCCTCACTAATTACCACAATGAATATATTACCACTCTGCTCTCATCCATCAATCAAACCAACAGAATAAAGTGTGTGTCTGCGTGTGTGTGTGTGTGTGTGTGGAGGGGGGTTAACGAGAGATAGTCCGAACACACAGACACACACACCTCACTTCAAAATCTTCAATGGCCTTTTTTCTCCCCTTCTACAACTTTCTTTTGACGTTTCCTTCCTCTCCGATTCCAATCCGTCACACATTCAGAAGCGCCCGCTGCCGCCTCATCTACTGCAATTAACACAGCCATCACTGCCAATTAGCTTCACTCTGGGTGGTTAAAGAACCCTTGTAATCATCATCATCCCTGCCATCCAGCTGCTGGGCCTTTGTGTTGAGCAGTGGCTGAGAGACGCGCTCGTTCAAACTGCTGGGGTCGCTCAGACACCAGGGCGCGACAGCAACCAATCAACAGGAAACAACGTGAAGAAGACAAAGGGAAAGAGAGTGAGCTCGCATATCTCCACATGCTGCTCCAGACAGGACCCCAGCATCTGGTAACTCACAGTGCAGTAAAATCAGTGTTTAAGGGGCAAACATGTTGCACCAAAACCACAGCTCTTAGCCAGCGTCTTTTAATTAAATAATGACATGAACCTTAGTTCGCACATACAGACAATAACCGCGGATGGCATTCAATCCAGCTAGATGCTACACATCAGAGCTAGAGTAGGTTTTGGCAGCGTTAGTGAAAGTGTCCACGAGGAACTTTTTTATTTTGTTGAGTCTAGCTAGGCGTGTGCATTATTTTTTGGTAGCGAGTGAAAGAGACCACAGGATGCACCGAGATGTGGTAATGTATTTATGCGTGACTATTTAAGATGAATAATGGTAATATGGGTTAGGTTAAACTTTGATTTAGTACTGTTTGGGAAACACAGGATGTTCTGGTCTGCCTGCCGTAAATGATTTTGTCTAAGTTCACCGGGAAAAATCGGAACCCCTGCAGAGGCATCAATAATAGCATAGACGCGTTCTTTTCGCTGACGGTGTCGTTTGCATTTAAAGTTAATTTATGATCATTGGAGGTAAAATTAGACTGTTTCAAAAACATTTACAAGTTCCTCGTGGGAAGTTTAAACCCATATATGTTTCATCCCCCTACCTCACACACACACACACACACAGAAGGCAATTTTCCTTTATACCGTGAACACAACAATAACAGTAGGACAGGATGCTTCTAGTCAACAGAAGAGGGAGCAGGCAGACAAACGTAGACGATTATTCACCGATTCACACTCTGCTGTAATTGAAACTACTCTATTCATCAGACACACACTAAAGGCATGGAAACCGCTCTGCCACCAAACACATCTTTACTACTGATGTGCTGTGGTTGGAGCCCATTGTCTGTCATTTTAACTCCACTGTGGCCACTTCCATTTCTATGCAAATCGGACACAGCAGCAGCTTTTGAGCGTGACTGTAATGAACAATGTGCGCCAGGCACAGTGTGTCATCATGACTGACAGACACATTGACAACTGTCAGATAAAAAAGCCATTAATCTGCAGAAAAAAAAGTTGCATTTTCTGGAGTGATGACTTGACAGCGCTGGGTTTTTGACAAGATCCAAGGGGCCGAAGGTTGTGAGAATAAAGTTTCAGTTTGAGAGAAAAATAATGAAATAGAGAGGCAGAGATTCAGACAATGGCTCTCATTATGTGAACCAAGTGCACGGCCTTAACAAAGCAGCTCTGTTCTACTTGTTGAGTAAATGGAGTGTAGTGTGTCATGGGTAAATGGCTTGTTTTCTTCAGTTTGTTGATGCACTCCTCTTACCCAGTTCATGAGGTAATTCGTGGCAGAAAACAGCCACTGATGTGCTGATGCCACCTGTCAGGTTGGCGCTGAATGCGGCGCCTAAGGAGACAACACATTGAGGAGACGTCAGGGATGAAAGCAACTCCTGTGAGGAGAAGTTAGACAGTTTGGGAGTTGCACTAGAGAGCTGAAAGTTGATCAATACCACCACCTTTGTGTTTGTGCAGCCAATGTGAAGAAGCCACAGACAGACGAAAATATGTTCAGACAACTTCATCTCTGTACGGATCAAATTAATGAGTGCGTTCATTAGTGTTCGCCCCTGCTATGCTAGCTAAATATTTAGCCTACAGACATGAGTGTGCTATCAATCTCATTATCTATCTCACAGCAAGGACGTAAATACATAAAGACACAGTATTTTATGGTACAGTAAAAAAGTGCTAAAGTAGTTTTGAGTTTGATCAACTGAACAAAAAGTGGCATTTCACGAGGCCTTTGGTGTGTTTCAGAAGTTGTCTTTTTGTTTTTAATTTCATTTGAAAAAATTGGAAATGTTGACACTACTCAGGCTACACCAAAATAGAAACTCAATTAGAATCCCGCTTATTGTCCAAAATGTAAGTTCATCAATAGAAAAAATATTAAATTAAAAAACAAAATACACTGCAGTCTAACCCCGTGACTGTTAAGTAAATAAATTGTGCCCATAAAAAAATTTATTTAACCAAAACTATAAAAAACAGCTAACTTTTAAAGAAACATAGTCTGACAGTGTCACTTCAAAATTGTATTTTAGACTCATATCAACTAAACAGACTTTTTCCACCTTTAAAAAAAGCAGCTACTGGGCTTTCATTCATTTCAGTGTGTGAGGAAAATACATTTTTTTGTTAAGCGTTTGTTGTGGAGTCACACAGATCTCAAACTCACCTATAGCCAGGCCGTCACTGAAGTTATGCATGCCGTCACCCATGATGACCATCCAGGCTATGCTGGCTATCCCAGCATCCTTCATCTCCTGGTCTGAGTGGCAGTTCCCACCATGCGAGTGCCCGTGTCCGTGGTTCTTGGCCTTGCGTGGCTTCTCCTTGCCTGGCGACGGGTGCTCCTGCTGGGGCACGGCGAGGGCCAGTGGGGTGGTGGTGGGGGAGTCTGGAGGTCTGAGCTCCGTCAGCTGAGTGTCGTTGTGGCCGTTGTCACAGGAGACGGCAGTGTTGTCGGGGTCTGCAGGAGAGAGAGAGGAGATGGTCAAGTAAACAGGGGTTAGATTTAGTTTTAGTTTATTATTTGCACAACAAAATGTACAGAAAGACAAAGATAACAGATGAATACAGTGCAGAGAGGCAAAAACAGTGGGTTTATTAGAAGCCTCCACCTACATGATATCAAGATATCATCACTTAACAGAGAACAGAGAATAAAAAAATAAGACGACATAAAGTTGAAAGTTAAACTCAATATATAAAGAAACAACAAACATGATAATAATGGTATTGAATTAAAAACTGAAAAATGTGAGCGAACAAAGCCCAAGCTGCCATGAAGGCTGCATGACTCAACACTGTACCTTCGTTGAGGGGCTTCAGGTGCAGCCACTCTGCATCCGAGCGCCGGTTTAACTTGTGATCCGACAACTTCCTGCCAATGTGGCCCTCCTCATTCTTCCTGTTTTTCTGTGAACGGACACACCATTTTAGGTTTTGTCCATAGAAATCTATTACACGTCGAAGCAGCCAATAATGTCAGAACTTAACCATGACTTAATAACTGGCAATGACGTAATCATTTTTCAGTGTTAATGTTATAAAACAGATAATGTCATATCTCGCCAAGAACATATGATTGGCTGGTTGTAAGGCTACATTATTGGCCGGGATCAATCAAATCCTTTAAAAATGTAATAAATGGAACCGATCATTTAATAATGTACTTATTTCACTTTACTTTTTTAATAAATACACTTTTATTTATTTGCTATAAAGAAACACACTTCCAGACACTTACTATCAACCAGGCAATAATGAAATAACTTATTACACCATGGGCAAACAGTAATTATGTTATAGGTTCAGATATTCTTCTACGCTATTGGTAGGTTTTTCGGTTATCAGCGGCCATTACATTATTGGCGTTACACATGTCAACAAGAGAGAAGCACCTTGAATCTAGCAGAGATAAGCAGCTGCTTGTGAGAGTTATTCCCTGACAGAGAGTCCAGCTGGGTCACATCTCACCCTGTGGTCTTTGTAGTGCTGGAACATGCCGAGGCAGTGTTCTATGATGAAGAGGAGGTAGATGCCGGCCAGCGCAGTCAGGCCCTTCCACACTCCATCAAACTCTGTGAGGTAATCCTTGTCTTTGTCTGGGCTCTTCCCGGGATCACTGTGGTCGTGCTGCCCTTGAGACTGTGCAGAGAGAGAGAGAGAGACAGAGACATGAGAGAGGATGGTAATGAGGGTGGAGGGTCGCACACATTTGTCAGAACATAAGACTTTATTTCCTGCAGTTCCACTAGATAGAATCCTGATGCTTTTTACTGTTGAGAGAGAGAGAGAGATAGAGAGAGAGAGAGGGAATAGAATGAACAGCGCCGGACAAGCAGAGGATGATTGTAATCACTATAACTTGTACGAGTGTGATTGCAAACAGATCGATCTTTGCGCTTCAGACATTTACTGACAATTGGTCAGAGGAACAGGTACTTGGAGGTTTTAGTATCAACGAAATGTGAACGAGGCCAGTAGCCAGTAGTCACTACAGCCCATCTGAAGAGCAGTACTAGTGTGGGAAAAGTTTATTAAAGGTTGGAAGTGAATAAAAAGTGTTCTTCTATTATTGAAATTGGAATGAATGCCACTCATACATAACAAGACAGGGTCAGTTAGGAGAGACCTGCAGAGGCAGCAGCTACACACTTCCAACATGTCGCATGTAGGATCATTTAATAAATCATTCAAAGTCTGCCCAATGCTACACATACCAGATAAGAAAAATTCAATGGCATGCTGGATTCATCTGGAATAAAATTAAATGATTGCAAATACAATATTTCAAGATGAGTTTAAAGAAAAAAAATCACAAAAAAATATAGCTTCATCTAGAAACTTGCCTGAACCTTGTTTGATTTGGGGATGCACGTAGTGAATCATTTCCCCAACATTTAAACAGAAGTTTTAATTGAGACTAGTCGACTTGTCTATAAAAAAAAACTGTGAGAAACCAAGCCCAATGTAAACGCTTTAGGCCTTAACTTCTAGACAATTACCAAGCCATTAATGTAAATGCTGTTGTAATGTGAGGCGCGCTGTTTATTATTAATATCTCAGCCTGTCATCAGACACACATAGCCTGCAGGATGGATCAATCGCTCCATCAAGTTATGCATGTCAGAGCTTTTTCTAAGGGCAGAGATCGTTATTGTGTGTCTTTATAAAGTTTCTTGTTAAACGTTAGTGTAGGCTACGGTTTGCTTATCGCCAGACCGCCTTTAGCTAGCAGTCAAGAAAATCTTTGCTTTGCTTTGTGCTACTCTCACCTTTTTATCTCTCTCTCCCTCTTTTACAAGCCCACACCTATGAGGCCTTGACCTACACACGTTGATTCTCACACATTGTATCTTCAAGTGATGGGCAATAAATGACTAACCGATTAGTAGTTTAAACATTTAACCAACTAGTCATGTGCATCCCTAACTTTCATGCAAACATATTATGTGACTTCTGCAGATAATTACAACTTAAAATGAAACAGGAAATCTAAGACTGTAAGTCTGCCTTGGTGACCAGCACTGGGCCGCTATTGGCTGATTCACGGCTTTTTCATTTGTTTGATATTTATTATATTTTGTTTTTTTTATTCACAAGTTTGGGACAATTCTTAAGAACATTTGTTTTAGGTTTTCTACAAACTAATCCTGATTGATGTAATATCTTCTTATATTCCCTGTACTCTTGGTTGGAGCTGTATTATGTTCCATCTCTGTGGGTGTGTAATGGGCAGAGGACACTCACGTGAGGCAGCAGGTGAAGCAGAGCGTCTCCACTGAGCGTGCCCACTGCCAGCGCCACCAGGAAGGTGAGCAGGAACTTGAAGCAGGATTGGTTGAGGATGGGAACCAGCACCACTCCCAGCAGAGACAGCAGGCTGATGATGGTGATGGACACAAACCCCCACAGCCACACCATTACTGGGGACAGAGACAGACAGGGGGAAGGAGGTGAGACAAGTCTTATTCACTCTACTTTCTTTCTTTTTCAATGAACACACACAAAGTTATTGAAATGTGTCTTTTCGATGAATTAATCACAGAAAAAATAACAAGTTAAAATAATGAATGCAGATTAATCGCACTTTTATAGTGCCCTTTGACCCGGTGCAAAAGGGTTGCGATGATAGCGTGGCTGCAGCGGCTGCACCTGTAGCTTGCGGACACGGCCCGCACGGGATTAAAGAGTAAAGAAAGAAGCAGGGGAAAGGGCCGAGTGGGCTCTGTTATGGTATCCTTTGGGCAAATAAGCATGAAGGAAGGAAGACATCTTATGTTATTCTCCACAATGTCTGTGCATTATTGATTTAGTGGGTGCCTAATTAACAATGTAGATTCAAAACTTTCAGTATCTCTCAATCTTCCTCCGTGTGTCTCACTTTTGTTTGCTAGCTGCCTCATCTCCCGCATAAACGGACAGCCGGCCCATATCACTCTGCCTTTTATCGTCCTTGTGTTTGTGTGTGTGTATCAATATGTTTGGCTATGAGTAGGACGATGGGGAATGAGTCGGCATAGGCTATGCAAACCTATGGCAGAGCAGCGATGTCTGTTGTGTGAGATAGACAGTCGTCAGACAGAAGTTACGAGAGGGAGCGAGAGAGAGAGAGAGAGAGAGCCTGTAATTAATTAATTTTTTTTTTTTTCATCGCTTGACAGCCTAAGTCTTTTTCAATACCCCCTCCCACACCCCGCACATGCAATTCCTCAGAGGAGGTCATCGTGCATACACTATATAGCAAAGAGCCCACTGCTTTTTAGCCACGTCCAAACTTTTTGGAGATGTAATAGTCCATTAAAAAAGATAACTTTGATTGAACTGAATGAATGGCTGATTCCTAAGCGGACTCCACTACACTATAGCAGTTCTCTACTATCATTTGGCTTCTGGCTAAAAGGTACTTTTCCATCCGTGCTCACATATGAAGGTAACCATCCTCCAGAGGGTTTCAGTCCATGTGTCCTTGTGATGACACATGACGCCTGAAGCAAATAAATGCGAGGTGACACTTCAGCGGAATCCTGCTCGGCTCGTTTTTCATTTTTGGACGTGAGACGTCGAGCAGAAGAGGAAAAAAGTCAGAGAGGTACACTATCATTTAAACTATCAGTCCACATGTCAGCCCGGGACGCCTTTCAAAAACAGGCCCAGACAAACTTTATGATTCTTCCCCTCACAGAGGACAAAATGGTTAATGTTGTATGAAATTCAATGTCACAGCCAAGCTAGCAGCGTGATTGTTGGAGCGGTTCCTGGGTCCTTCACTGGTGACATTCAGCCAGACTAAAACACAGTGTGCATGTATCGCACATCTCACAGGTAATTGACTTCAGTCAAGCATTTCAGGAGAACATCACAACAAACTAATGCTCTATGACTATCTGCTCCTCGCAAATTTCTCAGCTCATTTAGATTATCGATGTTGAAAACCATGAAATTGATTTGCGCTTTGCAAGTTCACAGGGTTTTAAAGCTATATTGTGTAACTTCTGAACGTGAGGAATTCTGAGTAATTACAACAACACTGTCGACGCATCTACAGTACATAAGGTAAAGCCTTGAGTGATCGCGCATGGATTGAATTTTTTCTGCTGTATGTCCAGTTTTTTTTTTTTTTAACATGTTTTTTGGCATTTTTATGCTTTATTGACAGTGTAGAGACAGAGTTGAAATGGGGCAGAGAGGGGAGTGACATGCAGAGAACGACCGGGGGCAGAAATCGAACCCGGGTCTGCTGCTGGCCGAGGCCCATGGGGGGGACGCCCTACCAACTGAGCTAAGGGCGCCCCCATGTCCAGGTTTTTTATTAGCAGTAGAATCAACAACTGAAACATTTCATGGGCGCTTCTTGAGCTCCAGTGCCAGTGTCGGGGGCGACACCAGTGTGTAAACGCTGCCACACTGAGAGATATAGAGAGAGTTTTGTGCAGCTTAATCAACTTTGTGTCAACTAGTTTTTCGATGGCTTGAATATAACAGACATTCATTGCATACGAAAAAGTTACGCACTATAGCTTTAACCCTGGAAGGCTCTTATTCAATAACTAACTACATTTTCTCCAGACACATTAAAAACTATTGAGAACTGAAATATTTTAAACAAATGAACAAAAGAACCAACGCTGCCATCCAGCCAGAGGGTACACCAACAGTGGCAGACACACTTCCTCTCCTCATCTAGAATGGGCCCTGGGTGGTGGCGCTTGTGAAAAGATGATCTGAGACGAGATGTCTTATGCCTGACAGAGTGGTCTTTAGAGAGACTCAACCAAGCTGTTTCTGTCCCATTACCCAGCTGTAGGATTCAATAACGTTCACACACACAAGAAAAGCCTCTCCCAAGGCAGTAGCGTCTCCACCCAGAAAACAGGAGGCTGGCGAACCCTCCTGGGGGGAGATATTTGAACTGAAGTGGAAGGCCCTGTCTGGTGCTTAAGTGCTGATCACACAGCCACTTGCTTCCCAAACCCTGGCTCTCACTGCAGGTTCACGTGGGTCCCCTCTGAAGAGAGATCAGAGGCATCTGGTGTTTTGATTGCAATGTTTATCACTCCAAAGTCTGAGAGCCACAATGCTCAACTCGTGTAAGATCTGCTGACTATGACCAGGGGCGGACGTAGTCATTTTGGGGCCTAGGGGCAAACATGGACACAGGGCCCTCCAGATTCTTTGCTAAAATCCTTATTTATCTACGAAACACATACCGTATGTGTAACTTTAAATGACGGTGTAGGACGTCCTGAGTCTGCTTAAGCTTTCTTTTACAACTAAGGACAGACCCACTGACTATGCAGTGGAGTTATTATACAGGCCATAATGTAGTCAGCAATGTAGTCTTTATGCAATCTATAAACCATAGGTTCCATATATTGTATTGTGTGTGAAAATATATTTTGTGTTTTGTACTTTCTGTATATTTTTGTTAAGGACCCCTCGAAAATGAGATGCTTTATCTCAAGGGGTTTATCCTTCTAATAAACTTGAAATACTGCTAGTTACAATATATGAATATAGCATATTTTAAGTGAGTCTTTTATGCAGCTACAGTATGAAGAGCCTGCTCTCAAATGTACACATTGCGGAGAGAGCCTCATCATTTGGAAGGACAAGCCTGAAAGATTGAATCCATTTTCTCAATATGGATGAAAACCTCTTGCATAACCGCTGCTTTCTCGTTTTATTGCTACCGCCTCTGTCAATGGGCCTTAGCAAAGGTAGAGATGCTATGCTACACTTGACTACCTTCTTATTTGTTACATCGAGCGGGAAACTATGTAACCCTGAGAGGCAACTGTATATCAGCCAGACAGTACATCACTGCAGGTCCTCCACACTCATGAAGCTCATCTACTTCTCTATCTCATTGCCCCCATGCAGTTGTGTGTGTGTGTGTGTGTGTGTGTGTGTGTGTGTGTGTGTGTGTGTGTGTGTGTGTGTGTGTGTGTGTGTGTGTGTGTGTGTGTGTGTGTGATAGAAGTTGGTGATAAGGAAACAGAAGGGGGAGTAGGAGACCCACTGGTCTGCGTCTTCTCTCCAATTATGTATCTCATGTGAGCCATGGCTCAGAGAAATGGCCCAGGGTGTCGCTTAGGCTCTGCTAATTGGCGCCGCGCAAAAAAAAGAGGGGAGTGGGGACCAGAAAGAAAGCAAGTGAACATTTTCTGAGCTCCCCCATGGATGCAGGCGGGAGGTAAATGAGGAGGTAGCTCTGCTGCATGTGGCGATGCCTATGGTGGAGTCTTGGTGGTGCACCATTGCAGACAATCTAGCGCCTTTAGTTCTTCCACTAATGAGGCTCCATTCCCGCCCTTTTGACTTCTTCATGCCCCCTCGTCGTTATTACCATTTTTATGACTGTTTTTTTTTGTGGTGGCACACTGCGGCCCGAGCCCATGTGACACAGGTGTCTCCAGAGGGGGAGTGTGTGTGTTTAATGATTAAAGATCTAAGAGGGCGTACAGTTCGGAAATTCCTCCAATCTCATGGTTGAACTGCAGCGTCTGCAGCTTTGACAGTGTTATTCCATCCTAAAGTTCACACAAGCAACCAGAACTTAGGTTGCAGATAAAAGTTTTTTCGTCACACAAAATGCCATTTTCTATCTCAAACGTAAAGTAAATTCAGGTTTTTGCGGAACATCTAATGACCTCACGCTCGCCACTGTTGCCCATTGTGACAGCTCCCAAACTTCTTTTGTACTTAATGTATACATTGTACATAAATGAAAACTAAAATCCAATAACATTGCAGCCATGGAAAAAAATACATGGACTGGGGATAAACGCAGTGTGGTTAGCTTGATTATCACACAAGGTTCACCAATTATTTTCATTCTAGGCGGTTATTTATTCCTAGAGAACACACACACACACACACACACACACGCACACACACACACACACACACACACACACACACACACACACACACACACACACACACACACACACACACACACACACTTTTACACAACACAAGTTTTTTCATTCTATTCCTTGCTACTCTTGTGGTCACAAACTGTAATTTCTGGTGCTGGTTTGAATTGTAACATATTGTTATGGGTTTGTGAGCTTCTTTAAAAGACCTGCAACTCATTAACTTTAAAAACACAGTGACTTATGAGTTGCATTCTCATAAAACCAAGAAAAAGTGCATGGTTCCAGAGCAGAGTTTAACACTGGCACTCATTCTTTACAGCTGATCCTCCAGCCTCGTTCATGTGTTTCTTTCTAATTAGAATCATTTAGGGGTTTTGGAACACAAACTAAACAGAGAGGAAATGCTCTAAAATAAAACATAGTATAATAAGCATAGGTGAGATGGGTCCAAGCTAGAAAAGTAGTGCATGATCGAGGGCCACTCACTGGCTGCCATGGCAACTAGATTAGTTAAGGAAAAAGGGCACACTTTGTCATCGACACAAAGCATCCTACACAATTCAACACGAGTATTGCAGTTAGGTAAGTCAATTCTACTCATTTAGAGTATCAATCATCTATTATATTATAAGAACTGTATAGAAACAATTCAACAGTAATGATCTCCTGGTGAATTTGCCCAGAAATAAAATCTCTCCATTATTTTATATTGTATTTATTATCACATATATGAGGCTGATACAATAACTAAGAAACACCCTGTTCCAGAGATTACAAGGCTATACAAGTTGAACAGGTTAAGAGGCCATTCACAGTCCTGGCTGTCTGAACTGCCAGTCATGCTGGTTTTCATTCATGCCTACCACACCTACATCTGTGGGTGGATGCATTTAGCTGCCTTCTACCTGGCAGGACCTACAGTGGGCTTTTTGACAAATCAGTAAACAGTTACAATTCAAGAAGTCAGCTACGGAAAAAGAAGATAATTCTATAGCAGTGTGGTTACATAATATGCCAAGTGTTATCCTGATCAAAAGGCATGTTTTAAAGCTCACATATTATGCACTTTGCTGTCAATTTTATATGGTCTTAGTAGTCCCTAATACTTATTTTTTTAGATGTTTGCTGAAAAACCCGTTCAGATCATTTATTGTAGCAAGCCTCTATACCCTGATTGTCCTCTGGTCTCAGGATGACCTATATTTGTGCGATCTGGCTGGCCTCTCCCACCTCTCTGCCGGGCTTTCTTTATATGTCCATAGGGCTCTCCCACCGTCTCTGCCGTGCTCTCGCGATACTAGAGAGACACTGCGTGACTGCGAACACAGTGTTTACCCGGAGCTAAGCCACAGCTGGTTGCTTGTCCCAAAAGCTAATAGCTATACACCAGTCAGGCAAAACTACCAATAAAAACTATTATTTTAGTTTCACCGTTTAAAAAAAAGCACAGGTAGCTTCCTATCCGTTGTGTTATTAAAAACGAGGCATTATTAGACTGCAAGGGGAAAGCTAAGTTAGTGTATTAGGAGCAAAACTTGGTGCTACAACCAAAGCTACATGGGCGCTAACGCTAAAAATAAGACTCAGACGATTTAAACCAGTGAAAACAGTAGCTTCAAAGTGTGATTTCTACAGGAATATCTTCCCATCCTTTGTCATGTTAAAAACGAGTCATTTTCAGACTGCTGTGGGGAATATAAACAGCGTGTTATGAGCAAAAGCTGGTTGCTTGTCCCAAAGCTAATAGCTATACACCAGTCAGGCAAAACTACCAATAAAAACTATTATTTTAGTTTCACCGTTTAAAAAAAAGCACAGGTAGCTTCCTATCTGTTGTGTTATTAAAAACGAGGCATTAAATATAAAAATTAAATATAAAAAAATATAAAATTAAATATAAAGATAAATTAGTGGTGTATGAGCAAAAGCATTCTGTGTTGGTGTATGCAACATTCTAAAGGCACTAAAGGCATCTTGTCGCTTAGCGGGGAAAACAACATGGCTGTCGCTTGGAAAATTTTCCATCGGATCTCGGGGCCGTGGACCAATAAGAAATGGGGGGTGGGGTTATCATAGACTAGTGCACGGTGGACGTTTCTGGGGGGGAAGCATGGACATATAAAGAAAATATGGGGATGTGGCTGTGCCGACTATTACGTAATAGTCGGCGAGAATTCTGACTGGAGTACATTGGGGGGGAGTGGTGGGGGTTTCAGAAAGGGGGAGAGTGAGAAAAGGAGAGATTGTTATTTTTTTTTATATTTTGGCAGTCTCTAGGCACACCGTGGACCCATGGATATGTTAGAACACATTTAAAAAGTGCATTTAGCATAATATGTGACCTTTAAGAAACAAGATGAAACTGTACTCTAGATTTGTTTAACTGTACTATTCAAGAGATAATTTTCCCAAAACAAAATTGCTCCCAGCCTTCTGTGTTACATTCTAAATCATTAGAAGTTTAGTTTCCTTCATCTATAAATAAAAGTTAATTAAGCACAATTAGAGATAGATTATTCAGATTAGTCAGCCACAGCCCATTCATTTGGATCTTGGGGTCTCAGCTGTGCTCTCAAATTATTTGAAGAAATGTTCAATATCCTGTATTTAAACTAATGGCAGTGTTCATCGCTGCTCTGATTAGCTGAAAATGAGAAAGAAACAGAAAATCAATGTACTAAAAAATGAGAAAGGATGGAGCAAACAATGGTGGGCATACCCAAGGGGATTATGGGAAAAATTCCTGATTCCCTTCAATTATCATCACTATAAAACAAACATTGTATTACACAGGTCTGCCTCTGCAGGTAATACATATTGATAGCATCACATTATACAGCCAGTGGTTTGTGGTTGTGTTCTTGTGGTTTCTCGCTTATGAAGACAGCCGTTTCCTCTGGCCAATGGCACCATCTTACAGTTGGCTTTATTCACTTTCTTAGAACAAATTCTTATGACTAAGGTGTCGTCAACTAGCTGTTAACATAACATAACGTAAATTAATCAATTATTACTGTTTCAAGGATGTCTCACCTTCTTAGTGTTGTATTTCTTTATTCCCTTTTTATGGCTTGGGTTTTTTGGCAGGAGAGTCACTGTCTAGGGTACGCTCCCAGTCATTATAATATCATTGTATTATTGGGTTCTACCTACAAGACACTGAACTCTACTGGACAGACACACCGGATGGACAGTGTCCAAATGTTATTATGTACTGATGAGATTGAAGTTACTGATACAGAATTTATCGTGCATATTAAATTTGCTCTTTACAGTTTCCCAAGCCTGAACACTGGCAATATTTGGGCATTACATTTTTGTAAGAGAGCTATTGATCTTAAAAAAAAACTAGCTCTCTACCACATTAAAAACATTGTGAAAAATGGGCAAACGTCAAAGGAGATGCTAAATACAAGTGAACTGATAGAGGAAGTGATGTTGGAGTGCAGTTAATGCAATATCTAACTACCAACCACTTCTTCTGTCAGGGTATTAGTCTAATGCAGAACAAGTCTGAACCATTTGGGGAAATTATCTAATGGCTATTCTTCTGACAGACATTTTGATTTGATTTGTGTCACGCTTCAGTTCAATATGTACTGTGTCACTGGGTTAAGAAATTCCATGTTTGTTACCTCTTGGGGCCTTTGTAAGCCTCTAACCCATAATATACATCATGAGGATGAACACAATATTTCTGTGTCCTAGGTATCTTTCAGAAATAAAATATCTAAAACAACTACCTAACTGACATAGAGTCATGTCTAGAGTAAGAGCAGCTGTGACGTCTAAAGTACTTAGGACAGTGTTGAGGTTGACACATAATTCAAAGTAGTTGTCTCTTACCACCAGGACTGACGCTCTCCAAGGCTTCCTGCTCCACCTCCATCTGGTGGTAGTGGTGGATGCAAAAGCGACTGTCTATCTGGTAGAGCAGGGCTGGACACAGGTAGGTGAACTGGCTGGGAGAGATGAGGGAATCTGGACTCAGGCCGTAGTAGGTGAGGAGCTGAGTCAGGTTCAGACACTGGAAGGAGAAAGAGATGGTATGATGGGAAGAAAGTTACCACTGGAGAATGAAATAAATACATCTCAGAGTATTTAGAGAATTATCGGGTAGCTAAGATGATGACGAGCAGTATTTAAAGGTTAAATATTGTAATCATTTTCAGGTGCAAAATATCAGTTTGTGTTCCTACAAGAAACTGTTTTCACAGTGTAGCGTCCAGAAAACCCTTATATATTTCTCACAGTGCCATTTCTGAATCTCCTCTTTTCAGCCTCTGTCTGAAACGCTCTGTTTTAGAAACTGTCTCTTTAAGCCCCGCCTTCGAAAAGCCCAGTCTGATGGCCCCGAATCTAACTGTCAGTTTGAATTTAACTGCCAGTCAGATTATGGGGTATCTGGCAGTGTTCTTATCACAGGTGGAGGTAGTGCTAAGTAAGGTTGGTAATAGGGGGCGTGGCTTCTCTCCTTATGATGTCATAAGGATGACGTCTTGATAGGTGACTTTTAAATAATTATTTTGTCATCAGCAAGACACCTGTTTTTTTTGTTTAGTTCATATTAAAAACAAAAGCTCTTAAAAAGGTGCTAGGAGGAACTTTCAAACATTTCTGAAACAGTCTTTAATATTTCCTCTGATGATCATAAATTACATTCAACAGCAAAGGAGACCATCAGTGCAAAGAATGCTATTTTTATATATAGTTATTCTTATTGCCTTGGTCATGGGTACGCTCACCCAGGAAGAACAGCTAGGGTAATAAAAACACTACGCTTTTGTCCAAAGGGGGTGCAAGAATAAACACGGATACACGGAGCACCTTTAAAGTGGAGCTTCTTGAATATCAAAGCTATCATCTGAAGGTGACTTTAAACACATCCTACCGCTTCATGCTGATGAGCAAATCCTCCTGGATGGTCAGGCAACACAGGGACTGGCACAGTGGAGGCGACAGGCCCTCCTGGTGCTTCTCTCTTGGCTTTATGAGAATGGCTATGACCGTGGCTGTGATCATGGTCATGGTCATGTTGATGCTCGTTGCCATCAGACAGAGGTGTGGGAGGAGACTGGGTTTTGTTTCGCCCTCGCTGTCCTCGGGCCCTGGCCAGCTTTTTGGGCTTCTTGGGCCGGCTTTCTGTGGTAGACTGTGGCTCCTGGGAGGGGGGCTGTCCCTGGTTGGTGGGAGGAGTTTCAGTACCGGTCTGCACTTCTTGGACATGATTGTGGTCATGTTCATGAGCACTGTGGTCGTGATCAGCGTGGTTGTGATCAATATGAGCTTGAGAAGAAATGTTCTTGTGGTTAGACTGCACCTGTACTTTCTCATGTGTGTGCTCCTTGTCATGTGTGTGATCATGGCTGTGATCGTGACCATGTGTGTCCTGCAAATGTCCATCAGAATGTTTATGCTCACTATCTTCTACTTTAGCGTGATCGTGACTATGTTCTGCATCGTGCCCATGATTATGGTTGTGGTCGTGATCATGGTCATGCCCTGTATGTGCACCAGCAGCTGGGTTAGCAGCAGTAGTGTGCTGGGTGCACTGTGTGGGAACTTGTTCTGTGTGTGGATGGTTGGAGACGGGCTTGTGTTGTGTATGGTCATGCTTATGTCCATGTCCATGCCCGTGACCCTTGCTATGGTCTTCATTGGTGGAAGAATGTGTGTGAACGCCGTCCTGTATCTCCAGCACGTCCAGGTGAGCTACGTGGTCGTGGCCCAGTTCCTCGTGATCGACGCCGACCAACTTGACCTCACCCAGACCCAGGTTAATCAGCAGGCTCTCGAAGCCCTGGAAGTCTAGCTTGTCTTTCTGGCCGTATCGCCTGAACAACTGCTGGACGTAGAAGCGCTGCTCTTCCTCTAGAAAATGCCCTTGCGGACCGTTGGAATCTGTTGGAAACTGAGTGGGCCCTTTCACGTACGGTGCTTCGGAAATCTGGAGGTCGCTGTGGGCGTCGTTGTGGTCACCGTGGTGATGCCCATCGTGCTTATGGTTGTGACCTTCACCATGACAACGGTTGCACTGGAAGAGGAAGGTGAGCACACATAGGAAGCAGAACTTTGTGTGCACGTGGACCCGCATTGTCCCCGAACTTCTGGATCCCCTGCCAAAAGAAAAACAGAAAAGTAACAGTGTCAGAGTTCACTTTCTCATAGTAATGATTAAATGTAGAGAAATATGTCCTAGAATAGAGAAAACAATTGTTCAAAGTAACAGAAAGAGACACCTTAAAGACAGGAATATTTTTGTGGGAGTGGAATGTGACGTGTAAATCCAGTCCCGTGTCACCCTCTACCCCAGAGACAGAAAGACAGTGGAGACTGTGTTCCTTGTAGATGGTTGCACTTATTAATGGCAACAGCAACTGTAACATTGTATCCTATTCGGCGTCTTAATTATGTGTTTAAAACTACTGTTTAATTACTGTTGTATCATATAATATGCTCCACATGCTCCGATCTCTAGAATATTACCCTATTTAAAAAGGAGAGGTAAGTGATATGTTCCTTTTAGCTAACGTCCCTTGTCCCTATGTCACCACCACATGAACACACAGCCGTCTTCGTCAGATAGTACCGCAATGGAGAGCAGCGAGTGAATGTCACGGGCACCGAAACCCTCCTTTTTTCTTTTCTTTTTTAAAGATATTTTTTGGCATTTTGTATGCTTTATTGATAGTGAGAAGAGACAGAGGTGAAATGGGGCAGAGAGGGGAGTGACATGCAGAGAACGACCGCGGGCGGGAATCGAACCCGGGTCTGCTGCTGGGCCTGGCCCGAGGGGGGGGGACGCCCTACCAACTGAGCTAAGGGTGCCCCGAAACTCGCCTCTTTAAAGCGTTCTGTCTCCTGATTGGATAAAACGAGCGGGATACTTGAAATTTTAACTGCCAATTACTGCAAAGCTGAATGACTGGGAGACCTGTGTTATGAACTGTGCATGCTGTTCAAGCGATTGCTGTAGGAATATAGAGAGATTTAATATTTATATTATCAAAACAATATCCTTACTTCTCCTTTAAAGTTGGTCTGAAATATTAGAATATACTCATATTTTTCAAAAACAACAACAGAAATATAACGTGCAATACAAATACATCAAATACACAACAAGCTGATAGAGACAAAACCATTTAAACATTTAGACAGCGATGTAGAATGGCTGCATTTAAAATTACGTGGTTGAATACAGCCTACAATATAGCTATTTAAAACAGTTAAAAGGTACATTTAGGCAGATTTAAGATAATATGTCAAAATGTGTTAAAGGGTATGAACGTATATTTATTTAAATTTGTTGCTGTAAGTTGTTCCAGGAGTCAAGGGCACTGAATCTAAAAGCTGTCGAAGCTGATACAAAGCTCAGACCTGGCTTGTGGAACATGCCAGTGGAGTGGGTCTGATAAAGCCCATCTGAAATTTGCAGCATTGCAGTCAAATAATGTGGTAGCTTTCCGGTCAGGGCTTTATATACAGTATCGAAATATGCCAATGTGAGTCACCTCTTCCTTTAAGAGAGGACCATCCAACCTTTCCATATAAAACACAATGGTGTGTGTCATAAGTATCTCCTGTGATGAGCATTAAAGCACAGTGAAAAACAGAGTCCAGGAGTTTAAGACATGTATATATGATGCATGACGGTAAACCACAACACCATAATAAAGGATTCAATTCTGAGATTGATATATACAGCATGTCTCAATAAGGCAAATGTGTGTAAATGTAAAATAAAATAATCCTTACATGAGATAATAAAATGTATTATTATACAAGTGGAGTTGTGTTCCACTGTTCACATTACACCACACAAATGAGACTTTAAGTGTGAAACAAACTTTGATACTATTTGCTTAGAATCATAACTTTGGAGGCAGATGTTGTTGCAACACAATTAATTAACCGTAGTCAAGAAACAATAACGCTCAAGGACTTGACCCAACTGAAAGTAAAATCTAACAGTACATTATCACACATTCACTTGACATTAAAGTCATAGTTAACATAAAGTGATCATGGGTAAAACACAGAGGGGTAGCTGCTCTGTGGAATTTTAAGTAGAAACACTGCAACAACTGATTAGGGAACAGGAAGCACTGGTATCAGATTAATCAATGATCTAATTAAAATCCTTAAATGATCTTTAAAAGCCTTATCAGAGCTTCTATAGCAATGATCGGCAGACACACTGATATCTTAGTGAAGCAGGGTCAGCATTAGTTAACTTTTAACAAAACAATTAAAAATAAGTTAGTATGGTATGCCTCCAAATCTTACATAAAACACAACATTGAAACTTACTCACTTGGGCTGCTACCTTGAGCTTAGTATAGCAGATCTTAGAGCGGAATCGGGGCGCCTTGTGGAGCACTTTAAACCTCTACCGAGAATTGTGTAACAAATTGCTTGTTTTCCCCCCACTCTAAAAAGCCTGAAGCAGCAATATCATTCCTGTCAAATGATCCTCATAAGGTCTCTTGTGAAGCCCGTGGGTGGTAGATGCAGGAGAGGGGTGGAGAGGAGTAAAGAGAGGTCAGATGAGAAATACTGCTGGATAATGGCAAGAAGGCACACAGCAGAGACCAGACACACAGACATACACACACACGCACACAGACAATCACACACACACACACACACGGCTTTGGCAGCCAGCTTGTTAACAATGTGTATGCTAGATTTAAAGCATGCACATTATGAGGGAATAGATTTGTGTTGTACAGAGAGCACAGATACTGGTGCTAAACATTAAAAGCAAAAGAGAGTGATAGATCCTCTGCACAAGTTGTCAAGGCCGGTAACAACGGGAGCAACAACAACACAAAAGGGCAAAGTATAACTACATTGATTTCTTTCTGGATACCCACATAGGAAGAAAAACAAAAACTTAAAAGAGAGGATCCATATAAAACCAAATCACTTAAATAGCATTACATAAGAGCCTCATTTTGCATTATACACAACATATTGGTGTTAGACATACAGTGGGCCTGAGAAAAGCAACAATCTGCCAATCTAATAATAATTGCAATACTAATCTATAGAGAAGTTGTATCCATCCCAGTCATTTTCTTAATAGAGAACACGTTAAAAAAAGATTCAAATGGCTAAAACAAAGCCACAGTTTATTCCTCAAAGCCTTGATCATCGGGCAAACGACATCAACGGCTTTATCAGCTAAATGCTATAAGCTCTTTATTGACTTGCTTCTCCCTTATATAACAAGATCAAGAACTTGTGTAAAAGTATTAGCTGTATTTTAAAAGTTTGAGAAGACTTAATGCAATGTCGTAAAAAAAGGTTAATATTTTTGTCCAAATGAACTTTTGCTGTTGCATTTCTGCATAAGCTACAGTTAGAAAAAACAGCGGAAAAAAGATCCAACTTGTGCACTTTTTAAATGAGTCATCCAGTGAGAAACCATGTGGCACAATTCAACAACTTGAAAAATAATAATAAAAAAAAACTTTAGAAAACCTTGCACAATAAAGTCAGAAAGTCAAACACTAACTTAATTCTCACATCTCATTAGCGTTTGAAACTGAAAAGCGAGGCTACTTACCACCGCGTGCCCTTGAATGAGTGGTGTGTGAAATCAGGTTTGGAGCGAAATTATGGTTTTGCCCTGACTCAAGGCTGAAGACGTTACAGTGTGGTTACAAGCCTGCTTTACAAGACAGTGTTTATACACATGAAGACAGCGGCGACCTATGAACCTCACAACAGATAGGTTGATTTAAAAAAAAGGGATCTATTTTTAAGAGCACACCCTCTCAGCTGAAAACAGAGCCTGCTGTGTTTTAATCACTACGGTTCTTTGTTTGTGTTTGGCCTTTGAGACAAGCAAGATAATCTCTATGAGAGTTTAAATAAGTGTTGCACAAACCAGAAATCTAAATAGTTAAGCGTTTGAATTTATTGAAAGTATTTTCTGCAAACATTTGCTACTTAATATTGTATCCATGAAAAAAAATGGTGAACTGTAGTCAGCCTAAAAGTTTGTTTCTAATAAAGGAATATTAGTGAAAGGAAACTACAAATGGCCTTGGATGACTACCCAGAGTTTTTTTGGTGAGCATAAGAAGAAGTAAATAATCCTATCCAAAAATACATTGACATGGTAACTCACCCGTAATACTACGTTAACCCCTGCTTGGCCCCCAGTCCTGATCCCGCTGAATTGTGCACTCTGGAAAAGAAGAGAGACAGACAGGTGAGATTCAGAATCATTCACACACACATTGTTACTTGGAGCCAGTAAAACTGCAGTCAAGCACTGCTCGTAGCTAAAGGTTATGATTGAAAAGCAATGTGCAAACATTATAGCGACAGAACAGTTTATTATACAGCATGTGCAGTCTACACTTGATTTTAACTTCCATTTAGAACTGACAGTATTGTTGTAGGAAGGCCTTCAAGTGCTCTCCTCAACAACCAATTTATAAGACAGGAGTCAACATGACAAAAAAAACAAAGGGACAAAAAAAGGTGAACATGAGCTCACTGTGCCTGATTCTCACACATTGGCTATTCTTGACTGATTAGGACTCCTGCATTCACAGGCCGCCTTAATATGATTCTGCATTGACACTTTTCTTAGCAATAGATAATACAGGGAACACTTGGTTTGGGTGTACTGATGGTAAAGCTGGCTACCTTGAAATCTTTCAGGGTAAAACTTTTCACTTTGAAAACTGTGACGCAAATGAACAATACGTTAGCCTGATTGGACTGAGGGAGTCATCGTCACCAACTTCACAATTATCAGAAGGATTTTAGGGGAAATGTGTGTTGAAAATTGCAGTCTACCTCATATACTACTGGATGTTATATTGCAGCGGTAAGAACTAGGCAGCTTTGCTTTTAGGGATTTCTCTCATGGACAAGCATAATTTAACAAAGTTGTAATGAGAAAGATGATATTGATATGATACTGTCACAGAGTTGAACAGTTTTCCTCAGCTACAAAAATACAATGAATATGATAACTGTCCTGGAGTAGAAAATGGTTGACTACATTTTTTTTTTACCACAATTGCTAGTAAAGAAATAAATTGTACACAATGTTACATAACCCTGTGTGTGCATACTTTTAAGAAGTGCTGATCTGAATGTCTCCAGTTAATTTCTGCAGACTAAAATTATGGCATGAATTTGTTATGTCAAAACAAATTGGTCAAGTTACCGGCGTCAACTACGGTAAAAACCTAAATATGTTTTGTCCTTTCTGAGCCCTCTTTCTAAATGCATGCCTCAAATTGTTTTGTCCGTTTCCCTTTTAGGTTGTTGCTGACAACAGGAACCTTGTTATTTCTCCCAGGGGGAAAAAAGAAGACTTGTGGCCCTTAAGCTGCTTCATATGATTCTCACACGACCATAGACATCCTTCTGATCTCAGATCAAGCCAGTGTCTGCAGGGCCAAAGGAAAGAGGAGTGAAGAATTTTAATCTCCTCTGGTATTCAAGAAATGCCATCAGATGCTATCTGCTGGTTTTAGTAAGAAGCAAGTGATATTTTTGTTTTGCTACTGAACCTGATGTGATACAATTTCTCTCATAAAATAGAGCCCAAAATGCACTCTGAGACTTGTGTTAGTTCTTATTTGAAATGGATATTGATAGTGATTTTGACAACAAGCATTCTTTAGAATCGCAGACTCAACCTTTAAGAAAAGAAAACTGTATATAGCTTTCCCTTAATGGTTTTCTAGAATGTTTTGTATTACATCAAGTAGCACAAAGCAACGATGCACAAAGAGTTAAAACGTTCAGTATCACGGGACAAATACATATAAAACACATGTCAGAGTGTTGTTTTCTTGGAAAGGCAGATACAACCCCCTGAGTTCATGTGACATAAGCCTACAATCATTGATTGAGATAAATAATTGACTGTCATCTGTTTTCAGCTTACCCATCACTGTTTCCAAAAATATTAGTTCACCAGTTACGAGGATGCACATGTCAGATGTCACCAACACAGGCAGGCAGACATATCACAATCATTACAGCTTAGCTTTACTGTCCACAAGCAGCACAGAAAAATACACACACCTCATCTTTTAGGACATAATGCTTTTCAGCTTATCGGTCAAGCTACTGCTGCACAACACAGAAGAAATAACTGTTATCAAGACAGTCATTATAGCAGGTCAAACTAGCAATCATCTGACAAAGAGTAGCTATTCTGTGGAATATGTCAAAACGCTGTGCGGTAGGTAGGTCTCCTGACTAAGGTACCTGGGAAATTTACCATAATGTGGAAAGCCATTATCTGTTCACAGCCAGGCTGATAATAGCACTCAGTATAGCTGACTCAGCACAGATGGCAGGTGAACACACATATGGTTCAGTGCGAGTTGATTCCAAATTTTTCTAATGCACTGGCGATTGACAAGGTAATGACCAAGCAAAGTCAAACCAAAGTCATACAAATGTCCAGCTTCCCTTGAACAGCCATAAATGTCCGAGTTAACAGGCCACAACTTCCTATGAGTCAACCAAGCTCCTTACACAACAACAAAAAACACATCCACTTCAAGCTGTGTCATTTAAAAGACAGTCATATAGACAGTATAGCAGATGGGAGCTGCTGTATAGAGTCCTGAATTCCACAGTTGGTATGCAGGAGCTGCAATGTAAAAAAACGCAAGAGATCATTGTGGCAGGTGTGTGTGTGGCTGATGCTCTGTGGCCTAGAAACATGTTCATCGTAGTGTAAAAGAGTCAAAAACCCACAAACACAACTGAACAACCAGCGGAACTAGCAGTACGCTGTGTAGACGCAAAGAAACAACACCTTGGCCAAACAGAGGGATGCTTACCCTTAGTCAAACAGAAGCCAGAGAGGGCAGGAGGTCACACCACAACAGTACAGAACGATCACAGCAGCACTAACACAACAGGTTGAATGTTATGAGCCGTATGGGTTCAGTGTCTTAACTAATTTGTAGGAAAGGGGAGGCACAGCGAGGGAATGTATGTGTGTCCATGGATCAACCACCTGACCAGCTACTTGTGTGTATACGTGTGACTGTAAGTGTACTATTGGTGGGGCACTCTGCCTAGTTCTGGCGTTTTTGTCTTTTTTTGTAAATCAGCTACTTGAAATGTGCCAATTTTTATACCAAAATGGCTCACCAGTCTTATACCCGGCGTGTTTGGTTATATAAAACAGTGGAGTGTCTTTTTAAAATAAACATTCTCGCTAGGTTTACAGAATCATTTGATGACCATCCTCCTAAAGCTAGCACTAAACTGGTCCGACCTGTGCCTTGTCCTGCAGGCTTAGCCTGACATACAGCACAAAGGTATGTGCTCTGAGGGCTATGGCTTTAAACCCTGGTGGGAAAAAAAATGGGAACACTAAAGCGTTGCCTAATATACAGCGTTTGTATTTCAATAGTTCTCGTCAACTAAGTCCTAAGGCCAGGACAAACCGGCCCGATAATCGCCGTCGTAGAGTCGGAAGGGTTCGGGGACACGAATCTGTTTGGTGTGCCGTGAAATCGGTCGTCGTAGATGTCGTCGGGCTTCTTTTGATTGATTGATTTTATTTTATTTGTGTATAGACATGACAATGACATTGGACGAACCAGATGCAATGTTTTTAGTGTATTAGCATTAATGCTAGATTACAACACCTGTCCACAGGAGGCTTTTAAAAACAACAAAATAAACAAGTCAAAACAAAAACAAGATCAAAATACTGATAAAAACTGACAATTAAAAGAGTAAAAATGCAGTATACAATGGAGTACAGAGCAGCAGTATAATAAGTCAAATATATAGGATACGTAGAGTAAAACAAAGGCAGCATGATCAAACAATACACGTGTAAATTATTTGTGCGAGCACTGTTGATTTGATTTGAGCCGTTGTTTAAGTTCTCTGTTAAAAGTGCTGCTATTAGTCTCTAGTTTTAGACTAGTGGGCAAGAGGTTCCACAGTTTTGCCCCCTTTGCAGAGAAAACAGACTGACCGAAAGATGTCTTGTGCATTGGAACAAGACAATCACCATTGATGGAGGCTCGTGTATTTGCCCGACGAGAGCTCTGACGTCTGATGGCCAATTCAGACAACAGTGGTGACACATGGTTATTTACACACTTGAAAAACAATTTAAGATTACTCAAATTAATAAAGTTATCAAAGGTGAAAAGGTTGTGTTTTTTTAGAATGCCACAGTGATGCCATCTCATGGGTTTCCGGTCCATGACTTTTATTGTCTGTTTGTATATTGAAAAGATAGGTTTTAATGTGGTAGAAGAAGTTTGTGACCATGATGTAATACAGTATGACAAATGAGAAAAAATCATAGCGTGCATAAATAATTTGGCCGTTTGACATGACAAGTCCCTTCTTATGAAACGGAAACAGTTCAGATTTAGTTTGACCTTCTTTGCAACATACTTAACCTGCGTAACAAATTTTAAATTCTTATCCAGGATGATGCCCAGATATTTTACTTCATTTACTGATTCAATTAATTCATTTTTGATTCGTACCTCAAAAACGTCGGTGACAGGTCTATTACCGATGGAGAAGCACATAGAGACGGTTTTCTTCACATTAATGGTCAACTGAGACAGCTCAAGCCATTTTGAAATGCTGAGTAATGCTTGTGTCAGGTGCTCACCTGCTAAGCTGGGTGTTTTACTGGACACATGGATAATTTTCTCCAGAACCTTTGAGACAACAGGGAGGATAGCAATAGGCCTATAATTACTCGCTATGTCCTTGTCTCCTGATTTATAGACAGGGGTAATTATTGCAGTTTTCCAGCTTTCTGGGAATATTTTGGTTTGTATAGACAGGTTAACTAAGTAAGTGATTGGCTCTAACAGGAAGCTCTGATGTTTCTTGATTAATGCAGCATGAAGATTATGAATATCTTTTGACTTGGAGTTACTCATGTTTGTGATCACCTTTTTAACTTTGTCATGAGATACCAATTTAATATAAAAGGAGTCAGACTGAGCATTGTCAAGTTCTTCAGTAGATGACTCTGTAGCTTTAAAATTACTTGCCAGCTCTTGTACAGATTCAATAAAAAAGCAATTAAAAACATTTGCAATGGACTCATTGCTATGGATAAAAGTATCACCTACTTTCAGACCGGTTATTTTGGGGTGCTTATGCTTGCTGGAGTTGGTTAGTTTGTTTATATGTTGCCACAGTTTTGAACTATTACCATTGGCCTCTTCAATGAGTTTAGAGAAGTAATTGGTCTTGGCCTTTCGTAATTCAGACACTACTTTGTTCCTCAGGCCTGTGAAGATAAGGTGGTCAGTATTGTTTTTTGTTATTAAAGACCTTTTAAGAGCAAGATCTCTCTTTTTAATGATCTGAATGATATCACTGTTGACCCATGGAAGAGATAATTTCTTGGGTCTGCTTTTCCAGGTTTGTGTGTATTTATCAATTAGATCACAAAGGGTCGAGACAAAGTTGTTGGCACTGTGGTTTAGATCTGGCTCTTTAGTTACCTTTTCCCAATTAATTTCACTCAAGTCATGCTCGAAGTCACCAACTTTTGACTTGGGAATTGCAGTTGTTAGAATTAGATTTTCTGTTTTGTTGTGGTGAACTAGGCGTTTTTTTTGTTAGCTTTCGTACCATCAGTATCATATTATGATCTGAAAGGCCAGTTATTAGATTATATGTTTTTGTTACCCGCTCTGGCCTCAGGGGTTGACACTAAGGTTTCAAATGCACTTGCCCATAGGGCAAGTACAGGTAATGTTTTACTTGCCCGAATGTTGTGTTCACTTGCCCAAAAAAAACTAAAAAACTGTTAAACAATGATATATACATATAGGCTAATTGAATTATACATTTTAGCGATCTCTTATCTCTTAAATGCAAACACTGCTTACTAGTCTCATCCTGACCACATAAAACGAACAACAATTCATATAAGCCTAGATATCATGACATCACACACTACACCAAGCGCTTGGTCCTGCTGAAGCATCGTGAAAGGGCCTCTTTTTGCCATGCACCTTGCCCAGGGGCTCAGAAAACTCAGTCTAGCTCAGAGTCAAGCTGAATGTTAGCTTCCACAGAACAATTTTACTTATTTAAAACGGTCACATTGTGCCAAAAAGTGATTGTGTGCCATAAAATTATTAAAGTCCACCATGTTAAAGCTATTGCCCAGTTACACTGTAAGTAAGGAGGGGGATCATTCATTTCTATTCATATTGATACCATTATAAAGACTCCACAATCCAAATCTTTATCAATACCTTTCTATTATTTTGTTTAAAGAGAACTGCTTTAATTGCTTACAAGATGAGCAGAGATCTGGATAGGACTTTAAGCAGGTCATAATTCCATATTTAGGCCTACTATTTAGTTTATATTGCTGGGAAAACAAGTTTTTTACCCAAACTGTAGGCTATTATTCAAGCTTCCCGCGAAAAACTCAAATTTCTTATTTTCTTGATGGTACATTTGAACACATCATGATGTAATTTTATTGACCTTTGCCTAATAATCATTTTACTGAGCCGACCTGAACACATCACATTTGAACCGTTTGCGATTTTTTTTTAGCTAACTAGGTCTTATCCTGCCGATTTTAATATGGATTTAAAAACTATCCGTTTTTTTAACTGCGGGACTTGTCACTTGCTACAGTCTCTCGTCTGTTGATCACCGCTGCATTGAATGAATGATGAGACGGTGCGGAGCCCGTCTGCAGCGGCAGCGGCTCAGCAGACAAGAGTTTTTTTTTTTTTTTTGGAGACGGAGCGGGTGGAAGGAGTTTCTTCAAGACAGTCGAAGGTAGAACACTTTTACAGTCCATGATGCGGTCCAGTGATGGAATAATACGCTGAAGTAGGCCTAATTAGATGAAGATGTGAACTTTCGGAACGTAGACAGCGAAACTGCGCGCACACAGGCTGTGTGTGTGTGTGTGTGTGTGTGTGTGTGTGTGTGTGTAGTGTGTGTGTGTGTGTGTGTGTGTGTGTGTGTGTGTGTGTGTGTGTGAGAGAGAGATAGAGAGATCGAGTGCGAAAGAGCGACCGTGATGCTTCTGGCTGCCGCGCACAGCTGCTCAATTGCGAATATAGCCAATCTATTTTGTGTGACTTAGCGGAAAAAAAATGTTTTGCAGACTGTAAAACACATGAATACACAGCCTATACTACAGACAAACCCTCTAAAATCCACTTGTCCGCCGGGCAACCAAGAAGCAATCTCAACTTGCCCAAACATTATTTTCAGTTGCCCCGGGCAAGCGGGCAACCGTTAGTGTCAACCACTGGGCCTGTTTGTAAAAATCATATCTATGAGGGTTTCACTTTTCCTAGTGATTCGAGTAGGTCTACTGATCAGCTGTTTGTATTTAAATTTCTCCATTGTTGATTTTAATTTTGATTTACCACTTTTATCCAACCAGTTGATGTTAAAATCCCCAAACAACATACATTCATGACAGTTATCGACAACAGAGAGAAGATTCTTCAGTGCATTGTAGACATTTGCATCATGAGATGGGGGATTATAAAGCACAACAATGTTAAATTTCATTTTAGGGGAGAGCATTACAGTCAATCCCAGGCACTCTAAATTCAGGTTCAGTTCAAGCTTTACACATTTAAAATATTCCCTAATATAAATTAAAACACCCCCTCCCCTTCCCTTGGCCCTATCTCTCCTATAGCATGTGTATCCTGATATGTCAATTAGGTCAGTAGGAACATTAGGATTTAACCAGCTCTCAGAAATACACAAAAAGTCCAAATTAGAGTCATTAAGTACATTCCGGATCTGGTCTATTTTAGGTAGTATGCTTCTGATATTTATATGTCCTCCCAGTATTCCTTTAGGTTTACATTCAGAATTCCATATGATTTTGGCATGATTCACAGTTTGAAAAAGTCTTAGCTGCCGTTGTTTCTGGACTGCGCGATTAGTGAAATGTTTTTTGGCCTTTGCAGGCAACCGTCTTTGTTGACATTCGCCAGCTGTCACAAACGGTTCACCGCGAGAGCGATAGTTTATAGCTGGAATACTGTATGGATTAATACCAAGCGCCGAACTCACCCCAGTGTTAGTGCCGCCGGTTGTCCCGGACTGGCCAAGCACCACCGCCGCCGAAGCAGCAACAAGTGCGGGATTATTCAACTCCGCGCTTCCATCCGAGCCCGAAGGGCATGACTGCAGCCGCCGCACCAGCCCGACATGCTCTCCCAGCACGGCCGTGGACACCCGGGAACCCAGCGCTACACCTCGAACATCGACAAGTGGACTAGCCCGTCCACCCATCCATGCCTCCCCAGTGGAACCGCACCGACCAGTATCCCCTCCGGCGAGCTGACTCCCAAGACCCATGACCCCCGTAGCCACGCCAGGACAGACGCTCTCCTGCATCAGAGCCTGCCGAGTCTGGGTGAGTTGCAGCGGGGTTGTGATAATAACCGGTTGGAATGGATGAGTGACTTCAAACGATTCCGACTGCACCGGGTTGATATTTTGCTCGGTTGAAATAGCTGGTGAGCGAAAAAGGGGTCCAGGATTTAGATGAACATCTCCGGATAGTAGTAGCAATAGAAGTAGTATTTTGACAGAAGACTGGCTGTTATTCCGTCTGATTGTAGTTGTGAGTACTGGCGTGAGCAGCTGGGCCCGGCCGTCCTTGAGTAACCTCGTGTAGGCTGCGACATATCCAAATCCTAAGAATTTGAACTGTGCTTTTGCTGATAAAATGCCCAGTGGATCAGCGGTTGTAGGCCTGTGGGGATGGTTGTCTTTTGCGGTCAGAGTCTCTGGTGCATCACAGGTGACCAACGCCGGTATCAGTAGTAGGAAGCCACAGGTGAGGAGGTACAAACCGGCATTGCTTTGTTCATGCTTGCCTTTGTTCTTTCTGAACAGTTTCAAAATGCCATGCACAAGATTGTTTAAAGGCCAGATAATCTTAAAAAGTAGGTGGAAAAGATTAAAAACAGCGATGTTAAAATATCTTTGCACCTGAGTGGAGCCTGCCAAACCACCCAGAGCAGCTGCTGCCATCTTGGCTGCCCAAGTACTCATCATTGAACATAGAACATGTTCAATCGGCGGCGGGCAGTCTTTTAGTTGGAGCAATTTGATTTGTGGAGGGCTAGTACGTCCCGCGCAAGCGCAGAGCGTACGGAAAGTCAGCAGTCGGTTTGGTGTGTTCTTTGCACTTTTTCGTCCGCGACGGGAAGACTGGAGCTCCCTGAATCGGTAGTCTCCATTTTCGGGTAGTCGGACTAGTGTGTCCTGGCCTCTACAGAAACAATGCTAGTGTTCAAATCGGTGGAGTAGGGCCCTATGAAATCAGTTTGATGTTTTCCTTAGTTCTGTTTCAATTTTCCCGAATTCCATTATTTGCTTTATGCACTAATATTATCGTCAGAACGAGTGAGTGCCTATTTAAAAGGTGGAGTCAGCAATTCAGCAGAACGCTCTTTGTCAAAATAACTGAATATCTCCTTCCAATCCGCCACATATTTTTACTGTGTGTGGACTGAAAAAATGCACACAGTCAAATAAGTCATTCTGATATTTTTCAGCTCTGTATTTCGGGATGAAAACCAAATTAATGCAGTTTATTTGCCGACTTGGGCGTTTCAATCATTTGAAATTATATCAAAGTATGCAGCATTGCATGTTAAGTAGAAATGTAGTAATGCAGAAGCCGTTTTTATTTTACAATGCTGTGATTCTGACGGCGTTTTCCGTTTTTTGTATCACAGGGCTCTACTTACATAGACAGTGTTCGTTCTAAACATAAACAAGGCTGAGGTTAGAATGGATGTATAGCTTGTAAAATGTTTGCTAGCAGGACTCAAAATGCCCTGTCTGCAGGAAAGACTGTATCATGAGCAGCAGGAGTGTGGGAATGGTGTTACATGTGCAGCAGATTGTGGACATTGTGATCACTAAAACAAATAGATCAGCCCGGCCCATGTTTACAAAATTCTTATTGGAAACATGCAGCTGGCAGCAACAGTGACTTTCACTGTCCACAGTGTGTTCTCACTGTCCTGTATAGTACCAAGGTGGGTAAAGACCTCTGACAATCTCCAATGTACTGTACATGTTTCTTTGTTTTGTTTTTAACATGAGATTTGGAATCTGGGAGCTAGGCAGCTTTAACAATGGCCATTTTATCTTATATTATTGCAGGAAAAAGTGGCATATTGATGGAGGAACCTGTACTGTCCAATTTATCTTTTTAAATGTCTTAATCAAGACCGGTGCAATCCTGTGCTCCCTTTATTTTCATCCCAGTGTTGTCCAAAAAACAAGTGACAGAAATACAAAATACAGGGGCGCCCTTAACTCAGTTGGTAGGACGTCCCCCCTCCCCCCCCCAGGCCGGGCCGGGCCCAGCAGCAGACCCGGGTTCAATTCCCGCCTGCAGTCATTCTCTGCATGTCATTCCCCTCTCTGCCCCATTTCACCTCTGTCTCCCTGCACTATCAATAAAGCATAAAAATGCCAAAAGAAAATACAAAATACAGAATACAGCCTAAATTTTCTGTCCACGTGCATTAGGGCCTACTTAAGATCTGAAACAAGCAAGGCAGTGACCAAATTATAATTTCAGTAATGCCATTTTAATAGAGTGAGCACTGATGAGTTGGTTGTTTTGTAATACAACAAATAGGTAAACATGTGGGGGCCCATCAATAAGGGTTTGCTAAACCATGGTTCTATTTTTCTAGCACAAACCTAAATCTCAATGGCTCAAGCACAACTGTAGCTTACTTTGTGAGAGATCAATCTTGTGTTTGAGGCTGTTAACTACATTACATGAGCAACATGTGTGCATGTAGCACTGTAAGAGTTTTAAATTATTGCACAATTACACAATGGAAGTCCCTGGGCCTATCCGAAAACTTTTTTTTGCATAGGAAATTTCCTTTCCTATCGAGATGAACCGGAAGTACTCGGCGGATAGGTGATCCGAATTCTCAAAATGCTTAGGAAAGGCATAGGAAAGGAGCCTCGATTCATCCTTTAACCCTCCTTTAGCATAGGTTACTCCTGACCAACCTATGCTAAAGGAAAGGAGATAGTGGTATCCCATAATCCTTTACGGCGGCAAGATTTAAAGCAACAAGCCACCGCCGGAGTTTACCGACTCTACACGAATACGAACGAGAGGCAAAACAGAAGAGAGGAGAGGAGAAGAGAAGAGAGGAAGATTTAACTCAGCTAAAACAAAATACCCCCCCCCCCCATTAAGATAATAAAGAACTCATAAAAGACCAACATCATAATTTAGTTATTTTCGTAGCACATAATTTACACCATAAGAAAATAAAATACCAACTTCACATTTAATGAAGTTACTGGGGGCAGTTCATTTCAACATCAACATAGGCTAAGTGTAGCCTGTTTTTATTCCACATGTGAATTGGGATATATGGGAGTGATTCTCACTCTGTTGGCGACCACCTGATTAAAATCAATATGAAAAGAACGCATGGATCAAACGAGCGCTTGTTGTAGTCAATTTTCGGAGAATAGTGTAGTTTCACGCGACTCACGTCAGCAATAGGCCTACTCGCCGTCGCGCAATGACGTCGGTTAGGAAAGGTGGAGTCGAATTCATTTGAAACAGCGCTGTCCTTTCCTATGTTCGATAGGAAGCACCTTTCATCTCTCCTTAACCCCGATGACGTTTAGGGGTTAAGGCATAGGAAAGGAGGTTTATAGGTTAGGAGATTGGACTTTTCGGATAGGCCCCCTGTATAATATCCTTGAGCTACACTTAAAGCCTGTAAGCTGTAGCCATTTAGCAGTATAAGCATGTGGCAGTCGTAAATAAGGTTGGTAATGCAACCTAACACTTACATAAGGAGTGAAAATGTCAATAATATCTATTTACATACTGTATACAGGGGAGTTACATACAATTTGTTGCACATTTCTGTAGATTATTCTTCCAATTCTGACTGTTTAACTAGATGACACATCAAACATAGGATATTTTAAAGGATGGGGGAATATTTAATTTTGCTTTCAAGATTCCTCCTACCACTGACCAAAATAAATGCAGAACTGATTAAGTTAAGGATACATTCCTGTAGGAATGTAAAATGGTATGTATGGCAGTTTTAAACGAGTTGTATTTGTGATGTCCCTGCTGTCACAACAGCACACCGATTTTACTTTATACCGCTTCCTTTGCAAAATTGTACTTTTAATTAGGCTCCTCAACACTGAATTGTACCTATACAGCGGTATATTACGTTGCGATACCCGTGTTGAATATTTATTGACAAGTCTCTTAAATGTCACATAAGCATACGACCAAAACCTGCCACAACACATGCTGTGATCATCCAGTAGGCTACGTGGGTGTCTGGTAGGGGATTTTAATATGTAAAATGCAATTTCACTTTAAAAACAATTCAGTCATTCAAGTAAAGCCATGCTGTTGATGAAGCAGAGCAGCGATACCGCCCATCATTCATCTCTCTGGTCAGCGGAGGGGGGCTTGAACGCTGCACGTGGTGTAGTGCTTAATGCAACACTGAAGCGAGCTGGCCACTCAACCGTCAATGGAACGTGCTCACACACAAGCGCTATTTAAATGCTTAGAACTGCAGCATACTTCTAGTCGCCAATATCCAAAGCAAGCCCCGGAAAGCTGTCCGAGATACACCGTCAAAGCCAGCCAGCCCATTTGTGTTGTGAGAGTCTCCCTGTTTAGAGAGGCTAAAGCTAACGCTAGCCTGGGAACGAAGGTAACAATTCAGACAGCTAACGTTAGCTAGCACACGACTCACAGGAAATTAGCTTCCACTCTATAAAGAGCACCGGCAACATGTGCTGTCCGATATGAACGTTCACAACAGTGGTTAGTAACATGTACACGCTGTGGCAAACGCTGCCCGGGTCCATGTTGTGGGAGTGAATGATAACGAATGGGTTTTTTATATAGTTACCTCACTCGAGTGCCGTGTGCATCTCCTCTCCGCTCGGTACCAAAAAAAAAAAAATGCTGTCTGCTTTACGTCAACGCGGGAAAGGCCAGTCATTCAGCAACGCCTCTTGCGGATCTTCCGTAGGCTGTCGGCAGGGGCGGAACAACAGTCTGCGCTATGTGCGCAGCGCTTTGAAGACAGCACTGACGTTTCTTTCCGCCAAATTGTGTCAGTGTGCTGCTCCTTTATTAGGTCCAGGGTGCTGCTGTCATATAATGACTGAGCTGAGGAAATTATGTTCACACAGACAGGACAACAATGACTAAAGCCAAAGCCCACAGCCGAGGGATCCAAGCCTCTGTCTCTTTTGGTTACAGGGTGCAAAAAAATGCATCACACATTTTTATAATTCAATATATATATATATATATATATATATATATATATATATATATATATATATATATATATATATATATATATATATATATATATATATATAGATATAGATATATATATAGATATATATATATATATATATATATATATATATATATATATAGATATGTGTGTGTTTTTTACATGTAGTGTATTTTTTGTTATACATATCTTAAACCTGCACTCAATAATAATAAAAGAATAACATGCCATAGCCTACAAATCCCAAATAAGGCCATAAAAAGGCTTCACAGAATAACCACAGCCTCATTGCCTCGGTGGGTAAGGCTGTCGTCTACTGATCACAGGGTTGTTGGTTTGATCCCTGCCCAGAGCCGGCCCAAGCCTTCAGGGGGCCCTAAGCGAAATATGATTAGGGGGCCCCTCTCCAATGTTAGCGCTGCTGAAATTATAGATGTTTGTGAAATATCATTCACACACCCAGTATTTTCCGCTAATGTCTCCATTGTGCAGCTGTGCGAAAATATTAGACAGCCAAGATTCAGACCCTCCTAGGGGGATCCAGGGGTATGCCCCCCTGGGAGATTTTTTTTAACCTTTTTAAAGTGAAATGCATGAATCTGGTGCACTTTGAGAGGAAAATTAAGAGGCTAAATCTGAGAAATTTAGTGTGAACAAATAATTTGGAGACACTGGGTCAGATGAATTAGAAGCTATTGAAGAAGGACACATGGATTTTATAAAATATAAAATAAAATATTATGGAGGGTCCTCTGGGTTGGGCTTGGAGCTCTTTTTCTTTTACGGGACATATTTCTCTGTAATATAATGAATTCATTTAAATGCAGTGAGAGGAACGAAGCAGAAGAACTCTTGTCCAGCTATCTTTTTTTCCACAGACGAGGCTGAAATAGGCTATAGACCATACACAGTGCATGGGAAACTGAGGGCAGCCCCATTTCCAATTGCTTTTAAATAAACTCAATACACACTGTGCATGAATGTGAACGTGACATGATCAGATAATTTCGGATTACCTCACAGATTTTTAGGTTATTAATTATCTAGACCAAAACATTTTATTCCTTTTTTTGTATGATAACTCACATTTGCATAATATGATGTTAATATCAAACACAAAAACTAAAAAAAAAAGAATTTTTTTTTTTTTTTTGAGGGGGCCCCCCTGGCGTTCGGGGGCCTTAAGCGACCGCTTAGTTCGCTTATGCCTCGAGCCGGCTCTGTCCCTGCCACATGTTGAAGTGTCCCTGGGAAAGTAAAGTCAAGTAAAACTGAACCCTAAGTTGCTGCCGATCAGTGGCGTGCACAGACATTTTGGGGGGCAGGTGCTCAGTGCAAAAAAAAGGGCACAATATATTCTATCGATGAATGACCAAATCATTTTAAGGGTACTTGTACAAAACCCCCCCCTGGCCTAATGACTTTTAATACCCGGCCACACATAGAGTGTTTCTCAAAAGGAATTTGGGAGACTGTGTTTGGGACCCTGGACCTTCTAGGGGTGTCCGGGGGAATGCTCCCCCGGAAGAAAAATTTGAACCTTTTAAAGTAAAATTCATCAATCTGGTGCACTTTGAGAAGAAAGCTAAGGCTAAATCACCTGTGTCGGGCTATTTAGTACTATTTTCTGGAATAATTTGGAGACACAGAATTACCAAAAAGCAGAAAGAAAAAATGTATGTTTGATTTTCTGATTTTTTAAAATAATCCCTTATCCCGAATTCTGTCTTTGAAGTCTTCGTTAGGCCCTTGATCTCCGTACTAATAATATCCTATTAAGGTAAATACAAGATTACTGCAAGTCTTGTAACATAGAAATAACTTATGTTTGGGACAAAATAATATAATTAGCTTATATAGCTTCATGACTGATTTAGTACCACCAACCCACTTTGCGTAGAAATGTGTGGACAGCTTTTAAGATATTTCAATAACATTTGAGGAACAGTTCAACATTAAAATCTGAGCTTTAAAAGGCCCTGAACAGTTAACATGACTCTGGTCTTGACTCTGACCTTTCGTCTTCATCTTCCTCCTTGCTGATGGTGGATGCTTTCATCCAAGAGAGCAGAGAGCTGCTCCCCTGGGCTGCCTGCTGTATAGCTCCCTTTCTTTTTCCTTTTTTAACCTCTCCTTTCTAGGCATTATACTGCAATTTGTAAATAAAAAGAGACCAACCATATGAATAAGCCTGCTTGGTTACATTACAACAAGGCACAAGGCTACTTTTTCTGCAGGCAATTGGGAATTGCCTGTTTGTCATTTAGCAAATAAATTACTGCAAGTGAAGTGTTAATTAAAGTAAACCTAAACAACACTAAATATTCAGCATACTGATCGATTCACATGCTGTACCAATGACAAACTCCGCCGACATTAGTTGTGTTCATCACGTCATATCTATTTTTTTGGGGGGGGGGGCTAGCTGGACAGTCGGCTAATTTATGCTCAGCTGTGTGGCGCTGCATGATGCTACTTTATAACAGAGACAAATAAATGCAAGTTATAGCTTGGCAACTGAGGCTTAGGGGGCAAACAATACATTCTTGACTCCATTCATGTATGTGTTACCTCGCTGGTGGAGCAGGGCAGGCCGGGGAGTAGGTGTGTGTGTGCAGCAGCTGTGAACTGCTGCGGCAACACACCTCCGTTTGTGTCCACTCTGTGCGTTCACGTTGACAAAGGAAGTGTGTGTGGAGGAGGAGGAGGGGGGGGGGGCATATTTATTGGGGCATTATTGTCAAAGTTTTTAATCGTTGAGCATTTATAGATGATAATGTCGGCATGGGCCACATACACTGTAAAAAAAAAAAAAAAAAACAAACTTTCACATTTTTTTTTTTTTTTTCAAAAGGGCACTTGATTGGGCCAGGGGAAAAGGGCAGGTGCTTCAGCACCACCTCAGGTCTACCTGTGCACGCCACTGCTGCCGATGGCTGCTGCCAATGGTGTATAAGTGTTTGTGACTGGGTTAGTGAGTGACAAACTTATATCAAAAAGCTTTAGAATATCTGATAGGCAGCAGCCTCTGCAATTAGTGTGTGACATATGTGTAAAGCGATTTAAGTGGTCAAGTATGACTAAAAAAGCGCTATAAAAGTATGTGAACATTTACATTTTGTTTTAACCAAGTTAAGTTTTAACCAAGCATATTGAGGACAAAAAGGGGACAATAATAAGCACTGATGTCCCTTAAATGAGGAATGGAGAGAATCTAAATGTGCAAGCTGAAACCAGCTGAATCATCTGTTTTGTCGTGTGCAGGTTCCTCATTCACTCAGGCCTACCAAACATTTGAACTATCAAGGAGAGGGAGGATGAGATTTACAGCAAATATGATTAATCTCTTGATTCAATTAAATAAAACCAACTAACAGACAAAGGTGTTAGTTGGTAGAGGGAGGGAATTGGAACATCAATATTTTAATAATCCTGGCTAAAAAGCTCTGAACCATGGTGAAACTCCAAGATTGCACAAGCAATGAATATAAACCTGAAAACATGCATTCTGGACTTTCTAAAAAATAATAAATAATCAAATCTTTTGTGTTATTGACTGTTTTCAAGCCGACAGGACTTTCAAAATGTAGCTAACCTGGAATTAAAGTGCAGCGTAAGCCCAAAATGATTCGGCCTTCGTAGTAGAGGAAAATATTTAAGCGCACCAACATTCCTGGCATACATAAAGCAAATTACTGATCACTTCAACTCAACTCTAAAGGCTGAAGACAGTTATGAGGTGTAAGTAATAATAGCCTACATTGTTTTGTAGAGATTTGTGATTGTTGGTAATGTGTATGTGAGAGGGAAAACACGTGAGACTGACAACATGCGTGACCAGTGCAGACTCAAAGCAATATTATGTAACTTTCACTTTTAACCAGAAGGGAAACAGATACGTATGTTTGAAAGCTCTGGGAAAAGTAACTGGAAGTAAGACTTTCTTGTCAGACATATTCCTCCTTTTTATGGTTTTATAACAACTGAAATATATCTGTCATTGTGTGTGTGCTAAATAATGCGTGTCAAATGATGCTCTGCTATGTTCACCTAAAGTAGCACAAGAAGACAAATCAGTCAAAAATTACTCATTTACACAGCGATATATCAAGTTTGATAACATTAGCTATATTTGCTACCATAAGCTACTGCTCATACTAAACCATGAAAGCATATATCGGCTATTCCCCTTGGGTGCTGTATTCCGAGAGGGTGCACTTTATTTCTCACAAATCCAACTTCCTGTTTGTAAAGGGGAAGATTGTGTTAATTTGTCTTTCATAAGTTACAAAGTGTGTCTTCCATTATCTGGACTCACTGTTGATTTGATATGGGACAGTCTAGCTTCAGCAACTTATGGATACTTGAAATACATTCCCTCCACTTCTCGACTGACAGTGCTGATGCTAATGCTAATGGCTGGCGTGGACAACGCCAACAATCTCCCCACTCGAGAAATTGAAACTCTCCACATGTCCACTTGTGTAGTGGTTTTCGCCACGCTGAAGACTTTTGTCTTGTCATTGAAAGAAGGCAGTAAAGTGCATTAAAGACACAGCCATGTTTCTGAGCTAAGCGGGTGCAAGTGGTGGTGACGTATATCATAAGTGTCAAGAGCAGCGAAGAGCTGTAGTCCACAAAAGCGCTCTGCACAAAACCTGACCGTATCCAGCTTCTACTCGCTAAATTGTTCCATTCTTTGCACGAAAAAATACCATCTAAATCCATACAAAACATATGTAATCGAAGGCATTTCATGACTGGGACCAGAAAATAATACATTTCTTTCCATTGACTACCGATGTAATTTTTCGAGCCGAGAGGTCCCATGTCCCGGAAGTATACCACTTCCGCTTAACAGCTCTATACACATCGATATTTACGTCATTGATATGCCCACCACCTAGCCTGGCTCCGCCCGCCCGCCTACTTCCGGCCAAATTTTATTTTCCCTTCAGTAGTCAGTCTGGGTGTACAGCCCATTTCCCAGTTTTGCCGGAGATTCGACAGCCGGTCCAATCAGCGAACAGAGCAAGTGGCTGAGAACGATGACGTCGAAGTCGCGCTCCAGTTTCAGTTGCCAGAAGATGGCTCATGACACACGTGACGACCAAACGTTATGCGATTGGTTGGCTAATCCAGAGTGGCACTGGGCAGATCCAATAGTTTTAAACTTTAACAGACACCCGCCTCCATGAGTGAACGTTTGCCAATTACAGCACTGCCAGACCTTCTGTACAAATGAAATGAAGTATGATGGTCTGGTAGCACCAGGCTACCCACCACCTGCTCCGGACACAGACTGAGTACTATGGGGCCTGCAGGGTGAATTTGCATTAAAATAATCCAGACATTTCTGTACACACATACAGCTCACTTGGGTAAATTCTGGATACATTCAGGGCAGCGCCGTCGTATAGGGGGGGTAAGTTATGACAATTGTAAGGGCCCCCAGCCCGCTAGGGCCCACACAAACCCCCCAGTAGCCTCTATGACAAAATGATTATGCATACAGTGAACTATTATATATTCATACGAATGAATCCGAATCAAAACAAAGCCACAAGTCTTACAATATTCTAATTTCAATAATTTCAAATACCCCCTTAGCCCCTTCTTAAATAATGGTTTGGTCCACCCGCCCCCACCCTCGTGTCTCTGAAGAATCAGGCAGCTCCTCGCTGCGCTGTCTGTCTGTGTGTCTCAGCGCCGGTGACTTGTCATTTTCTGCTACCCGTCAGATTTTGCTCCCTAGTGGTTCTGCGCATGCGCATTCCGAAAATAATAATCCTGCGTGAGCAGCCATCACATTCTGCTACCTTTTTGGCTGATGGCGAGTATTTTCTTTAAAACATGTTTTTAACTGCGTAATGCTACACATATGTTTAAATTGTGCCTTTTGACCTGTGAGCATGTACAAATGCATGTAGCCACTGGCTTTGCTGCTGAATATAGAAATAAAATGATAGGCTTTTCTATGTGATAACTTTACCAGACTCGGAAAAGTTTTCGCCGGTGGTGGGGGAGAGGGGTGTACATGGGTAGTGGTGTAAAATAACGTGATTCTGTAGTGGGAGCATTATATGATAGAGACAATTGATCTCACATTATACCCTACTAAATCTATAATAACGTTATAAAGGAGCATCAAAATATGCTCCCCAGTGGCGGCTGGTGAATTTTCTTTTAGGTGGGGCTGAAATTTTATAAACCAAAACCATGTAGGGGGATCTGGGGGGATCGTCCCCCAGAAGATTTTTTTGGTGATTTTCACATACAAATTAAGCATTCTGGTGCATTCTGACGAAATAATAAAGACAAAATAGAACATTTCCTTATGAAGACAAATGGGGCAGGGGAACTAGGTTTTAACTTAATTTATTTGCCTTGTAGAATTCAGCAAGATTAAAAGTGCAAATAACAATTGAGAATAACAATAGTGTGAATGCTCCAGCATTCACACTAATTATACACAAGTTAACATTCTCTCTCTCTCTCTGGCGTTAATCGGTATCACACCCAGAAGTACAAGCCTTCAAAGACTGAATAAGAGATAATAAAAGTTGAAATTTAAATCATCAGCAAGTGCTGGGAAACAAGTGATTATGATCACTGATAAAATGAATACATAAACACAAATTGTGACCATATTTCTTGTGTGCGTCACACCACCATAGGTTTGCAGAGAACTATATACAATATGCACACTAAAAGCATGATGCAAACATAGGCAATAAGTGAGGTTCTTGTGTGTTATGAACGTGACAATCGCATAAACAACGTGATAATGGTAAGTCTAGCAGTAATCATACATGCTCAAAGTTTAAAAAAGCACTGCATAACATTTTGAGTTGCACTACTCATAGACTGTAGAAGAGGGGGGGGAAGCTGCTACTACACCTGCTAATAGGGATGCTAACGGAACACGAGCAGAGAGGTGTATCTCCTGCTCTGACCGCAGCTGGGAGGGACTGCTGCGCGAGGACCGGGCCGCCTGTCAGTGCTCTGTGACGGGGAGGGGCCGGGGAGTCTCCCGCTGCTCGTTGAGAACAGTTAAAAGTGATACTTGCCTTGGCGAAAAAGTCCCCAATAACACCAGAATAAAAGCTAGATTTGTCGCTGTTTTGAAAAAAAGTCGCCAGGGGGGTAGAAAAGTCACTAAATATAGCGACAAAATCGCTGCACGCGACTCCGCGAGCAACCGGTAGTAGATCCGAACGTTGTTGTTTTTGTTGCCAGGTAACCAGTTACTGGGCGCCAATGCCTAGCGCCCCAAACCCTCCAGTGTAGGCTACATGGGGTGAGTAGTGGTGTAAGTAACGTGATTCTGTAGTGGGAGCATTATTTGATAGAGACAATTGGTCTCACTAAGCCTACTGTACCCCTGAAATCTTCAATAAATATGTTATAAATCAGCATCAAAATATGCTCCCAATATTCCTACAGTGTGGATGAGTGGTGTAAAATTACGTGATTATGTAGGCCTACTGGGAGCATCGTTTGATAGAGAGTAAGGTAGCATTTTCTGATAGGGTAGCATGATTTGATATAGGCTATTTAACACTAACAGCATCAAAATATGCTCCCCATATTCCTACACTGTAGGCTACACTGTGTGTAGTTGTTGTTTAGTTGTTGTAGTTGTTTAAAACAGTTGCAGCACAACTTCAGGATCACCTCATACAACATCACCTGTTTGAAAAATTCCAGTCTGGTTTCCGCCATGGCCACAGTACAGAAACAGCCTTGGTAAGGGTCACAAATGACCTCCTGATGGCAGCAGACGCCAGTGTCCCCATCTCTCCTCATCCTCCTGGACTTAACAGCTGCTTTTGATACGGTTGACCACAATATTCTCCTCCACCGCTTGCAATACACCATTGGACTATCAGGAAACGTACAAAACTGGTTCACCTCGTACCTCACTGACAGAACTGAGCACGTCGCCCTGGGCAAAGCAAAATCTCACACCAACAACGTCACCTGCGGTGTCCCCCAGGGCTCGGTGTTGGGCCCCACCCTTTTCTCACTTTACATGCTCCCCCTGGGCAGTGTCATTAGCAGGCATGGATTATCATACCACTGCTATGCCGATGACACACAGCTCTACATCAGGACAACCCCCACTTCTTCTGCCCCTCTGCCAACATCCACACTGACCACCTGCCTGGAGGAGATAGAGGTGTGGATGAAGCTCAACTTCCTACAACTAAACAGCTCCAAAACAGAAGCCATCCTTGTTGGCACGCCACATCAGCTCCGCTCCCCCACCATCACCAATATCACCTTCTCTGGCCAAAACATCCCCCTTTCCACATCTGTCACCAACCTTGGTGTTACAATGGACCCTCAACTAAATTTTGACACCCACATCAAACACCTCTGTAAGACAGCATTCTACCACCTCAGGAACATCGCCAAACTCCGTCAAACACTCACCCTAGCAGATGCAGAGAAGCTCGTCCATGCCTTTGTCTCCTCCAGGTTGGACTACTGCAATGCACTCCTCATCGGGATCCCTGGCAAGAGTATCCAGAGGCTCCAGTACATTCAGAACAGTGCTGCCAGGATCCTGATGAGGGTGCGCAAGCACGACCACATCACCCCCATCCTGAAATCACTGCACTGGCTCCCTGTCTCACTCAGAATTGAGCACAAGGTCTCCCTCCTCACCCACCAGTGCCTTCACGGACACGCCCCCCTTTACCTTCAGGAACTCCTCACCCCCCCGACAACCTCACGTACACTCCGTTCAGGATCCACTCACACCCTCCAAACCCGACATACAAAGCTGTGCACCATGGGTGATCGGGCCTTTTCTGCTGCTGCCCCTAGACTATGGAACGCCCTCCCTGACCACCTGAGGGCCCCACAGACTACAGCTCTTTTTAAACGGAACCTCAAAACACATCTCTTTAAAAGAGCATTTAGCTAAACTTTCTTTGAGGTTCCCCCTTTTTAAGCACTTTGAGATTCTTGAATATAAAGTGCATTATAAATAAAATTTATTATTATTATTATTATTGTAGTGGTGTAAAATAACGTGATTCTGTAGTGGGTGCATCGTTTGATAGAGGTAATTGTCTATACGCTACCAATGACGTAGGGTAGCATTTTCTGATAGGTAGCAAAATCTGACAAGGGAGCAGAAAATGTCAGAACACCGGTGCACAAATACACAAACACAAGCATGCACCCGTGGTGCATCACTCACGGCGGACGAGCGTTTCGGTTAAATACGCTAATAACGTTCGGACCAGAAAAGACGTGAATGACGCTGGTTGTTACAGCAAGTAAGTGAAATAAAACACAAGTTATAAAGCTCAACATTGTCCCATGAGTAGGCTTCACCTGTCCACCTGCATTCAGCGTGAACACGGGATATTTTAATCTGGTCTGTGTCCAGAGAAGCATAGCACGCTAGCTCAGCAGTGAACTAGCTAAACAAATGAAGCTGTCTGTCTTCTAATCGTTCTGTTTAGTTTGCCACGAATCATAAAATAATGCGTAGAGCTGCTGACTGAGACTAGTGTAGCAGACCCTCCTCCCTATAGCAGTGACATACAGACAGAGAGGAGAGGAGAAATAGGCCTACTGTCACTGAACCATGTTTTTAATTTTTTTTTAACTTTCCTCAGTATTCTGATGTAAGAAACAGACTATGATTTAATCTAGTTGGACATTATTGAGTTTATTTAAAAACATTTGGAAAAAATGCCCTCAGTTGCCCATGCACTGCGTATGTTCTATAGCCTATTTCACCCTCATCTGTGAACAAAAAGATAGCTGGACAACAGAGTTCTTCATGTAAAGTTAAGTGGTTTCTTTAGAAAATAATATAGAAAGATGACAACTTTGTGGATGTTTATTTGCATAATATTCTAATTTATATTAATATTTTATGGTAAATACATGTGTCTTTCTTCAATAGCTTCATTTCATTCATCTGACTCAGTGTCTCCAAATTATTCCAAAAATAAGTAGGCCTAGTACACAGAAAAAAGTTGTTCACACAAAATTCCTCAGATTTTGCCTCATAAGTTTCCTCTCAAAGGGCACCAGATTCATGCATTTCACTTTAAAAAGGTAAAAAAATCTCCCGGGGGGGCATACCCACGGACCCCACTAGGAGGGTCACGATCTCTGCACAATTTTACCCAGCTGAACATTGGAGGCACTAGCGGAAAACACTGCTGCTCCCTTCACCACATGTCTGATACCCGTTGGAGTGCCCGCATAGTGGCTGTTTAAACAGTTGCAAATCACTTACCATCACTCCTAGAATAAGACAACTAATAATACATAATTTACATAATTAACGACTTGTTAAGTCGTTAATTGTAAAAAAAAGAAACAAATTGGGTGTACCAGGCACCGTCAAGAACACTGAAAAAACTAGAAAATTGAAGGTGGCAATGAATGGGGTCCAGAATTCCTAGCGACGGCCCTGATTCAGGGTCACAGTGCATCTGTGAAAGGGGCTATATGGTAACTGCAAACACATCTTATTATGCCAGTATAGTATATTTGTGTAAACAGTAAGTGCCTCGGGGGTTCACAATCTCTTTAGTCCTGACTTGACATGGCCTTTCTGCTGCTCGGCCTCATATTGACTATTTTTAACAAGGTATTTCCAACCAATCTATACATTTATACACAGTGCCCTCGAGCAGTCCATCAGGTGATATGCTCTGAAATTCCATGCCTTCTGTTGTGGTGTGTTGGAGAACGGGCTATGGACCTCTGACCGTCACTGTCTGTGTGTTAGGTGTGGTGGTGAGTGTGAAGCACTAGTAATCCCAGGATGCGGACGCCTGGCTAATTTTCTGCCGGCCTTGCACCAGCTGGGTCCACTTCCCCGCTCCCTCCCCACCGCAGCAGGTTTCCCCTCTCTCTCTCTCACGTCTGTCCCTCCTAATCACGGACAGATTAATATGGAAGTGATTGGCAGCCGTGTCCTCACTTAGCACTCCAGTTCATGGCACCCCCAGGGCCTCTGCCAGTCGTAAAGCAATGGCTGGAAGTGCCATTGTGGCTTTTCCACTTGTCATTTAGCAACTGTACCCCCAGCCCCCCAGAAGTCGGAGAGGATGAAAAGGGCCAACGACCGCATTGAATTATGAGCTCCACTCAGCCCGGGCGATATATACCGGCCCAGCACAGGGAGCCATTTCCTGCTGAAATGCCTCCTGCAGCAGATTACTGAGGTAATATTTCCTACACTGCAACTAGAGCCGTTACGGTCCGCAGGCAATCTACCTGACGCAGCTTTTGCCTACACCGAACGGCCCCACTATCATGAAAGACGATGCCACCGGCTCGTGGTCGAATTGCCTCATTCTTTTCTCTTTTTTTTAAATCACACGGTGGTTAATAAGGTTAGGGAATTCTTTTTTAATGAGGACAACAAGTCTAACTTTTCACTCCAGCCTGAGGCCATAAGGGCTTGAACAGCCACCGTGCGCATAATTACAGGCACAAGTGAGGTAGTTCAGTCGAGTCATATGCCCTATTACAAAGCTATATAACCAGAGTCAAATTAAGGTTGTCCATCTTGAATGTGGCCCTTCTACTTGATGGAAATAGGCATTGGGGATATGCAGGGCTGAAACCTGTGTGTGTGTGTGTGTGTGTGTGTGTGTGTGTGTGTGTGTGTGTGTGTGTTCCTGGCTGACATTTTGCTGATACAGAGCGAAACTGGCAACCCCCAGCAGGCCCACTGTTGCTCCGTCCTGGAGGGCAGCCAAAGAAAGGAAGAAAAAGAGAGAAAGTGGGAGAGAGACATGGCAAGTGACACGTTTTAAATATCAGGTCATTAGCCACCTGTAAACCCATCTAATGAGCGCTCATGGATTTTTCATTCCCCCTTAATTGGATAGAGGGTGGAGAAAGGCGAGTGCACTTGCTTGTATCCCCCCAGGTTTGTTGTACTTGCTTGCCAGCTAGCTATATAACACATGCGCACACACACACACACACACACACACACACACACTGCTCCGACAGCCAACCAACACCCACCCTCTCCAACTACTCACACATCCTGGATCGATGTAAGCAAGAGGGAGAGTGCCCACCAAGCTCCATTAGGCCTGCAAGTTGGTCCACATGAAATATCCACTGATGAATCAGATTGACTTCCTGACAGTATTAATATTCAGCGTGTCCTATGATCTTAATGGCTGTCTTTTTTTAACTTGACAGATGACAAAGTTGTCATGTCTTCTAAGGAAGGAAGTCTCCTCTTACACACACACACACACACGCACGCATGCACACACATCCACACACACACACACACACACACACACCGATGTGTTTTCTGTGTTAATGATTGCAGCCCGTTCAAAGGGTTTGTTTAAGGTCACTGCTCAGAGTAGATCTATAAGTGAGAAAAACTTGCTGCAGGCTATGTTCAGTGTGAACGTTTCTAATGAAACATAGCAGGGAATTTACACATCCCAGTCCCCTTGCTGTGTGTGATCAAAAGGGTGGTGTTATGATTGCCCGGGATGACCCAAACGCAGACAGAAACCCAGGTAGTCAGTTTAGAACAATGTTTATTTTAGGCAGGCTGGCAGGACACAGGACGGCTGAATGGCGTGGTGACTAGAGGCAAGTGGATATCCGGAACCCGCAGGCAGGCGAGCAGGAAAGGTGAACAGTGGAGGCAACTGGCACGGAAGAAAAAGAGGAGCAGAGTTAACACTAACTCCAACTGAGATTTAGAAGAAAACAACAAACATAGATAAGCCTGATCTCGGGTAATCTACCGCTCTGGAACGTAGTATATTCTGGCGCTGAATGACTGGAGTCCACAGGCTTAAGTAGAGAGGTCTGATTAGCCAACGATCCACACCTGGAGCAGTCTGCCCTGGAGTGCCGCCACGCCCACATGCCAACAGGGAGGCAGACACATGGAACACAAGAAGGAGAGACAGACAAGGGAAAACATATAGAGGAGAAGGAGAGACTGCAGAGCCGTGAGTCATGACATGTGGATCACAGTTCAGTGAAGTGGCACTCTTTCATAGCATATTATCAAAGTAAAATATTGTTAGGATGCATTCCCCAGGATGACTCTGACACCATGGAAACTCAGGATCACAACGTTATTTCCTAATTATGCTTCAATGGCATACTGCAGTATGGAGCCAAAGTACAGTATTCAGAACATGTGATGACTGGAGGGTGGTCCTCCAGTTGGAGAGGTTATATTCACTTGTCCTGGTCATCTGAGCTTTCTCGGGTCTGGTTGAGTTCTAATTCTGCAGTCCAGCTGACATGCTTCCATTTCTGGTCATCCCTTAGCAGACAGGTTCTTGGGGCCCTGGTTCACCTGATATGGTTATTCTGAGCATGTTTACATTGGGTTCAGCAGAGCAGACAACTTCTGACCATCCATGAAGAACTCATCATATCACATATATTTGTAGTCACCTCCTGTTGTTTTGTGTGAAGTGTGTGTACTCGTTTGCTTTGAAGACATCAACAATCCCTTCTGAAAAACTTTAACAACTCAAATTAAAACAAATTAGATCCAAGCCTGTTTGTTGCTATGGTATGCTCACTTAAAAAAACACCTCCACCATTGATTTAGACAGCAACTGTCCTTGATATACTATTATTGTGTTCTCCTAAAGCTACAGCATAGAAACAGATGTGGTAGAAATGGAATTTGATATACGTTTTTATGATTGACGTAGAATGACACTTTTAGAGGGACACACTTAACGCTCTGTGCACTTGTAAATATGGCGGGTGCAGTGGTGGTGGATAATGCCATCTTTGGCAACAAGCTTCTTGTCCTTGAAGGCCACCGTAGCGTCTGTAAATTCTCCAAAAGGAAGGGATTAGCAGGGGAGCGTTGCAATCAAGAATCGCGCCACTCCAATATCACACACTGAACCTTTAAATCTACATTACATTAGTAGTAGATTTGGCCACTTGGGGGTAGAGAAAACCCACAACACCCTGACCAACACACAGTCTGGCATATCATCACCTTATAAAGCTGTTATGGGCAACATGTTAGCTTTCTTTATCGATTACCATAAACCACACACACACAGGTGCTAAAGGCATATGAAGTGCTATTGCTGAAGTGTCTGTGCTTTCAGAGTGGAGGTAATAATTCTCTATGGGTTTGTCCCCTGCGAGTGACCCCTTTCACATTACACATGGTAGGTTGATTTATCGCTGACAGGTTATGAAAAACACCTGTCTATGTCCTGTCTTCACTCGAGATGACACCAGATAATGATTTGTTATATGGCACGCGTCTCAATCTCTGTTTTTCATTCAGCTAATCATCTTTTAATTTTTTCTTATTTATTGCTGCAATTTCACATCCGTACCAACATACAAACATCTCTTAAGCTGTCAAACATCAGGGTCTCGTTTATACTATGTTATCATGTAAACATCTGCGCTTCCTCTTTCCCTGCCGTCATCATTTCCAAATGGTGGTAATAAAATGGGCCAAATTAGATCTTTGTTTTTCTTCAAAAAGTTAAGTTAAGTTAAGTGATATATCAATATTCATAAAGGCTTTTGGGGATATGTTGATGTCAGATATTATCTAAGTGTGGTTGATAAACAGTTTCTTTAGGATATCCATGTGTGTGTGTGTGCGTGCGTGTGTATGTGTGTGTGTACATTTGCATTCCTTATATCATCAATAATGGTACCAAATGTGTTATCTATACACCGCAACAAAGGTTTATGTGGGCCTACTGAAGGTATACAGCATATGAAGTGTTATTCGTTGCTGCCAGTTAAAGAAATGGCTCATTGATAACCAGAGCTGTCTACATTATCATTAACCTGTTCATGTTATTGTCTGCTGTTGTCTGATTGTTGCTCTGCTGTGTTTTTATTGTATATTTTAGCTTAATAGTACTTTTTACTTTACTTACTTTTTAATAGTACGTTTTACGTTTTACTATAGTACGTTTTTTATGTTATAAATGTGTAACTTATTTTCTTTTCGGGTGACTTTTACCATCTGTCTAGGGACTGCAGATGAAAAATAGCCTTCTGGCTAATTCTGGCATATTGACAGAAATGTTTGATAATATGCACTGTCCCTGTATTAAATAAATAAATGTATTAAATAAATAAATGTGCCCCCTAACATGAAGTATGAGGAGATTTCTTTACAAGATCAAGTGTTTACAATATAGGAACATTATTCTTTCAAGCCAAATCCTGTCATTTTTCCACATGCAGAGGAATGCCTTTGATTCTTGACAGCTGTGACATTTTCTTAAATTCATCCGCAGCTCCGCCTGTCAATAGCAGCTGCGTTGCCTTTCTCTCCCTTCATGAGATTTTACAGGGAAATAATCTGGCATGTTCAAAGGCTTCCTACAGAGAGACATGATATCAAAAGGTGCTCAAAATGACTACATACCAGGGCCAATCAAAGTGAAAAAGATATTTCATCTACTTTTAATCACGTGACAAAGATGAGGGGAAAGCATTTGACAGCACTATACTGTATAGGTGCTGTAAGAAGGGAATCGCTGTTCTTTTGTACTTGTTTAAATGGGCACAACTTTACCATTGTTACATTGATATATTATAAGTCATTGGGACATTTTGATGGTCTTCTGCAGTGTGATCATTAATTGCATTAATATCTTTCCGCATTGTTAAACTCCTCATTAAGTAAAGCATTTTAAATCCCAGCTCCACAGGAGCCATAGCTTGTAGGAAAGAAGTACTGAAGAGAAGCGAGCTGGTTCCAAACATCAAATTGGTTATTAGGTCAGTCGAGTCAAGTTCAGTATAAACAATATTACACATAATAGAAATGCATTGTTTAATGTTAATGAAAAATTGACCAAAATCATGAAAAAACACATTTTCTCAATTAGCCTTTGAAAGTGAAGTGTGTAAACTTGCGTCTTTCAGAACAGACTTGGTAGAAATGGCGGCCACCAATTGCGCTGCCATGTTTGTAAAGTGGCACCAACGGACAAAATGAATGGCCTTGCAAGTTTTCATACAGTATAGAGGGGGTCCGCCTGAGATGCACAAAAGAATAAGAAATATAGAATAAATAACTAAATACATCTTCACCTCATCACTTATTAGTATTGTGAAAAGACTTGAGGCAGTGGTGGATGATGCCATCTATAGTAACGATAGCTTGTTGTCCTTGAAGGCCACCATTGCTTCTGTAAATTCTCTGAAAAGGAAGGGGTACAGAGGGAATCTAGAACTTTGACTACTACATGATGCACAAAATACTCCTTTGGGTTCTAATTTGGGTTCCTATGTATGTTCAGGGTTCAGCAACCTAACCCAAACGCAACAGGTCCTGAAAACTGGTTGTGTCGGATCAGGACGTTTGGATTATTAGTTTGAATTTCAAATGTTATTTCATAAGAATATTCTCTCTTGCATTTTGTGTCTGTGACTCAGTTGTCTGTGTTGATTTGATCATGTGTTGCAAGTAGATACTCAATGCCCCCTGGGTAGTGTGAAGCTAGGAAGAGCACAGCCGATTCGTTGCATCAGCCTGGCCAGCCAGCTTGTCAGAAGTGGATGAAATAAAGCAAAAGCTTGCAAAGGGAGTAGCTTTGAATCCCCAATGATTCAGGAAAGCCATTGAATTTGGGGAAACATTTTTACCATGTTGTTGCAACTGATTAAGACCTCCAACTTTCCTCCACAACTCCTAGATATCCAGGCTGGTAGGTGTGCTATACTGTTTGGACTGTTCTCCAGGGAGAGACTTTTCTGGCAGTCATCGGGGAAATGTGAAGTTGAAGCTACTATTTTCAGATGCTATCATGTTTTCTTGCTGGTAACTGAATGCAATGTAGTCAACTACCAGGCCTCCGGGTTTGTGTATATAAATTCAGCAGTAAGGAAGGGACCTGACTGGACCAGGAAGGGTTCAGTCAGGTGGGGTAAGGCATGGGCTGGGGTTTGGTCTCTGATTTAGGTCCATACAGAACTCTAACGTTATGTCGAAATCTGTTGTCAAACTCACACAATAGATGAAAGAATGAAAAGGCAGTTAAATACTATAAAACAGGATGCAACGCTGCACGATGCATCAACATTGACAATGTAGATATCTGCAATGGCACTGTAGTAGTAGTTTTTCTACTGCAAACAAAGGGAGGTTTTCTGTTTCCTGTGAAAGCTTCAGTGGATTTTTTGAAGAAAGCTGGGCAGGTAACATTACAAAACTGTCCTCCCAAGAAAAACGGCAGTTTGAGTGGTTTCAGCGAATGCCCAAATAAGGACAAATGATGATTCATTGATGATTCAAAGAACTTTAGAGGTCATAGGATTTATGACTGCTGTCCACCAACAGCAAAGGAGGAAAGAAGGAGTGAGACTGCTGTTGTTTCTTACCAACATTTAACGTTGGTATCTTTGGAAACATGTGCACAACCATGACCTAATAAAAGTAATTTACCAATCCCAATTGTATTCTTACATTATCAGAATCCCAAAATTCAAGAGCCATGGATCCAGGTAGGCAGGGTTTCCCAGGGGCACAATTCATATTAACCAACCCTGATAAACAAAAAAAATGACACCCTAACAAACGTAGGTTTTTTTTTGTGGCAAAACCCAACAGAACTTTAACCAAAGGGTTGTCAGATCATGTTGAAAGAGCAATGTTGTTTTATTCTGGAGGGCATGGACCAAAACATATGAACAGATTTAGCAACCACCGCAAACCTAAAAAGTGACATTGGTTCACCACATGGTCAAGCAGGGTTAGGGTTGCAGCGCCTGGAGAAACCCTCTTACTCTTTTCATGCCAGGCACTTGTTTTTTAATTTTCTTTCTTTAAACCTGCCTAGACCTGTTGTTTTCCGGACATTACATAGAAACAATGTATGGGACCTGCCCCTCAGACAAAGCTTTTGACTTGAGTGTCATTCTTTATCCCCTTTTCATTATTTTTTGCTTCACTCTTGCTTTCTCTTTTTCCTGCCTTGTCCTCTTTCTTCATCTATAAAATTCAGACAAAAAGACACAAAAGCACACAATCATCGCATGCAAACGCACATTTGTCTTCCTAGTGTCTTCACATGAGATCAAACTCAAACTGTACTATTGCTGCTGACACAAATCAATGTCATGTGTAAGATTGTTTTTCAGATCTTCCAGGTATAGGACAAACTGCAGCTCATACTCAATGACAAAAACAATAATGGCACATTTCCTTTTCACTTGCAAGGGGAATACTTAGTTTCATTGTTTATTTTCTTCCAGGAAAAGAAAAATCCTTTTTTTACATACAGTGCTGCTGATGCCCAATCACATCAATCCCACGGTTACCGATAGCCCACAGCGCAGCACAGCAATACAGAAGGTGATTTGATGTATACAGATTTTTATTACACTACCCAATCATTATCATCATTTTACGACTTTCCCATCACATTTGTTATGGAAACAGTTTGTCTGATGGCCGTGCCGTGCCTCTTACCCTGACACACCAGAATCCGTTTTCTTTCCACGTGCTGTCGTGATCCATCAGTTTAATTTGAAATATCACAATCCTACTTAGCCACAAGCATCGATGCTGTTACTCAATAAAGTAGGCCATTTCATTCTTCATCCATCATGGAACAGGCAAGAAAAGGGTAATGCATCTTCCCTCTCTCCTCCCGGACGCAGAGGGCTAAATCATGAGACCTGTCACTCAGAGATCTGTGGCTACAAGGTCACAGGCATTCCAATGATCTTCTAGGAGGGCCAGAGGTCAGCCTTCTGACACTCATGCTTCTTTAAACACATGAGAGAATACCTTAAGGGGAATGGCTTGGAGATGAGAAGAGAAAAGTGAATATATAAAATGATGAGTACCCAAGGGACTACACCCAGGAGATATTACAGGTCAAAATCCCCCCCCCCCCACACACAACTGCACATCCATCTTTTTAGATTATTTGACAGCCAGCAGAGCAGTTCCACTTTTTTATTTAACCTGAATATTTAACTTGATTATTTCTAGTGCTTATAAAGTTATAGTGCATAACTTTTTTTTGCCCCCATGAGGAATTCTGAGGAATTACAACAACACTGTCGGCGCATCTACATAAGGTAAACCATCGGTGATCGCGCATGGATTTTATACTTTCTGCTGTTAGTCCAGGTTTTTTCCTAGCAGAAGAATCAACATCTGAAACATTTCTTGGGCTCTTCTTGGGATTTTGCTCAGCTCCTGCGCCAGTGTCAGGGGGGCAACACCAGGATGCCATATATACAGAGAGAGTTTTGTGGAGTTGTTTGGCTTAATCAACTTTGTGTCAATTCGTTTGACAATGGCTCGAATGTAACCGATATTCATTTATATGAAAAGGCTACGCACTATAGCTTTACACATATGTATATCAAGCCAATAATAGATAACAATGACATTTAGCAGCCTCTACAACATTTATTTCTCATAATTTACTTTGTCTTGTATTGTCCCTCTCAGTAACGACAATAATGAAACAAGTTTTTTTGAGGCGCAGGTGTTAACCTATTGACTTTAAAATTCCCTGTGGACCTTTTGATCTCTACTTGGCACTAGGGCACAGTTTCACTATAAGAGGGATCCTGTTTTGTTTGTCTCACACAAGGACCCACATGCACAATGCCATGCCATGCCAAGCCAACGACAATGGTGTCACACTATTCCACTGGCCTACAGGTGGCAGTAAGGCTCTGTACAGCAATGCCCAACAGCACAGGCATTTGCTTTGCTTAGACAGAGGATAGAGACAGCGCATCTTAGTGTGTAACCCTGGTTGTAATGCATAACTCCTATAAATGAGGAGATCCTATAAATTAATTAAATTAAATGTATTTTAAATGAAGTGTATTAATCTGACATTTCTTTCTGAAAGGTTGATTAGCTGAAGTGACGAGGCCACATGAATTCCAATAAAGTGTCATCATATTGTCAACCGGTAAATTAAGTTACCTACTCTATTATTAACTCCATATCGAGGACAAAAGGTGGTGTGGATATCGCAGCCATTTTGTTTTTGACCACAATGGAACTCTGGCCTCCGACAGCGAAACAATCTCTACCACATTTTCTTTCTACATATTGAAAAGTGATTTTATTAAAACTATTGAGCAGCTTGCTTCTTTCCATTGTCTTTGTCGCCCAAATCTACTGATCTACTGGCAGCGACAGTATTAATCTAAACCCCCCTTTGCATTGCAGTTTAATCCAAGCCTTCACTTACTGCTGGAGTGATTCCAATCTCCCCTCAGGAAATCAGCACAGTTGATTTAAAAGCGGCCTGGAGGCTCAGGATTGTTCTAAACCATGTCTGTGAAGGACCCTTTATTGTTAATCTGGTTTTAAAGGACACTTTATTATAGTGCTAGGGCCCCAATCCCTGGGATGAAAATTGGCCCAAAAAATTAGCAGAGGAAGCCAAGGAGAGTTCACATTGTGATTTGCATGCATGGCTCTTATAGCAGCAGCTTAGTTGGCTTATATGCCTGAGGCAGCCTGTGCCAGAGTATCCTCCAAAGAGCAGTCTGCTTCATAACAGTTGGGAAAGACAAAAAAAAATTAAGAAGAATGAAAAACAAAAACTTATTTTAAAAGTCCTGGAGCACGCTATGGAGTTACCCCAGAGTTTCATGATATCCGATGACATTTAGATAGGAGGCAAAGGGCTCTCTGTTTGACTTCATTAATAAAAGTCTAAAACACACAGTGTAGGCAGATGACTTGAAGTTATTCCTTCTAAAAGGTCAAGTGGATCTCATGCAATTACTGAGTGACGGGCCAAATCTGAAGAGCGCTGGAATACATTGAAGAAAAAGAAACAATATAAAAGATGTCGTTATTCCCCCAAGTACCTCTACAATATCAAGCACATTTCATATTGATTAGAAGGTTGTGAGGCATCGCTCTTGTTCATATACCGAAGCTGCCCGGGGTTCCAAAGTAAAAGCTTATTATAAACCCACACCTTAGGCAACAATTTCGACATCCTAGCCTTGTGCACAAGGACATCTGTGGTACACATCTTTAAGATTTAACCTGGTGTATGGATTATTTCGGCATCTTTGAATAATATTGAAATCCTGCAGTAAAAGTGTACAGTATATATAATGTTCATGATAATAATGTATTTACTTATTTCGGTAACACTTTATAATAACTATCCGTTGTAACTCATTAATAGATCATTAGTAAACTCTTAATTAATGATTATTAATGATTTGTTAAGTGTTTGTTAGCAGTTTGTTAAGGATTTATAACAATGGTAGATAGTTAATAGCTTAATAATTAAATCAGTTCATCTGGGAGGTAATCCGAGATACCGACGAGGCTGAAATAGGCTATAGACTATACACAGTGCATGGGCAACTGAGGGCAGCCCCATTTTCAAATATTTTTAAATAAACTCAATACACACTGTGCATGCCATGGACTTGAACGTGACGTGATCAGTTAATCTCGGATTACCTCCCAGATGAACTGATTCAATTATTAAGCTATTAACTATCTACCATTGTTATAAATCCTTAACAAACTGCTAACAAACACTTAACAAATCATTAATAATCATTAATTAAGAGTTTACTAATGATCTATTAACGAGTTACAACGGATAGTTATTATAAAGTGTTACCCTTATTTCTGTAAAACTGGGCTTTATCAAGTACATGCATAAACACAATGTTAAAATGCCATCTCATGCTCAGTGCCGAGAAGTGCGCACGCTGTGTAAGCCATGGTAACTGCCATTTAAAGTATATTGTGCAAAAACATACTGTATTTTTTTCAGTGACACATATTTTTAACCACACTAAAAAATGTATTTCACTGTACGTATTCAAATTTGAGAAGAAATAACTCAATAAAGCTTTTTTACTGGCATGCAGCAAAACAAGCTCCTTTGGTTGGTTAAAAAAAAAAAGCTTAACCTTGTCAGTATAGTAGCCTATAGCATATATTTTTTAAGCTTACCAAGTCAAACACTAAAGGCTAGAGAGTTAAGAATTTGTGACTGGACTACAACACTGTTACCAGAAACAGGACACTGTACACATAGCCATAGGTATAGGCTACGCACTGACTGACACAATCACATTATTACCGGGGCCATTTTCACGATCGATACAACTTGCCATTTAAAAGTTCAATATTAAGCGTAAGCAGTTGACAGTCTTCCATTGTCTCTCAGCCTCCCTCTGGCTTCTTCACATGGCCTCTCTGCTTTCTCTTCCCCAGTCACAGCTGAGTGTGTGACGTGACCTATACGGTTACTCTGTTGTGTTGTTTGCAAGAGAGAGAGAGAGAGAACCAGACAGTGTGAAGCAAAATGGAGCAATTTATCATTGTGAACATCTAATTTGTGATCTAGGTGTGTATTTATGGGGGAACCTTTCTGTAATCCTTCACTTCTATACTGCCTAATTTATTGAGTATATGGATGTCTCATACTAAAGGCTGTCTCATTCTCTGTCTGGCTGTCATTCTTTGTCACCTCTCAATTCATGCCATCCACAGAGAACACTCAGAGCACAGAGAACTTTTACATCTCGCGCCATGGGACTCAACGTTATTTTTGCAAAATTGTGAAAATGAGACAGCAGGTAAGTGGTCCTGCTGTCTTTATTAGCTCTTTTGAGTTGTATATGTGCTATATTGTTTGAAAAGGGAACAGTTCTCTCTGGCCTTCCTGGAAACAGTTCACACAGTTATTTTATTCATCAAGAGAAGAGCTCATATACAGCATGAAGCTTGGCTTTAATTCCAGTTATTAAAATGCAACTGACGCTTGCCAAGTATGAATCCCTATTAAAAGTCAGCTTACACTCGGTCTGACGTGCTGTCTCTAGTATTGTCTGCTCCAAGTGCATGAGTGTGTGTGTGTGTGTGTGTGTGTGTGTGTGTGTGTGTGTGTTGCTAAATTCCAGTGATCAAAAGACAATGGACATTTATCTAATGGTTGTGCGTATACATTGTACTTTTGCATCTATATGAATACACACACATACAGTAGGGCTGAAAAGCCTGCGACAACATTTCAATTCATTAATATTTTCATGTTAACCTCGAAATAATAAGTAATGTTAGTTTGAGGAATCAGAAACACTTTTAAATGCAAGAAGCGGGGGATTGTGACATGTGAAATTTAGAAGAAATTAGTAAGATTCGGCACTATTTTCAATGTCAGCAATCAAATTTAATCAAGTTGTACAGAAATGAAGTACAGTGCAGTCACTTTTTACGGGTGAAACAACTGATTTCATTAATCAGATATCAACTTTCCTTTTTATAATGATTATTTGAGCTCACTCACTCCAGCACATTTTTTGCATGCATATTGATGTTCCCTTAAGTCCACCACATATTGAGTTCTCCGGATGAGGGCCTTACATAAGGCAGTATTTCTCCTTTCCTGTAAGCCTTTCGTGTGTAAATTTAGATTTCAACGTAAAGGTGATTAATTTTCGTTTCATGTTTTTGAGAAATATTCTGGCTATACACTACATAATGAAACATGCCTTCTTTTGAGCATTTGATGGAGGAAAAAAAGCAACTTTCCATATGATGTCAAGGTTATGAATAAGGATATGACAGTGGATGCAGGGCTTTAATGAAATATCGTTCCCCACAGTATTCCAGGCACGCTGTCAGGTCCCTTCACTTTCTCCTTGTAGTTGCTTGTTGCGAGTGTTCTTGAAGGACATTAGCAGGTTGTCCTTCCAGACTTCCAGGCTTCTTTATTTATGTATCAGAACATGAAACAAGTGTCTCCAGCCTCATACATTGTAATTCCTGATAGAGCTTTACTTCTCTATTTATTATGTATATAAACACATTTGGGCAAAGAATAGCTGCAGCATGTCTCTGGTGAAAAGAGAGAGTGGCAGAACAATAAGTTTTGGCCCTTTAGGAGGTAAGTGTCACACTGTGCAGATTGTTAAATTGTGGAAACATTTTGGGCCAGAATGAATAAATAATGGACAAACAAAGTAGAGCAAGAATAAACTGGCTCAAATATTTCAATCCCCCCAGCCCTGCACTACAATTTGGACTGCCAACACAGACTAGTCTAGTGGCTATTCCAAATTGAAATTAAAATGAACCATAATGTTCCCACTAGATTGGAAACGGCGTCCTCTTTAGCGTGGTGGGGCTTGAGGCAGTGAGGAAAAAATTGTACGCATCAAACATTAAAATTATCTCTTTGAGTGTATAATATCTTAAATCTTCTGTCTTTAAGGCTGCTCGGGGAACTGTTCCACCTGTGCTCGTTGCCTCACTGCAATTCACATTACACACTACAGAGCCAAGTTGCACAGCTATTCAATAACTTCATTAAGGTGACCTTTTCAGCCCCATTTTAATCCTTCCAAGAAGTGTGCTGATTCATTAACTGCCCTATATGTACATCCAACCTATTTATATGATCTACATTAGTCTTAGGAGTCCCTCTTCTGTGGAGATGGGGTTATATGCTTCATGGTCAATATTTTGTACCACTGACTCTTTTGAATAATTGAGTATCAGATCATCATCAACCACACATGCTTTGTCTCTAGTTGAGGCTTTAAAATGTCACCTCTCATGCAAAATTCACTTTTTCATGATTTTTCAAATATATTTCCCCAGTGTGACTAGAGACTCCGAAAGTATGAGAAAAAACAATCCTCCCTTCCACCTCCACCTTTCTGAAAAAACCTGTGTTCAAAAACCCCAGTCAGATTTCACTCAGCCCCAGATACCCCTGATTCTAACTGACAGTTAGATTCAACCGGCAGTTACATTCAGGGTCAATCACAGAGCAGTCTGGGCTTTTTATTTTGGAAGGCAGGGCTTGAAGAGAAAGGTTTTCAAACGGAATGTTTCAGACAGAGGCTGAAAAGAGGGGATTTAGCAATGGCACTATGAGAAATACAATATAAAGGATTTTCTGGACACTTACTATGAAAACTGTTTCTAGAAACCCAAATTTTAACCTGGGAATCAGAATAATATGTTGCTTTTATTTGAAAAAAGTGTCCTTTTCCAGAACATCATTAACTATCAACGACCACCCACAGGGTCTCCAGCATCATATCCCTCCTGTTGTCATGAATCAGGGTTGTATTTATGAGTGCATGGGCTGCCGTTATGGTCCTTGTCGATCAAAGTCTGTGATAGAGAGTGTATAGTTTGTTGGCATCTTTAATGTTATTTTCGCTGACAGTATCTTGTTGAGGCACTTGAGATTTTGCAAAACCTGCCGTGAGAGTGAGGTTTAATAGATGGGCGGACTGACTCCTAAACAGGGCGACTGATTGATAGAGTCAGACCTACATGATTCAGGTTTGTGACGGATGGCTTAGAAGACGAGGGAAATGAAGGTTGGGAGGTGATGCTGAGTCAGGTAAAACCTTAACACTGAATTTGCACTTTAGAAAATAATAAATCCTGTTGTTGCGCCACTACAACTCAGCCGTCAGGACCATATCGGCCTCCGAAAAGATTTGAAATGGATTGAAAACAAGGGGGAAAAAAATTAGAGCTTTACACGGTTGTCATCAGAGCCAGGTGGAAAAAAACTGAGACGTGGTTCATGTGCAGTGCAGAGAGGACGGAGCTCCGAATGTTTAAGTCGGTAAAATGACAGCTGACTCTTCAAATGGGGCTGTGACTGTAGCAAATGATGACATACCCAGGGGAGAGAACATTCTCAGCATTTTGAGATTTAAAAAAAAAACGTTGAATTCGTCTCATCGTTCGCTGTGGAGCAAGGGGATATTTTTTAGCTGTCACTGATTGCTAGCTGTAGTTATTCATAAATGATGCTTGTTCCAGTCCTATGGATGATAGAGGGAAAGGAAAAATAATATGAGGTTATTATGATTTGTTTTATCTTGTCAGACCAAACCTGAAAGACAGAAGAAAATGGAATCTATAATCAAAGTCAAAGATGGGTGTGAAATGTGCAACTGTCGCTCATAATCTGTATAATATAGAAGTAGAAAACCATGGGATAATCCATTTTAGCTAACATCACTCTTTTTGATGAGAATGTGGACTGAAAACTAAAGAGAGCTGGAGCCTTGACATGGCCAAGGGCTTCAGTAACTCACTACAATCTCTCATTGGACATTTCTTCTATCACCTTTCAGAAAAAACCCAAAATCTATCTCAAGTACTGCATATACCCATATACTACCCATATCAATATTACCTTTTTTTTCTTCAAATTACCAACCTACCTAAACATGAAGATAAAAACACCCGATTGGCATTTGGAAGTTCCAGTCTCACTAGTTTGTAGTATGTTTGCACGTAATGTAGGGCTTGTGTGAGTTGCTCTCATTAGCACCTTTCCACCTTTGAGTCTATGCTTTGGTCAATTAACATAAAGTATTATCAAGTTACATTCTTTAACCTCCATATAATTATTTCCATTAATTTTTCCATCGTTATTGGAGAGGTTTTTCTATTAAGAGATCTCTTAATGGCTCTTTTGACCGAACTTGGTGAAAAGAGATTAGGTGACAATGTGCGATAATGACTTGAAAGTTTGTTGTTTTCAGCATCACAGAGACCAGCCGACCATGTTTATTCATGACTCCTGCAAGCGGGACTATTGTCTGCAGGTCGGCCCCTCTTTTGTCTGGTAAATATGAGACGACACAAAATCGTCAGAGGACTTGATTCACAACCCTCATTAATAGTCGAGAGTAGTGGCACCATCTAATTATGAAGCTCATCCATCAACCGTAACAAGGGCTTGTCATCGATATTTAGTTGGGCATAAAAGCCGGGCCCGCGCTCCGCTTTATATGCTAAGCGAGACGCCACAAAGAATTTGCAAGTTCCCAATCTTGACACTAATGGCTTTCCATAATTTTAATGAATGATGTATTAAACCGAGGTGGGAACCTTGGGAGAACTGACGGAACGAGCCGGGAGACACAAACAAAAAAAAGTGTCTGCCTTTTAATTTACTTGAGAAACTCTTGACCTATAGGAAGGAAGGAGGGAGGGAAGGAGGCGGGGCATGCCGTCACCCGGGGCCACCTCTGCGTGAGCTGAACAGGGACTCAAGGTGTTGACGTTGGTGTCTGTGAGGCAAGCTGTCATTGGGATGCATGGGCCGACTCGCTCTCTCTTGCTAATTAACACCTCTTAATTCTAATGAGTTGACTGATCAGCCGTGCATATTAGCAGGAAGCCAGCAGATAATGGATAACAGTCGATGATATCAGTCGGCGTTCTTTGAACCGCAACGCAAAAGGGCCACGCAGCCATATCTATAACTAGCATTGTGAAACAAACACCCTTACACAATCACCTCTGCTGATAAACTTGTTATAACCGCAATAAAGACGATTACGACTATTGTGCAAGACAAAATGGAAGGATCCATCTGAATGATGGGATTATCCTCTCCATAAAACATGGCTCTTACATTGTTTGCCGCAGCGCGTTCATTCCTGTTTGGTTATTAACAGAAACAAAGATTTGTGTTTGTTACTCTGGTCTAATCTTGGGCGGTGAGATAATCTGCACCACCAACACGTGCACATTGAGATTTCTTCCTTACTCGGCTGCTGCAATTATTTCCTCTAATGAAGCCATTATTTTGCCTGTATCAAATTTGGTAGTGTGAGGTTAATGGCTTCATTAGGCAACAAATGGCCAGCCAGTGCCTGCGTAATGCACTTTGCCTGTACCCGGCTTGGCCATATTTCATCGTTTGCCATCTATGAAAGTATTGAATTACTGAGGGAAACAGATTAGCCCAGGTTTACAGCATGGAATGAATGCTTTTATTGCAGAATGTGATTCTGTGCAACAATTTATAATAACAACTGGGTCCATGGAAAGGATTTATCACCCTTTGGGCAAGAGGCCAGTTCTGAAACGTGTTTGAAACCTGAGAGAGATATAGATAAAGACATACAGAGACAAAATGAGAGGGTGGAAGAGGAATAGAATGGTTGTCCTCCAGCTGGGCCTTTCTGAAGAAGATGCACTTGTTCAAAAGCTCTTGAGCATAGATGTGTCTCTTTTGAAAACACCTCTTTGGTAAAGAGTACTTCTTTTTTAAGCTGATCCATAAAATTGGTCACAACGTGTCCCTGAAAGAAATGTCTTGGGAGAATACTATGTGCTTGATATAATATCAACTGAGCTAGATTAAGTAGCCACTACTCCAGGCCATTTAAAACTACATGAAACGGACCACGATCAATAGATATGAACTTGTTTATCGATTCAACATTTTCATAGACATATTTCAAGCAGCAGCAGTTGCTTTTTTGGCCACTTAAACGACCTGTAAACCCAACATTAATATACAGAACTATTGGTGTACAAATGTAATTTAAGCGATGTAGTTGCCAATTAAGACCTCCATAGCAGTAATAGCATTTACTTTAAGTCTTGTTTCCATCCATCTGATGAAGTCCAATTATCAATCTGCCATCATGCCTTTGCCATGAGGGAGAAATACCCTTTAGCCACTAAATGGTCACCCATGTTCACCAGCTATACTCACTAACTTTGTCTGTCTTCTGTTTGGTGCTCTGCAGGCAGTGTACAGAATATCTAAAAATTAGGTTGAAGAGTGCAATGATTTGAACGCCATTACACATAAACAATGAGCTAAAAGAGACTAAAAAACAGTCCTTAAAGCTAAGGGGAACTGAAGTGTTGGGTTAATATTGCCCGTGGGTTTGACAGTGACTAGCCTACATTTCACACTGGATTTTGATCAATTGTTGATATAAATATACAGTGCAGCTTTAAGGCTTTGGTATTTCCGAACAGCGTCTTTCAGTTGCATTGCACATTCAGTACATTACATTAGCTTATACAGCAGTGGTTCTGAGCGAGTGATTTGATTGGACGAGAGACCTTCTATGCGTTCTGAAGGAGTGCTGATATGAGCGAACAACATCACTCTGACTGTTCACCAAACTGTAAACCAACTGTCAAAATCAGTTCGCTCACTGATGAGCCGGAGCTTCACTTGTGTAAACTGTGTGTGTGTGTGACTCAGGTTGACTGTGGCGAGTCTCTCCCCTTTGAGAGGGCATCTCTGCAACACACAGCGGTAGTCGCTCACACTCACGTTACTGAAGACAGCAATAGTGTGTGGAGATAAACTCAGGCTGCTGAATAATACGAGCAGCATAGCATTAGCCTAGCCTAGCTTTCCCACCTCATTTTATAACTTCCCCCGGGCCGAAATACACTCATAAACTCTGGGAAATTAAGCGTAGGGGTTTGGATTGGGCAGCGGACCTTATCACCAACTAGATTAAGATCCGCCGTTCCTTTTCTTTGGTGATTTTTACGGGACATCGGGCCGCCGTGGTTAATGTTACCAGAGTAAACAAACCAGGACGAGCTCACTCACGTAAAGTTGTTGCTTAGCAACGCGCTCCGCTCTGACTGCTGTTGTCGGACTATTTGTGTTGGCGGAAGCAAATACATTCTTAAATGATTAAAGATCACATTTTAAAGTTAACTTGTGAATTTAAGTTGTAAAACTGCTGTATAAAAGCAATATCACACTCGAGGTCGCAATGTTGTCGCTCTATATCAGCGCTGCTGTGTTTCTCTTCGGCACTCGGCCTGCGGCCTCGTACCTATGACCGAATCACAGCAGCGCTGATATAGAGCGACAACATGCTCCCTCTCATGTGATATTGCTTAAATCAAAACAATAAGCACTTAAAGGCCTACTTCACCGGTGGGAATATGAAGGTGTATTGAATTCTGAGATCCTATGTAGTATAAATGTGCAAAAAAAAAATAAATCGGTTCATCCTAGCCTGAGAAAAGGCAGAAAGAGTGTTTTTTTTAACCCTATATTAATCTTACTGTGACATCACAGTAAGATAAATATAGGGTTAAAAAAAAAATTACTTTGTAAATATTACTGTGATGTCACAGTAGGAGAAATCACAGTAATATTTACAAAGTAAGGTTTTTTTTTAACCCTATATTTATCTTACTGTGATGTCACAGTAAGATTAATATAGGGTTAAAAAAACCACTCTTTCTGCCTTTTCTCAGGCTAGGATGAACCAATTTCAATTTTTTTTGCACATTTATACTACATAGGATCTCAGAATTCAATACACCTTCATATTCAAACCGGTGAAGTAGGCCTTTAAGATGCAGAATGGGCCATGTCATACTGCTATGACATGGCCCATTCTGCATAGTCTTTATCACTTAAGCCTTCATGTGTAAACAACATATTTTATATGTTGCTCCTCTGTCAAAGTGGAGCTAATTTAGGTATATGTCGTACTGTCCAGGAGTTAGGTACAATATTTCCCCCATAAACTGTAGGTCTATCTTTAAAGTAGCAGCTACAATACAGACTAATACAAAATGACTCATATTCATATTAGAAGTAATGTACCTTCATGTAAATCTACTTTCTGCCCTTGCTTGCCACAGGCATTGTGCTGTTTGCATGTGAAAATGTCACTCCAAGTCTTTGCACATTCATCATTGTGGGCAAATGATTATGTGCTCTGTGTGAAATATATGGACATATGCCGGCGATACGCCTCTCCGTGTAATTACGGCCAGCCGTGCACTGGAGAGCGCGCGGTTTAGCAGGCGATGCCTCACAGCTACCTCCGTGTGCAGCCGTAATGTTTAATTCATGCCTGTGTGTGTGGTGAGCGCATTCCATTCCAGGTGAGCCTGTGACAATGGCTGTCACTATAATGGAGTTTGTGGGGGGCTCTGTTGCAATAAAAATGATAATTAAATGACAGTCAGAGGCCACATTGAGCAAATAACTGTAACGATGGAGGGGCTGAGTCGAGTGCCAACCGCCGCCTCAAGGCTCCACATTTCCAGAAGTTGTGATGTTATCTTAAATGAACTGCTGCTATAAAATCAGGGAATCAGAGAAAAAACAAGTCCGGGTTAAAGTCTATTAACGTTTTCCTGCAGTAAACAAGGCAGCTCCAGGCTGGCAGCATTTCTCTGTTTTATTGTCATTAGAAGCCTGTGTATATTAGGCCTTCATCTATTAGTCACATTTTTATTAGATAAAGTAATGTTGTCACTAAGGCCAATACATTCTAGGTCAAGCAAAAGAAAAACTGGCATTGTCCGTGATAATACTCTCATCAAAACCCCATCTTATTTCCATTTTTACAAAGTGTTTATGTGAGAGGTCTGGTGCATGGGCCAAGTTGTTAAAGAGATAGTTTTTTTTATTAACATTTCCCCCCCCTCATGAACCTAAAACATGAAAATGCAACATTATTCATCAGTAATTTGCCTCCAGGCTTGTTTTTCATTAAAAGTAAACAGAGGTCCATGGCTCCTTTTAAGCTGATTTGTAAAGACGTGATGGGCTACACAAAGGAGTGATTTTAATTCGAGGCTGGATAGACCAAAAAAGGCTTTTGTGTTTTTTGTGATTGACAAGCAAGAAACACAAGTCTATATTTGTCCCTGACCTTGTCGGCCTCTACTTTAATTCACATGAGGCACAAAGTGATTACTACCTCTACTTAAAGGAAAATACCAAGTGAAAAAAAAAGTACATTCCTCGTTTATCAAGAATATAAAACACATGCAGCGCTAATATTTACAGTTTTTATTCATCATGATAAAGTATCCAATTAAAGCATTCTTAATAGCCCATTTCAGTAACTGGAACCAAACCAGTGACAGATGTGGAACTAATATTAAAATTTCCCCCAAGCGGCCAGCCGAGAATCATTCATGTACAGAAGTGAATAAGAAACTCCTGTGCCGACATTCACAGGCTTTAGTCACACAAAATCTCTCTTTTTTTACCTTTGGGATGATATTTCCTCTGAAAAATTATTGTAGTCTTCTGTGTATTTGATGGATAATTTCATTACATGTACTAAGAGATTGGAGACATCCAGGCCAAGCTGTGTAGTACAAATGAGCTTAAATGACTGTTTTAAAAGCTGATGTGGAACCAACTCAAAACCCAAACCGGGTTTTATGCATGATAGTGTGTATGTCTGTTGTAAATTTTTTATCAAGATTGACATTTGATGTTCTAGTTTAGTACTTCCCGTATTGGGGCGGCCATTGATGTATTTCAGAAGGCTGGCTCAAATGACTTGTGGGAAAATATGGTTTGAAAGTCTATTTGAATAAATAGCATTCATTCACGGAGGATCAGAAATCAAACATGAGAGCTCTGATGCTGGAAAAGGCCATCCAGATCCAGGTCGGCAAAATGTCAGCGCAAAGAAAAAAAACAACATGAACACAATGAACCATGATTTTTAAGTTTTGATGTGATGCTCATCAAGCAAACACTTCAGTCAAAACAGAAAAAAACGACAAAGCGTATCCCGCGCTCCAGTACACAGTCAATATAGCTAAAGGGCAGATCATGTTTCTTTGTGTCTAAAGACTCTAGTTGGGCCAAAGATGCACCACCATTGCTCTTCACAACAGAAAACAATGTAATTCCAGGTTTTTAACTTGGCTTTTTTTGACAGCGTCCCTGATATGGTTCTATTTAGAAGTTATTTGTGTTCATGATGTGATCCTCAACCATACTGTATTTATGTACCTGTATGTCTGACTGTGCTTTAAAGCTAGAAATAAAAAGTAGAAATACCACTTGTAGTGTTTGCGGTTATTGATATACGGTTATTAATGGCTAAGCTGGAAAAGTGAAGACCTTGGATGGCGTTGCCACCACAAACTAAAGACTAGAACTATTCAGACATTGGACAGCCGCACCATAAAGGGCTAGGAAAGATCTAGTACCTTAGACAGAGGTAGCTAGCATCACTAGTTTAATTCTGGTGATAATGCAACAAGTCATTTCTAAAACAAAACTGTACGTTGTCTTTTAATAGATTTGTAACAGTGTAAGTTATTTTTCATTATAGATGTTCCAAGCTATGATGGAGTTATATTTTAACCAGCAGAACGTTAGACTGTTACACATTTACCAATATGTAGTTTTTCAGCAGAAAAAAAAGGTTATAGAACAGAAAAGTTGATTTTTATTATTGGATTTTTTGTTGTTCTGATGTTTCTTCTTATTTGACGTTCAGATTTTTTTTTTATTATGATTTTTTAATCTTAATGTGGGAGGAAACAGAATTCCTCTGAGAAAACCCACGCCAAGACAGTGAACTGGTGTGCATTCCTCAAAGCAAGGGGGTTAAGGCCCAGATTTGAACCCTCACCTTATTGCTGCGAGGCCACAGCATTGAACACTGGTTGCGTTCCGAATCGCATACTCTTTCTTTTTTCTATTCTACATACTACATCCGACGATAAAAATAATGTAGTTAGGATGCAGGGTAACACTTTACAATAAGGTACACAAAAAAAGAGTAGTTACCCTTTTTAAAAGGTAAATTTACCTTTTAAAAGGTAAATTTACCTTTTAAAAATATAAGTTTACCTTTTAAAAAGGTAAGTTTACCTTTCAAAAAAGGTAAATTTTCCTTTTAAAAAGATAAGTTTACCTTTTAAAAAGGTAAGTTTACCTTTCAAAAAGGTAAGTTTTCCTTTTTAAAAGGTAAATTTACCTTTTAAAAAGGTAAGTTTACCTTTTAAAAAAGGTAAGTTTACCTTTCAAAAAAGGTAAGTTTACCTTTTAAAAATGTTAGTTTACCTTTTAAAAATGTAAATTTACCTTTTAAAAGGTAAATTTACCTTTTAAAAATATAAGTTTACCTTTTAAAAAGGTAAGTTTACCTTTCAAAAAAGGTAAGTTTATCTTTTAAAAAGGTTAGTTTACCTTTTAAAAAGGTTAGTTTACCTTTTAAAAGGTAAATTTTCCTTTTAAAAAGATAAGTTTACCTTTTAAAAAGGTAAGTTTACCTTTCAAAAAAGGTAAGTTTACCTTTTAAAAAGGTTAGTTTACCTTTTTAAAAGGTAAATTTACCTTTTAAAAAGGTAAGTTTACCTTTTAAAAAAGGTAAGTTTACCTTTCAAAAAAGGTAAGTTTACCTTTTAAAAATACCCTTTAAAAAGGTAAACTTACCTTTTTTGAAAGGTAAACTTACCTTTTTAAAAAGGTACATTTACCTTTCTGAAAGGTAAATTTACATTTTAAAAGGGTAACTACTCTTTTTTTGTGTACCTTATTGTAAAGTGTTACCGGATGGAGTATGCATACTATTGGGACATACTTTACTCTCTTATTTCATCATAACATTGCGCCTTAATCTTGCCTCTTGCTTTTATATCCGTCGCATCCCCGTTTGTTTTCATATGGAGGCTTCGTCGATGTGACGTCACTTCACGTGCGCACTGGATTGTGGGTTAGAATCGCCCAAATAGGATGCAGTTTTCAACACTAATAATCTTGGCCGCATGAAGTAGGACATCCGGGTACTTCTAACCATCCTAAATCTGGCCACAAGAATCGGGACATCCTAAATCTTTTTTCTACATACTATATAGTAGAAAGTATGCGATTCGGAACGCAACCACTGACGCACCTGTGTACCCCTGTAAGAGACCTGGAGTCCTGCATCATATCCAGGTTAAACTCTGAGCGTACAAGCCTGAGGCCGGCAGCACAGAGAATAAGCTGGACATGATTTTGGACATCAGGCCCAAATAGATCTTTTTCATAGCGAAGATTCGGAATGCTGTGAAAATGGTCTCTACCCTCCCAACCTGACCGCTGATCATTACAAATTGCGTCCACTTCTGAAGCAGGCAGAAAACGGTTTGGCCATGGTGTTAAAAACAGATTTTATGAACATGTTAATAACCGTTGGTTGGCTGTTCCAAATTCATTCAAATTACTAAGATTGTGTTTGTGTGTAAGTGTGCCACAAAGCTAAATATCCATCATGTTTTTCAGAATTTTGAAAGTAGCCTAAAATTCTATTGAGGTTCTGAGCCTGTTGATCACCTAGTAGTGAAATCATCACAGATCCATTGATTTTGGTTGGATCTTTATAATTTCTTTTTGTGGAATGAGTATACTGATTAGGGAAGAGAATGGCATATTGACTGATGTCATAACTTGAGGGAATAGTTTATTGCCAATGATGTAAAGATGAAAATATTGGAAAAAAGTGAGAAAACACCAATTTTTTTGCATTAAATTGAGCCAAAATCATGTAGAAATGTGTTTAAAAGTATTTTTTTCATAGGATTTTGTCACCCCATGTGTTCTTTACACCTGGAATGCATTTATTGAGAGCTTACCCAACCCACTAAGGATTTGAGGAACATTTTAGTTTTCCCAATATTTCTATCAAAAAATTACGGATACATACACTAAAATAGCCACAATTTTTTTTTGCGATATTTCCGGCAGAGCAGACCCTCCAATTATTGTTTCTTAGGATCAAAGTTAACAGAAAAAACACAAATAAAAAGTATGTCAGACCAGGTCAGGTCCAACCCATTTTAAAGAGCTTTTGAGACTTTGGCCCCCCGACTATAATGGCGTTATTCTTTTTTGGTGTCACCATGTGCTCTTTGAGAGTCTGTGTTAAAGGAATTATTTTATTAAACAACCGAAGTGTTTTCAATAAAGAGAATTTGAGTCAGGCAGGCTTCAAAGCAAGTGAAGTTTTTACTTGCAACAGCAAAAGCAAGGGTTTGATCCAGACGCCACACAAGCACAAGTGTGGCATCATGATTGAGACAACGAAATGAACAGATGTACAAGGTTTTATGCATGAAAAAGGTGTATGCGAACCAAACTAGGTTTGTGTGTCCAGGACATTGAGTTCCTTGCAAGATGAGTTTTAATTGCGCAGATATTCTTATCTGAGAACGGAATGTGGGAGTCTCTCTACCCCTTTCTGCAAGGACATTCACAGTACCTCTCTTTTGAGGTCAAACAAGGTTCATAGGAAAACAGTAGATGAATGTTTTACAGTACAATGTTATAATATATATAAGTAACAAAGTTTCGTTAACAGTCTCAATGATGTATTGATAGACTAAGGGATCCTGTGACAGGAGATTCATCCTTAGTACCCCTGCACTGCCCATCTTCTTGCACAGGTCCTTGTGCACTGCCCTGATCGTCCTTTTAATATGGCGACCATATGGCTTGACAGCAATGTCAGAACCTGCGATTTCTGCACAAAGTGTTTGTTTCAATGTCTTGATCGTATTTCTTGTAGTATCACCGCATAGATTAATGGGCTGATTTTTGATAATCTGATTGACCAGCCCAGACACCATATTTAAGCAAAGCAGTTCATCCCATTTATGGACAGGGTAGACTGAGGGCTTACATGCAGATGGGTTGGCTGCGGACGTGCATGCAGTTAAGTCAACTGCAGCCTCAAACTGGTCTTTCCCAGCCTCACTTGCAGCCTTATAATTGATCGCTGGATCATCAAAGATAAAAGCCGGTGTAGCTTCAAACACAGGTTTAAAAGTGTAGTTTTCCATTGCCAGGGCTTCTGTTATTGATGACAGACTTCCCAGTACTCCCTTTATCTGGCTAACAGCAACAGTCACCTGGTTGCTCTTTTCCTCATGCTGCTGTGACTGACGAGTGAGCCACATCTTCTTCATGAAACTGTCCACTCCGGTTTAAATTTTTGCCAAAATGTACACATTTTGTCCATTGTCCTCAGGTTTCAGGTGCTGGTATAACAACTCACTCAGCTGTTGGACAACACTGGTGCTGCCCACTGGAAATCCCTTTGGCAACTCTGTCGTAAAGGCACTGTTCTTCTGTGCTGCCTCTCGTATTTCTGTCTTCATCTGGTTGGATCATGTCATCCACCAGGCATTCCACCTCGTAAATCAGCGATTTAATCGATGCTTTGTCTACATTTCGCGGGGAGCTGTCAAATATAATCCTCAATTTTGCCACAAAGCTGAGGATTGTTTCCTTTGCATATTTGTGGAACAAAAGGGCTTTGACTTTACTTCCTACTCTTTCCAGGACAGTTTTGTAAGAGGCTGTCCGAGATAGGGACTTCCTCTTGGATGAACTATTCGTCTCTAAGTTATTAAAGGAATACTTCACCCACACGAAACCGGCGTTCTATCATTATTATAAAATCGCTATAATAGTATAATGGGTGTAGAGTTAGAGAGTGAGACCATAAAACACTCTTTCTGCCTTTTCTCAGGCTAGGATGAACTGATTTCTAAAATCTTTGCACATTTATACTACATAGGATCTCAGAGTTCAATACACCTTCATATACCTACCAGTGAAGTAGGTCTTTAAGTTCTTCCAAAATAACTCCGACAATCTCAGAGGCTGCTGCCCCTGTAATCCTTGAGGTGCTGGACACAACTATGCCATATTCCTCTTCCAAGATGTTTTCATTAATAGGATATTCTTGACAGCTTCTGTCGTTGTAATAACAAAGCTTTCTTTGGAAGAAACTTGTGTTGGTGTATCCTCTTCAAAATGAGTTGCAGTGTTTTCACATGAGTCCTCAGTTGGGTCTTTTGCTGATATCAGACTTCCCACTACTCCCTCTATCTGGCTTACAGCATGGGTCACCTGGTCCATCTTTTCCCCATGCTGTTTAGCCTGAAGGGAGAGCCACAGCCACATCCTCTTCATGAAACCGTCTACTTCAGTTTGGATTTTGGCAAAAATGTTGACCTTTCGTCCATTGTCCTTAGGTTTAAGGTGGTTGTATACTACCACACTCAGCTGTTTGGCAACAATTGTATGCTTGCCGCTAGAAATGTCTTTCGCGATTCTGTCGTTAAGGCACAGTTCCTCAGTGCTGCCTGTTGTCTTGCTGGCTTTTTCTACAGGGATCATGTCCTCCACCAGGCTATCCACACCGTTAATCAAAGACTCAATTGATGACTTGTCTACATTCAGTGGGCTCATCCTCAGTTTTGCCATATAGCTGAAGATTGATTATTTTGCAAATTTGTGGACAAACAAGGCTTTGATTTTACCTCCCACACTTTTCAAGCAGGACGTTTGGCAAGAGGTTTTCTCTGATAGGGACTTACTCTTGGGTGAGCCAGATCTCAGAGGCTGCTGCCTCTGTATCCTTTGAGGTACTGGACACAATCTGGTCATATTCCTCCTCTGAGATGTTTTCTTTATAATGAATGAGATTGCTATTTGTTGATCGTTTCTCCAGGATCTCTTTGACTGCTTCTGTAGTTGTAATAAAGAGGCTTCCCTCTGATGAAACTTTTTTTGATGTCACCTCTTCAAAAGGAGTAACAGGGTATTGTTGTAGCCGAATGTCCCCATGGCTTGACAAAGACAAAGGACTTCAGACTGGACTCTTTAAATCAGTGTTCCAAGTTTATTGCAGGAGTTTCCAGAAGACATACAGAGGATTTCATGGTAGTAGAATTGAAGCAGCAGGCTGAGAGCCGCCTGGCACCTCTTGATAGTTACAGAACAGTGTCTTATATCTGTGTGTATATGTGTGGGGGGATCATGTGTCTTAATCTTCTACTAATAGACAGACGTTTCATCACAACAAGTCAAACACATGTCCTTACATAGATTGTTTTTGTCTCTCACCCAGTGACCCCAACCTTTAAGACATACACGCTCAGCAAACTCTGGTGTATCCAGGCCATTTAAATCCACTTCAGTATATCAAACTTACCACTACTTCCTTTATCTGGCTCACAGCCACGCTCACCTGGTCCCTCTTTCCCTCAAGCTGTTGTGACTAACAGGTGAGCCACTGACACATCCTCCTCATGAAGGAGTCCACTTCTTTCCTGATTTTGGCCAACATGCTCACCCTTTGTCCATTGTCCCCAGGTTTCAGGTGGTTGTATACCACCTCACTCAGCAGTTTTGCAACAATTTCATGCTGCCCACTAGAAATCCCTTTGGCAACTCTGTCGTAAAGGCACTGTTCATCTGTGCTGCCTCTCGTCTTTCTGTCGTCCTCTGGTTGGATCATGTCCTCCACAAGGAATTCCAACCTGTTGATCAGAGACTGAACTGAGGATGTGTCTATTTTTTGTGGGACGCTGTCAAGGCTGCTCCTCAGTTTTGACACAGAGCTGAAGATCGCTTCTTTTGCAAATGTGTGCACGAAAAGGGCTTGGACTTTACTTCCCACCCTTTTCCAGCAGGAAGTTTTGTAAGAGGTTTTCCCTGATAGGGACTTCCTCTTGGGTGAGCCATCTGTCTCCACATTAAGTTCATCCAATAATACTTTGACAATCTCAGAGGCTGCTGCCTCTGTATCCTTTGAGGTGCTGGACACAAGCATGTCATATTCCTCCTCCATCGTAACTAATGCGACTGCTTTGAGACGGTTGTTTCTCCATTATAGTCCTGACAGCTTCTGTGGCTGTCATAACGAAGCTTCCCACTGAAGAAACTCTTTGTGATGCTTGCTCTTCAAAAGGAGTTACAGGAGTTTGACGTGACTCCTCAGGTGCATCCGGCTCCTCTGCTGATCCTTCCCCCGGTGTTTTAGGTCCATCAGCTTCCATTTTTGGGCTCTCTTGGCATTTGTTCTTCCTGGCCTTGCATGCCATCTTTCTTGCTATTTTATTCAATATTTTTCATGACAGGTTTTACCATTGCCTTCATAATGCTGGTGGAAGGCTTGGATACCAGCACGCCACTCTCCTGGCTGCTGCCTGCGCTGCTTCCACTAAGTTTTGAGAGCTCGGAGTTAACTCTCTTCGTAACCTCTTTTACCACAAGCTTGTTAACCTCCTGTGTGCTCTGGCAACGGATGTCTTGTTCGACACCCATCACCTCCGCAAAAGTTAGTAAAATAGTGTCACCCAGACACTCAAAACTTGGTCTTCGGAAATAACAATGCTCATGCGTGATGCACTGGATCCAAAAGAGCAGAGCCTAACCCCCCTGTGTTAGGCTCTGTTTCAAAGCCTGTTAAATGTATCTAGATATAATGCGAATGATATCCACACACATGTCTGTTATGATACTCTCTGTATATACATACTGATATGCCCCCTTTGAGGGAAAAAACATCGACATATAAAGAAATGGACACCGGATTGAAACATATTGCCCATTCATTCAATTAGCTAATTCAAGCACCACTTTATGTATTTTATTGTTTTTTGGGATTATTTCGGCATGGACAAAGTATTGTTGGGCCACTGTGCTTCTTGTGGACAGAAAGACAAACATGGAGCACATAGTTAATTAAGGAATTAATCAATGAAACAATACCACTTCTATGGGAAACAGGTCAATAAAGCAGCCAAATGGTGGAGTATACGGGATGGAAACGTCTTTTTGATTCACAACTTAAACACATTTAAGAATATTGCAGTTAATGTGGCACAGAGATGACGAACCCCATCATGCATTTTAAAATGATAAACCAATGTCTTTGCAAGTTCCTTTACCAACAATATTGCTAATTATTATGGACAATTTGGAGCTTCTTTATCCACATGTTGATCATAACAATCAAGAGAGACACATATCAAATCTCTGAATTCTTTACGGTACTGTAGCTCTGGGTCTATTTCCAGAAAGGTGTACAGATGAATGATTAATGAGAGCTTCAATTAGCTTGTTGGAGCTAGCTAATGCTGTCTCACTGGGCCCCACTCCTTTTCCCCCAAAGTTGCTACACTTGACTCTGATGATTCGTGTCCACGGCTCACAATAATGATGTCCTCGGAGGCCCACAATATAGCGGGGGAGCAGAGATTACCCAGAAAAAGCTCAAATCGATGGCTAATGAAGCCCAATCAATCACTGGCGGGGACGGTGTGAGTTTGTGGCAACAGCGCGCGCTCTCTGGGTCTCTGGCATCTGGGGCTTGATTAATGCCTTGTCTTGCAGTGCGCTGGTGACCAGGAATCCCATAATGCATTGCATACCACTGTCTGGAGACTTCATTTTCGTTAAGAAAAAAACCCTCAATTTCTCTCAAACCTTCTCCATCCTTCTCTAGCTGCTATGGGCGATGACGCCTCCCAGCTGACCAAGCCAGTAATGCGCCCATTAACGCTGTTGCCGTGGCGATTAATCACAAACTCCCAAGCGAGTCAAAAGCCCTTTGAGCTGTCTGAACCAATAAACACTTCTTCTTTTTTTTCGACTTGCATATCACCTGCAGAGGCAGAGGCACATTAACCGTACTACACATCCTGCACATCAGTAAAATCCACTTCATTTCAGAGCATGTGAACCTATACCAGAAGCAGCTGAAGAGTTAAGCCAGACGGCACTGATGTTGCTATAGGTGACACAAGGGTTTAACAAATGAGATGAGGTGTGAAACGACAGATAAGAAGAATCTTAATTGGATCCCTGTGGGGAATTAGAGCCGTGCAGCAGCGGCAGTTCATAGGATTCATCAGGGACAAAGGCAAAGATAATGAAAATGCACAGCTGAAACTAGATAAAAAAATAAAAAAATAATGGAACAATAAATAAATTAGTTGTGTGCAACTGCATTAAAGTATACTCATCTGTGATTAAATATTCCAGGGATAAATAAGTTTAAAGTGTATGGGTTTTGGGCCGTAAAATTGTGATTTCCATCCATTTTGAGAGTCAAATTATTGCAATAAGTTGATTTTCCTTAAAAAAATTATTGTAATATTTCAATTTTTCAATAGTGAAGATTTTTTGCTTTTCCGCTTATAAAAGGAAGGAGGAGTCAGCAATTCTCGAGAATGCTTTTTGATTGGTGGTTAGACAAAATAGGCAATCTGAAGATGCCAATTTGGGCTTCACAATATCGTTTTGGAAAATTATCATTATTTTGATCATGAACATTTCTCACTACTTTCTCTTGCTTTATAGACCAAACACTTCAGCTATGACTCGGGAAAATAACAAACAACAAGTTATACATGATTCGATAATGAAAGTTGCAGCCCATATTTTATTTTTCCTCCTGGGACAATAATCATAAATGTATTTGAGACAAAGCACTTCGGCACGCACAATACCTAAATCTTGTCGAAAAACACACCAGGTTTGGGAGTCTGTTCCTATGCAACCTCAATTCCTTTTTATTCAGATAAGACGACAAAGATTTTAGGGATGCTGCCTTTATACTTCTCTCCTGACAAGTATTATCAATAATGGCAGCACTTACTGTCAAAACAAGCCCCTAGACTTATTTTGGTAGCTCATGGGAAATTTGTTTAGAGAGAGCGAGGGGGGGGGGAGGAGGAGGAGGAAGAAAAATCAGTTTTAGCCTTGAGTACTTAAAATGGCGGAATATAAAATTATTGAAATTGTGAGCATAGATCTTTGCGAGTGGTCTTTATTGCCTTTTTCCCTTTCGTATTTCGGAGGCCACAACAAGTGCACACAAGCAAAGCCTGGATTAGTGGGTAATGGCTGGCATCAATATGACTGTAATGTCATTTGGTGATGCATCCCGGTCGTTACTGGCCCCGGTAAAAGAGTGGTCCCCGGCTCTCCTTAATGACTGGGGGATGTCAGGAAAACAAATGTTATTACGCTGCACTATTAAATATAGCTGTGATTTTCTGTGACCAAAGTGGGAGAAGGGAGCAGTCTGCTGATTTCTTATGCGTTATTCGTTCAGTCAGATGAGAGCACGCCCGCTCACTGTGTGGGGCCTTCAGAGGACACGGAATATTTCACTGACGGAGAGAGAGACACTCTCTTTCTATGGGTTTTGATCGAAGCTGGAATGGACTCATTGGAAGTGTCACGGAAATGTAGCTGAATATGATTTCATGGATTATTTTTTCTATGTCAACTGCATGCATTCACCACTCTGAAAACCACCATAAGAATGACCAGAGTAATTTTGAGTTCTGCAATAAAGAGACAATCAGCCTGTATTTAAACTCATTTGCTGCAATGCTCTATAATGGTGCCGGAAAAGAGTCCATTCTGATTCCCCTCTCCTTTTACTGTCACTAGTTTTGTAGTTCTTTATGTGATGCCTTTTTATGCCTATTATGTTAGTAACAATAAAAACCAGGATCCAAAACAGAAAGGCATATGTTCTGATACAGCAATGATAATGAGAGCAGGCATGCATTATTAGAATATATAGGATGCCTCTGTGCAGACATCCTGTCTTTTTCATCCAATCCTTTATTTCTTTCCGTCTTTGAGGTGAAAAACAACAACTAGTCAAGGTAGGAACAAATGAATAGAGAGCTTTTTGATAAATAAATAAATATATAAAAACAGGGTTTGGTTTGAGTGGTTTCACACAAAGTTTTACAGCCATATGAAAAAGTTTGGGAACCCCTCTCAGCCGGCATTATAATTGACTCTGCTTTCACAAAAAAAAGATAAAAGTGGTATATCTTTAATTTACCAGGAACAGCTAAGTACTGGGATGTTTTCCAAACAAAGATTTTTTGAAAAGCAGTATTTAGTTTTATGAAATTAAATAAAATGTGAAAAACTGGCTGTGCAAAAATATGGGAACCCTTGTGGTCTTGCTGATTTTAATGCATGTAACAGCATGTAAAACTGAGGACTTTAAACACAAAATTGGTTGGATTATGTTGTTAAGCCTTGAACCTCATATAAAGGTCTGTTTAATCATGATAAAAGGTATTTTAGGTGCCTAAATGCAAGTTGCACTTCTCTTTGACTCTCTGCAGAAGTGAGACAGAATGCGATCATCAAAACAGCTCGCAAAAGATCTTAAAAACAAAGATTATTCATTGTCATGGTTTAGGGGAAGGCTACAAGAAGCTTTCCCAAAGGTTTCAATTGTCAATTTCTACTGTAAGGAACATTGTCAGGGAATGGAAGGACACAGGCACAGTTGCAGTTAAATCCAGGTCTAGCAGACCAAGAAAAGTACAAGAGCGGCATATGCGGCGGATTGTGAGAATGGTTGCACACAACCCAAAGGTCACCTCCAAAGACCTGCAAGAACATCTGGCTGCAGATTGTGTATCTGTACATGGTTCTACAATTCAGTGCAATTTGCACCAAAACATCTGTATGGCCAGGTGATGAGAAGGAAGCCGTTTCTGCGCCCACGCCACAGATAGAGTTGCATGGAGTATGCAAAAGCTCATTTAGACAAGCCAGCTTTATATTGGAAGAAAATGCTTTGGACTGATGAGACAAAAATTAAGTTATTTGATCTTTATAAAAAGCAGATGTTTTGGTGCAAATTGCGCTGATTTGTTGAACGATGTACAGATACACAATCTGCAGCCAGATGTTCTTGCAGGTCTTTGGAGGTGATCTGTGGGTTGTGTGCAACCATTCTCACAATCCTCCACCTATGCCGCTCCTGTTTTTTTCTTGGTCTGCCATGCCTGGGTTTAACTGCCACTAAGCCTGTGTCCTTCCATTTCCTGACAACGTTCCCTACAGTCGAAATTGACAATTGAAACCTTTGGGAAAGCTTCTTGTAGCCTTCCCCTAAACCATGACAATGAACAATCTTTGTTTTTCAGATCTTTTGGGAGCTGTTTTGATGATCCCATTCTGTCTCACTTCAGCAGAGAGTCAAAGAGAAGTGCAACTTGCATTTAGGCACCTAAAATACATTTTCTCATGATTAAACAGACATTTCTATGAGGTTCAAGGCTTAACAACATAATCCAACCAACTTTGTGTTTAAAGTCATCAGTTTTACATGCTGTTACAGGCATTAAAATCAACAAAACCACAAGGGTTCCTATATTTTTGCACAGCCAGTTTTTCACATTTTATTTTATTTCATACAACCAAATACTGCTTTTCAAAAAATCTTTGTTTGGAAAATATCCCAGTACTTAGCTGTTCCTGGTAAATTAAAGACATACCACTTTTATATATTTTTTTGTGAAAGCAGAGTCAATTATAATGCCGGCTGAGAGGGGTTCCCAAACTTTTTCATATGACTGTACATTTGTGTTTATATAGACATTTTATTGACGTAATAATCACAGCGGATAGCGACGCACATACAGCACTGCAGCGTACAGGGCACCAGCTAATGAGGACGGAGAAGACAAAACACAAGCTGCATCCAAAGCAAATAATGAGACAGCTAGGGATTGTTTGTGTGAGTGAAGTGAGAGGACCACTGTGTTCTGTATCTTTGCCATCATTTCATCATATTGCTGTAAAGACTATGGCACCATTCTCATTATTGCACCATTGTCCTGGACTGATTTCATCTCTTTGCAGTGAACCAGTGACGCAGTGCCCACTGTGTATATTCACATTTCACTCGGCCGTGAACCTTTGTTTGCTCAGATGCAGGAGAGTTGGCTGAAAAAAGACATGTGAGGACCTTTCTGCCGGAAACAGATTATAATCTAGTTTAGACGACCGGGGTTGAGGATAGTTTACCAGTTTACTTTGACAAAAATGTATTTATCTGTCAGGGTTAGCGGAAGGCAGGCAGGCAAGTAGGACCCAATTGCAGACAGTTCAAGTTAACGAAGATTTATTTAGCTCAAAAAAGGCCAACAGGCTAAAAGGCAAGGAGAACAGAGAACACAGGTACCACAGCGGCCGAGACTCACCAACAACCATAATGCTAAGACAAGGAACAATGAAACCAAGGCCTTAAAGGGGACATATTATGCCAAATCTCAGTTTTAAAGGTGTATTTCCAAAGTCTACTAGAAGAGGTTTTCATGGTTTATTGTTCAAAAAACCCATTAGTTTTCTACCATTTCCCATTTCGGTAACGCTTTATATTAAGGTTCTTGTAATAAGCCTTAGTTAATAGGTAATAAGGACCTTATAAGATGCTTATTAACATTATAAGAAGCTTATTAACATCAATTTGTGTTAATAAGACTATATATAAGTGTTAATAATAACACAATAAACATGTTTACTGTGTGATTATAAGACTTTTATAAGCACTTATAAGAAACTTCTTAACTATTTATTGATTGCTTAATAGCATTAATAAAAGTCTTATTAGTTTCTGATAGCTGTTAATAAAAGCATTACAAACCTATTTATTGAGTCTTACTAACTTACCTATTATGTCATTGTTAAACCTTTACTAAGCATTGTTTGTTGCTTTATGAAGGTGAACACACCTTTATTATTTGTTTATTAGCAGTTAACTATGCTCTCAGAACAATGCTTATTAAGGTTAGTAAGGCCTTTATTAAACGGGTAATAATGCATTTTGAAGGTACTGGATCTAAAGCGAGAACAATGCTTATTAAGGTTAATAAGTCCTTTATTAAACGGGTAATAATGCATTTTGAAGGTACTGGATCTAAAGCGAGAGCAATGCTTATTAAGGTTAATAAATCCTTTAATAGACACTTTTTAACCGTTAATAAGTACTATATCTTGTCAAGGTGGATAAAATGTGAATTGAAAAAACTACATGTAAATACAATGTTAGAGAGGTGAAGCACAAAAACACACTTTAAAACAGCTCTTTTGAAACATATATTTTTATTTACTTTTAAAGAAAAACAACTCTGCAATTGTAAACATGTGAAATAAATATTGAAGGTTATGTAGCCTACAAGTAGGCCTACCTGTCTGTTCTACTCATTTCAACTGACTTGTGAAAACTGCTCAGAAAAATCCAAATGTGTTGACATACAGCAACTTTTTTTTTTTTACAGTAGGCTAACGCAAATAGTTACTTTCCCTGGTAACTAGTTACTTCTATTATAAAGTAATTCAGTTACTAACTCAGTTACTTTTTGGAACAAGTAGTGAGTAACTATAACTAATTACTTTTTTAACACTGATCGTTGCAAACCGAGTATCCAGACCTAAAAAACACGGCTCCACCATGTATTAATTCAATGTTAAAGTGTCTGTCATTTAAAAAAGATTGAATATATATTCTACGTTAAACACAAACATGTGGAACCAGCGATTGAAGCCAATTTTCCAGGGGAATAATTTTTTGGTTGCAAACTAAAGCAGTGAAATTATTAATGCATACATTTGAACAGATCATTTTATGTACAGTATGTGGTAAAAAAAGCCCTCTTCTGCTGGCCCCCTCTGCAACAGTACAATCCTGACTTCTGCTATACTTCCTCTTCCCATCGTCTGAGGAGGAGTCAGACGACAACGGACTTGACTCAGACGAATCCGAGTCGGGCTTTTCCGTAGCCTCAGGGGAAGGTTGAGTCAGGCTGGTCTTTCTTGTTACTGTATAAAGACAATACAAAGAAACATTGATCACAAATAGACAGATAGCAGACAGGTTACAATAAGCATTTAAGCCATTTAGACATGGAATCTGCAAAAGGGGGTGCAGTATCAAAGTAAATGTAGTCTGTAATGGTGAAAATGGTTGAAAAAAGTAAATATTTTATTTCATTCAGATAGTTGTCCCTTTAAAAAATCTCTCTCCGTTGTCAGGTCTTTTATTTTTTCATCCTGGCATTCTAATTTAAACCTGGCCTGCTCATGTAAACTTATATTTCTGTAGACCCAGTTTGGCAGTTGGGGCAATTTGGGCAGCATCTGGGTCAGCACAGAAATAACCATTCAGCATTACTTTGCCCCTTCCTGACAAGCTAGCATGACACAACTGTTAATATATAGCCTACGTTTGGTTGCAGTTTTTATGATAGTGTAAGCTAAACGTTAGCTCAAAAAAGGAAGCTCACCAAAGCTTCTGAAAGAAAGTAATGTAAGCCAGGCAAACAACTAGCTAGCTAGAACCAGCTAACGTTACTATAGCATTACATTCTTAAACTTACCAGAAGAGTCATGCTCCAGGACCTCACCCTCTTATTTTTCAGAGACCTGGGGCCTATCCGAAAAGTCCAATCTCCTTACCTATAAGCCTCCTTTCCTATGCCTTAACCCCTAAACGTCATCGGGGTTAAGGAGAGATGAAAGGTGCTTCCTATCGAACATAGGAAAGGACAGCGTTGTTTCAAATGAATTCGACTCCACCTTTCCTAACCGACGTCATTGCGCGACGGCGAGTATTGCTGACGTGAGTCGCGTGAAACTACACTATTCTCCGAAAATTGACTACAACAAGCGCTCGTTTGATCCATGCGTTCTTTTCATATTGATTTTAATCAGGTTGTCGCCAACAGAGTGAGAATCACTCCCATATATCCCAATTCACATGTGGAATAAAAAGAGGCTACACTTAGCGTATGTTGATATTGAAATGAACTGTCCCCAGTAACTTCATTAAATGTGAAGTTGGTATTTTATTTTCTTATGGTGTAGCCTAAATGATGTGCTACGAAAATAACTAAATTATGATGTTGGTCTTTTATGAGTTCTTTATTATCTTAATGGGGGGGGGGGGGGTATTTTGTTTTAGCTGAGTTAAATAGTCCTCTCTTCTCCTCTCCTCTCTTCTGTTTTACCTCTCGTTCGTATTCGTGTAGAGTCGGTAAACTCCGGCGGTGGCCTGTTGCTTTAAATCTTGCCGCCGTAAAGGATTATGGGATACCACTATCTCCTTTCCTTTAGCAAAGGTTGGTCAGGAGTAACCTATGCTAAAGGAGGGTTAAAGGATGAATCGAGGCTCCTTTCCTATGCATTTTGGTTATTCGGATTCACCTATCTGCCGAGCACTTCCGGGTCATCTCGATAGGAAAGGAAATTTCCTATGCAAAAAAGAGTTTTCGGATAGGCCCCTGGTTTGGGGTGCTGAGACTCCGACATGTTCTTCTTATGTTCGTGAAATACTTTGTCAAGCATGGGCGTCAAGCATGGGCGTCAAGCTGGCGTCAAGCCATCAGTGACTTGCATAAACGGAACTTCCGGTTTTACTACTACCTTCAAAATAAAAGCATTTAAAGGATCTGATATGAGGGATAAAACCTCATACAAGTCATATTGATCATATATTGTGAAAAATATACAACGTACTCGGGGCATCTACTTGTAACACTCACTCAACATGTGCACACGCACAAAAAGGTGAAAGAAAGTATGCTGAGTTAAAAGAGCAGCATACCGGAAAGCTCAGTCAGTTCACTAGAAAGTGTGCAGATGCTATTGAAGAAAGTGAAGCTGTTGTGGAAGCAATTCAGGCCCTTAAGAAAGCAGGGAAGCTGTTGCCTTTAAGGCCAGGACACACCAGCCCGATAATCGCCGTCGTCAAAAAAAAAGACGAATCTGTTTGGTGTGTGCCGTGACGTCGGCCGACGTAGAGGTCGTCGGGCTTGTTTTGAGCCTGTCGGCCGCCGACAGGCGGCCGACCGTCTTTCATTTGGAGCAATTTGATTGGTGGAGGGCTAGCGAATCAGTGAAGCCCGGAAGTGAGGCGGGTAGCACAAACAGCTAACAACAGCTAGCCATCGTTTTAATGTGTTTGTTCGTTTCGTTTTGAGAGTACTCACATGCATCAACCCTTGTTGACTGCTCGACACCATGCTCGACACTCTCTGCTAAAAATTGTGCTCTTATGGTCCATAAATATAAATACGTATTTCTATCTATGTTTATGCTCTAGAGAGATGTCCAATCATTTCCGGCTTTCGTATTTTTTCGGGCCACAATACAGATTAGCGCCGCCTGCTGTTGTGGAGACATTACGTCCCGCGAGCGTACGGAAAATAAACAGTCGTCTCGGTGTGTTCTTTAGCAGCGACGGGAAGCTGGAGCTTCCTGAAACGGCCGACTCCATTTTTTTTGACGACGGCGATTATCGGGCTGGTGTGTCCTGGCCTTTAGGGAAGGTTAGTTTTTAAACTGATTTTGGAACGGGAAAATGAGTGAAATTAAAGGTTTAATTTAGTGTTTAATGAAAGAGTGGTTGTATGGAGGTAGTTTGGTGGAGATGTCGCTGTAACATAAGTTAATATTGTACTGTTGCAGAGAGGGCCAGTAGAAGAGGTTTTTGTTTTTACCACAGACTGTCAGACAGCATTTTTATTTTACAAAGGTATTTATTTTTTTACATTTAGTAAAATGTTGTTCATAAAAGTTCTGGGAAACAAACAAACATGTTTACAATTGCACAGTTGTAGAGTGTTTTTTTTCTTTAAAAGTAAATAAAAATATATGTTTCAAAAGAGCTGTTTTAAAGTGTGTTTTTGTGCTTCACCTCTGTAACATTGTATTTACATGTATTTTTTCCAATTCACATTTTATCCACCTTGACAAGATATAGTACTTATTAACGGTTAAAACGTGTCTATTAAAGGATTTATTAACCTTAATAAGCATTGTTCTCGCTTTAGATCCAGTACCTTCAAAATGCATTATTACCCGTTTAATAAAGGACTTATTAACCTTAATAAGCATTGTTCTCGCTTTAGATCCAGTACCTTCAAAATGCATTATTACCTGTTTAATAAAGGCCTTACTAACCTTAATAAGCATTGTTCTTAGAGCATAGTTAACTGCTAATAAACAAATAATAAAGGTGTGTTCACCTTCATAAAGCAACAAACAATGCTTAGTAAAGGTTTAACAATGACATAATAGGTAAGTTAGTAAGACTCAATAAATAGGTTTGTAATGCTTTTATTAACAGCTATCAGAAACTCATAAGACTTTTATTAATGCTATTAAGCAATCAATAAATAGTTAAGAAGTTTCTTATAAGTGCTTATAAAAGTCTTATAATCACACAGTAAACATGTTTATTGTGTTATTATTAACACTTATATATAGTCTTATTAACACAAATTGATGTTAATAAGCTTCTTATAATGTTAATAAGCATCTTATAAGGTCCTTATTACCTATTAACTAAGGCTTATTACAAGAACCTTAATATAAAGCGTTACCCCCATTTCTTCATGGCCTTTTCCAGCCTTCTCTGCTCTCTATCTCAAAAGGTTGATTTTGACATCTACCCCCCTTTGCAAAAATCCTAGTCTGCTCTGACTGGTCAGATCTACATGGGCGTGCATGCACCGCCCTGCTCATTTACTCTATACCTAACTACATGGGCATGGCACACGCCCAGCTGTCAGTTTTGTTTACTTTTGGCCAATGCAGCATGGAGATCGATGTAAACATGTTTAGCTTCATTTCTACAGCAAATATCGGCACACTTACAACTTCTAAACCAAAAGCTTTACAACTGAATCTGGTCAGGCAGGAGTCTGAGCTGAAAACTGTGAAAATTGCATCAATATTTCTGGTTTCCCTGACATTATCCTCAGGTAAATACAGTTTAAATATGTCAGTCAATAACAGAATATGAGCTAAGTATTTATGCATAAACTCTCTAAACTTGTAACATACGTTTTATGTTTGTCTCTACAGGTTAAACTGGGGAATAATCTACAACCCAGTGGAGTGAAAGCTTTGGTTGTGAAACCATGCTGAGGTAACATGTAAATGTACAGTAATGAGGCAGGAAAGGAATGTATCAGGCCAAGATTCACTGGAAAGGCATTATCTTTTGTAAAAAAAAAAGTATAGAAATAATTACAGTCAGAGCTGCAAATTATCTGACACCCTTTCAATATCAAGTAGATAATGTATCATTTGTATTGTGATCACTCATTTATAATAAAGTTTTACTGTTAAATGTATTGTGTTGCTTACTGTCACTGTTTGCTTCGTGTAGTAAAGGATTACTTGAAACTCACATTTTCATAGTCAGGATGTTGGACTAGTTTTCTGACCGATCTACATGCATTGACTTATACGTTTTTTTTTTTAATTCAACCCTTTATCTCTCTGAAGATTTCTTATAAAACAGTATCATTACATTTTAAAAAGACCAAAACCATCCTTAAAAATAAAGCAGTTTATTAATATCCAGTGAAATGGAAATATAAAGTGTACATATCAAACAGAAGCAAAGCCATAACTTGTATGTAACTGTCCAGTTGTTGCTGGTGGGCCCTGAAGGAGACCACCTGTCCCACCCAGTGAACAGTCCTCTGATGGAACAGATAGTGTGACGGTCCTTGTGGGTCAACGCTCCGTCAGGTCACTCATCTGTAAAACATGGCACATTCAATGTTACATCATATAGCCTAGCTGACATATAATACATCTGTAGTTATGGCAAAGCTACAAACTAATGAAAATATATTTTTCTTCCATTATTAAATAAGATGGGCTAGTACTAATAGATTCAGTATAGCCCTTGCTCAAGAAGCAACGAGTTCTGAGTGATACTGTGTGCTTTTTGAAATATAATGGACAGGAAACAAACAGCAGCAGAGGCAACTTACAGTATTCCTGTCTGTTATAGTGTACATTACACTTGATATGTAATAGGCCTACTGCTGCGTACCACGACTGCTTGCATAACTACACACTGTCAACAAACAAATACTCTTCAGTGTCCAACACACCGTACAGTTTCACCGTTTGTTTTCACACAGGGGCTGTCACGGACAGAATCACAGATCTAACCGTTAGCATAAAGCTAACGGTTAAGTTAGCATTAGCATCCACTAGCTACTTAACCCAGCGGCATTACCTCATTTCAATCGGCGTTGGTTATTATAGGAGGGATAAATTAAAGCACATTACACACATTGAACTCATAAACGGACAGATTTGTTTTTAAATAGGACTACTTACATTTCCAGAGGAGAGATGGTGTCTCTCAGTCTTCAAGGCACCCAGTCTCCTCCACACTCCAGTATAACGGCAGATCACACTAACAGATTGCCAACCTTTGCTTGGCATAGCCAAACAAAAAATTAAGTAAATCCATTCAGCCCCGGTCTGCTTCGAGGCTGGGGTGTGATGGTAGCTTGAGGATGAGCTAACACTGCAGCTTGCTTCTACTCTGTTGTTGCACTAGCAGTGGAGGCTCAGCTGTGTGTGGTTATCAATGGGGGCATCTTGATTTGCCAATCAACTGTCGAGTTCTGGTGAGCTTTCCCATGGGAGTATAATATGTTAATGAAAACCGACCAATTTCGTCATCAGTCGATGTTTTTTGGAACAGACCATCAAATCCCCCCTTTTTCGAAATAAGTATCCCAGAAGAAACTGACATATTTGTCTTTTTGAAGCTTGTGTGTGCTGGTAGAGACCCCAATAACCTACAAAGTGTGCCCAACTCCGGAAATGTTTTGTTTTTCATAATATGTCCCCTTTAAATACAAGACAGGGTAGGCAACGAGGAACAGGTGGAACACATTAGGGCGGGGCCAGTAATCACACAGGAGGGAAACTTGACAGGACATGGGGAGAAACAAGACATACCAAAATAAAACAGGAAACACAGGGACACCACCAAAACAAGACAAGAACATACAAATCATGTCATTATCAGTATGCTTATATGAGTATTTTATTAAGGTTGGTGATAGCCCGAAGGCATGGACTTTCTTCAAACTTTGTACAAATGTCGACTCTGACTCAAAGATGAACTCAATTGATTTTGGAGGTTGAAGGTCAAGAACACTGTGACCTCCTGCGCCTTATGAATGCAATATCTCATAAGCAGTTTGAGGCATTTATTTAAAATTCGTCGAAAAACTCACACTTTGATTAGAGGATAAACTGATAACATTACATTACATTTTGGAGGTCAAAGGTCACTGTGACCTCGCAAATCTTACAAGAATATCTCATGAACGCTTTGAGGGATTCTTCTTCAATGTTCAGTCTTTCATTTGATATCTGATTTCATACTCATTTAAGATGCTGTTATTTGTCTGCAGTTAATGTCAGTAGAACAAGGTCAGATCAGGCTGCACCGCTGCCTTCATGTTCCTGTGCTGCTGCTGCTTTTACCGCTTTAAACAAAAATGGCCTCTGAACTTGTTATTAAAATGGACATCATCTCTGTGAGAGGCACTGGAGGATTTGTGGTAATGAGGGAAATTGGCCGTCAGTGTCCTCCAGCTTAACTCACCATCCTCTATCAGCACTGCTCGCGGTGTCTGGCTCTCTGCGTAATGAGAAATTTAGCATTGAAGCAAGACCAACGTCTTAATCTGCTTCTCTCTCTCTCTCCCTGTCTCTCTCTCTGTCTCTTTTTCTCTCTCTTTCTCTCTCTCTCTCTGTCTCTCTCTCCCTGTCTCTCTCTCTCTCTCTGCCTCTCCCTCTCTCTCTGCACTGCACACGTTATGTCAGTAGCACTGTTGATACAGGTGGAGCAAAGCCATCCATGTGTCAGAAATATATCTGTTCAGATGTACAGTGACTAAGACGGAGGCGCAATATGGTTTTATTTTCCTTTGGTTTGTTTATAAAACATTGAAGTGAGTACCAGTTACTGAGGAAAGAGGAGACATGTAGATCAGTGACAGGCAGCAAGAGCGTGTCTTCAAGGAAACTTTCCAGTAAACAAGTTTGAAATTCACAGCTTTCGTACTTTCCATTAATGTTAATCAATACCTTGCTATGCAGAAAACAATGGGCGAGTAATTGGTTACTGATTGTATCCAACAGTTAGACATGCCGGTACATTGAATTATTCGGGGTTGTCTTGCTTCTTTTTTCAGCAATCATTATACAACAAGTCTGTGTGGAAGTCAACACTTCTGATCATTTGCAAGTCAGTTTATTTCCAAAAGGGAACAAACCAAATTAAGTCAAAATATATGCGTAAAAACATGCACTGAAATATTCTTCAACATGACTCATGGCACAGTATTTAATAAGAAAATATCAAATAATGGTGTTTAGCAGTTGATTTTCTATGAACTAAATATTGATATTTCTTCCGGACAGGCTAAATGAATATCTGTGCAATTTAGCAGCCACAATTTGCCCATTACTTTGTGACAATAATTGGTGTCACGGACAAGGATGGCAAGATTCCCAGAAGTTGCTGTGCCAGGCCAATAAATAATCTTGCCTCCTCTGTAAAACCACAAATTATCTTTTTTTTTTACACTTGAGTTTTTGAACAGACAAAGTAAACAGGATATACTGTATGGTTCCACTCAAATCCACTCCAATACCATTGCACTGTAATAGTGTTGACTACATTATGGTAGCAGTGCAATATGATGTACGCACATCAGGCCTACTTTAAACAGAGCTAGGTTAGCTTCATATTTAAACCACCAGTTGAGACTGGTATCAATATCTCATCTCATCCTCGGCAATAAAGAGAATAAATGTATTTATGAATATGTCCGATTATTCTTTTAACAAGTAGACAGAGGCAAAGTACTGATTCTGCATGAGGAGTGTTTACATTTTTCACCTGCAGACTCTGACATGTAGCCTGGTTCTACCAGACCATCGTACTTTATTTCATTTGTACAGAAGGTCTGGAACTGCTCAATTGACAAACGTTAACTCACTTGGAGGCGGGTGTCTGTTGAGGTTTAAAATGATTGGATCTGCCCAGTGCCACTCCGGATCTGCCATAACCAATCGCGTGATGTGAGAAACACTACTAGTTGATTAACCTTATGTCAGAGCATGAAAGTCCCATGAAATTCCTTTATCTTTTTGTCCTTATCTTTGTTTTTTTTTGGGTTTTTTCGTTATCAAATGCTCTCTGCTGGCAACACTCACTACTCTAACCCGTTGAGGCTGAATCTAGGTTAACTCAAATCACAGAGATATAAACTCAACGGTCTCCTTTTAACAAACCTTTCTCCCATTATTAATGTGCCTTCCAATTTACATGGGGGATCATCGCTCATAAATCATAATGGATCACAAATATTCCCAACAGTTTCACATCCTCTCAGGCCATCCATCCTCATTTGTTTTTCTCCCATTTAATAAAGATACTTGGTGTTCACCAGCAGGAGGTAATTTGCATTTACTTTACTTGAGGTGAGTATGTGTAGCTTTCATGGACGACTACCTCACTTTAACCTGCCTTGTACTTTCTGGGTTAGAAAGTGGTCTTCTGCTTGGCAACGAGAAGAGGCTTCTAAAGAGGGAGAAGATGAGAAAGAGAGAGAGAGAGAGAGAGAAAGAGAGAGAGAGAGAGAGAGAGAGAGAGAGAGAGAGAGAGAGAGAAGAGAGAGGCATTATTAGGATTTCCTCACGCTGTTCTTGCTGCTAATTACAAAGAGTAAAAAAAAGAAGGTGTAGAGAGGATTAGGTGTTGCTGCATGACATGTCAGAACCTTGGTTGGACGTTTTTCTCTCTCCCTCTTTGCAGATGGTGGATAATGAGACACCTGTCCTTCAACATTTCCCTCACTATTTCATCTTCCGGAGCACAGGGGAATAAAATAATAATGAAAGAACGGAAAAGAATAGCGGATTCTTGAGGCCGGTTGTTTAAAGCTACAGTGCGTAACCTTTTCATGAATTTGTAACTGTATTATTTCCCCACATGACCATAATACATGTATAGCATATGTTTTTTTTAAGTTAGAAAAAAAAGTTTTGTATTTGTACCAGGAAGATAACTGAGTTACCAAACAGCCTTAGTTGTTTTCTCTTCCTCCCGTTCGCCCTCAGAGCGTCAGTGTGGATACGTGGAGGAAAGCAGTGGCCCCTGCTATGCAAAATGCAAATGTGAACTTTGCAGAGAGACCAACTTTGATGCCCAGGTCTCCTTGGTTAGCTGAGAAAGAACAAAAAAAGAGCCTTGTGTGTGCCTCCATGTCTGACGAGGTGCCTATTTGTGGTTTCAGTGGGTGGTTAACAAGAGTGCTGTGGCATGTGTACCTGCAGATAACACAAAAGGGGTCATGCTAACTCTATGGGTCACTGCACAGCACTTTGAATGAGGTGGTGCATGCACAAATGGGAGACCGCTCTATAGTTTTTTCTGACAGAAATGTGGATATACTTTTTAGTTCTACAGGCTTAACTGACGTCTGTAGATAACAGTGTTGAGTTATTCAGTCAGATCAAACCCATGGACTTTAAAAAACAAGTGGGCACATTATGTTAAATGAAAAACAAAAAAACATTTACTTTAAGTCATTCCTATCTCCTTAAAGTGACTATAGAGTGAGTTTTAGCTACTTTCTTTTTACATTTTTGGAAACAGAAGGCAGCAATTATTAAGAGAACAAGCTCGAAAAAACAACTATGTACAGTGTATTACAGCGGACTGACACTCTTTAGCTGAAGAACCTTGCAAAAAGAAAATATATTTTCCTCAGTGACTTGTAGCAGTCTATACTGATGAATTTTGTTTGAAGCAGGTTATAGGACTCCATCTTTTCCCAATGCATACATATAGAAACATTATCTTTGTAGGCAGCTGTTCAAATCACATAAGTCCCACGTTGTCTATGAGCTGTGAACTTTCAGTATGAGTTTTCTGGTTTCAAGATAAACATTTAGAACCATAAGGGGGCGCGGACAAAATGAATCCGAAGCCGACCTGACAGCTATTTTTGTCAAGCTAAACTCTCAGACATTCTTTTCCTCAGCCGGGTAAAGACTGCTTTGGTAAATATACTTCCAGCTGCTTTCTTCACATAAAGCTACGTAATTGCTTCTCAGTACAGTGTCACTATTATGGAAGTCGGAAGTTGGTTTGGATTGAGTGGATAAATGCTTTGCATGTGCTTTCACTGACATAGCATCTAATGTGAACTCAGCCTTGTTTGTCTGATTGCCTAAAAAAAAAAGCCTTATTGCGTAATTGACCAGCTTTGTTAAACAACAAGGGGTAACAGAATTCAATGGAAAAAAATCAACACAATGTTTAAAAATGCCAGACAAAGCTGCTTATGCGATGTAAATAAAAAGTATCACAATTCTCTTTGTCTACTCAGATGTATTAATGTTGTTGTTGTTATTCAAACTGCTTTTTTGGCCTGAGGAAATGTTTTACTTCTGAAAGTTATGGCCCAGTTTTGCCTAATGAGGTCAAGAATATTGTTTATTTATATCCCAAAAACTAAACTGTTTGATATAGAGTCCCACATTGGCATTTGGAAACCAGTGTAATAGGACGAGAAACCAATGACAAAATATGACAACATACCTACACCTGGTACATTTTCATTGATTGTCACAGCTGTCTTGTGAGAAATGGGTCAATAACATGGCGTTGCCCGCTGTCATGTGTATTACCCTGTTTAAATAATCCATCTTCATCTTAGAGAGAACAGACTGTATCATGGCATTTGCATGATGAAACAGTGGGGGACATTAAGTGTGTCAAGCTGCTCCTTTCTCCTAAATGATGGTAATGTAATCACGAGCAGTGGTGCGATGCATGTTATTGGACAGTAGCTCTTCAGATGAGCTACATGTGTCCCAGTGTGTGCGGGTGCTGGAGTGGGGTGGCCAGCGACACCCGCCATTTTTACACGGTTTGATCTTCCCCCACAAAAAGTGATTTTGGCAGTTTGGTTCCAGATTGTCTGTTTGAATGGTGTGTAGAAGTTAGCAGTGGCATCGTACTATTTTTTCAAGGTTGTAATAATAACACCTGTTTATAAATAATAGCATACATACATTTTCTCTGTTGATTCCGATTCCATGCCCTCGGTGCCGACACTGATTCCTGAGTGACATACCTATGTTTATTTGGGGTCGGTGGGGAAATTAGAGCTATCAACTCACACTTCAACATTCACAGTTGGCATCTGCCTGGAGATTTTTTTATTGCATGTCACACCGTCCCAATTTCTCTTCCTCCTATAAGACAAAACAGAAAAATGAAAAAAGATTAAAGAAAAAGTAAAAAGAATCAGTGATCGTCTTTAGTGAAATCGAATTAATCTGTTTCTATTGTTGATATGAGTAGAGTTTTAGATTAGATTAGATAATATATTAGATTGGTATTCTTTGGATTGATTTTTATTTCCAGATTTTAGCACTAAACAAACAGTGATAGTAAAAGTAATAACATGCATTAGTTCTGTTATCATCTTAAAAAGTTATGACTGAACTTAAAGCTGGGGTGGAAGATTTGGGGAGAAAATGGCAGTTGGGATAGAGATTCGAATCCAAATACCTCAACTGCTCCACTTGAACTCTTTGGCCCCTCCCCTATGGTCCCTCCCTGACACGCTCTACACCAACAACGTCTTGCCAAAATGAATGGACAGTCCCAACAGCCAATAAGAATAGAGAATCGGAGCCTTGCTCTGATTGGTCAAAGTGTCAGCTCATGTTAACTTGAGAAATCACATACCCCAGCTTTAACAAGACATAACTTCAACACAAACTGCTTCAAAGTTTCCTTTGTATTAATATGAGGTTGTTTTTCATCATTAGTCTTTTGTCACAATATTTCATTGAGTATAAGACAATGGTGCTGCTTCAGCTTAGCAAACCTTAGATGTTACCAACAGTTTCATGACTAGAGAGGTTTTCTAAGGGAATCTGTTATTACAAGCTGTAACACAAGCATCACATAAGAAGGAATGAAGTGTGTGCTCCCAACGCATTCCAGTGCAGTGGACAGTGAAATCACTAACCTGGTACAGAGGAGAGAAAAGTCTCTGTGCACCGAAAAAATGTTGCCGCATGAACAGGCAAAATCACTGCACTGATTGGTGGAGGCATGAAGTGTACATGTACATACGCACTGTCTGTTATTTGATGAATCATGTTATATTTCATTGACAGCCAGAGGTGGAACTAATTCTATGAAGAATGTCTCCGTTCTAATCAAGTGTCTCAGTAAAGTCACGCCATTGTGACAGCAAGCACAATACCAGGTATACCCTCAAACTAAAGCAGACAATAGAATTATGCCATCATTCATTTTACTTGTGGATATCTGTGCTTTGATTTCTTTGAAACATGTCAAAATGTCGTCTCTTAAAAAAATGGCCTGTCAAAATAATTGCTAGCATGACGCGGCATGTCATTATTTTGGCAACACAATACAATAGAATAGTAACAGTAAAAAGACAGGAATGAAGTGAAGAGCAAATATGAATCTGTTTTTTTGATAATCCGTGCTGTTATACCAATTATATCTAAATAAATATCATATATACCTAAAATAGTAAGTATGAAAGTTTTCAGTTTTGTGGGGATTTCCACAAGTGTTCCATAATTCATTTGCAACTGTGGAAAGTGGCGAAACAACTCATTATTAAAACATATGCATGTGTTTGGTGTCCCACATTTTCCATGCTACATAAAGTTATGTAGCATGGAAAAGGGACATAAAACTTTGCTCTCATCCCTCAGAACATCTCTTGCCGGAGTGAGTCATTTGAAAACTTTTGCGGAGCAGAGCTTGTTAGCTATATCAGCACCTTTGTGATCAAACACCTTCTAAATCCTCCCTCTCCCTCAGCAGCCTCACGCAGTCACTCTTTCACTGCAGCCATTGTTTTTTTTGTTCTTCTTCTTTGAGTTTTTTTTGTCGCTGCCATTTCTCGCTCCCCAAAGGTTACCGCCGGGCGTTTTAAATCTCCGAGTACTCCCACTGGTATGCCGTGTAAAAAAATAGAAACAATAGAAAGCCATAGCATTTAATGGGTATGACTGTGTTTCCGTTTTGCACACACGTTTGCCTTTGTTTTTTTCTAGTTTGAAGCTGCCGTTAAGCCAAAGCACCTGAAAATAAAAGTGCCGCAAATACTGTGTGTGTCTCTGGGGTGCTTTGAACCTGGTACAAGTGTTACATTTAGGCAGGAAGTAAAGACGGGAGACATTCGTTCATTTGATGCCGACTTGGGGCGACTTTGAGTTTCAAGAAAAGTGCTATATAAATAAAATATATTCTTATTCTTAGTATGGAGAAGAGATTATGGTCCACATGTTCCTTCTGAGACAGGCACTATTTGTCTGGAGACAGAGGAGCACACAATGGTCGTCTTAGAAGAAGAAACAGTTTGCGGCGCTGGTGGTGTATGGTTTTACTGCGCTTTGACCCCCTCCGAAGTGTGGTAACTTGAGAGGGGATATACGTAAAGACAAGTTTCAATTTAACCATTGATTAATAAAGTAGCTTTACTTAACATAACTTATTCCATGATCAACCAATAATCCAAAAAAAAGGCCTAACATATTTCACTTTGTGTAATGAATGAAAGTTTCACTTTTTGAATGGACTTTCCATGATATTCTATTTTTTAGATACACCTGCAGACTGCTCACTGTCAACTATTTTATCATTAAACAATGCAGGGGTATCAAGATCATTTGGCAGAGAACACAGGTGCTGTATGACATTACAACACTTACAGTTTAAACTAGCAAGGCATTTTAAGATAATGGGCCGTCTTTAACATTTTTACATCAGTAAATCTGTGTTCGATCTCTTGGTCTACTTCTGAAAGCGGTTGGCTTTAACAGAATTACTTACACCTAGGGCCTATTGCATAAAAGTGGAATAAAGACATCCAGGATGATTGATAAAGCCAGCCTTGACAAAGTCTAGCCTGGGCACTTTGGATTAGTCAGTTGCATAAACGCCAATCCAGGATGAAAAGGGGCTGCTTTGTCAAGCCAGGTGTAAGTAATTCTGTTAAATGCCAGCCCATAGCTTTCAGAAGTAGACCCAGAGATCGAACACAGATTTACTGATGGAAAAATGGAAAAGACGGCCCATTTTCCTACAATGCCTTGCTAGTTTAAACCTTAAGTGAGGGGGCAGTTCATTTCATACAGGAGATGTATTCTCTGCCAACTGTTCTTGATGTCCCTGCATTGTTTAATGATAAAATAGTTGACAGTGAGCAGTCTGCAGGTGCGTCTAAAAAATTGAATATCATGGAAAGTCCATTCAAAAAGTGAAACTTTCATAGATTCATTACACAAAGTTAAATATGTCAAGCCTTTTTTTTGGATGATTGATTGATCATGGAATAAAAAATCCAATATCTCAAAATATTAGAATGTTACATACAACCAATCAGAAAAAGGATTTATAATACAGAAATGTCGACCTTCTGACCTTTATTCTAGATTAATTTCACTCCATGTGTAATGAATTTCTAGAATATATTTAAGTTTCACTTTTTGAAATCAATTACAGAAAAAAGGAATTTTTTATTGATATTGAATTTTGTTTTAGATGCACCTCGATATAGTGATAAGTACAAAGTGAATTTATTTGACCCACACTTGCAACGTCATCTGCCATCGATAATCAATTGTATAAATATAGCCTGCAATATTGAACATCAATTATTATAATTTATATCATTGCATCTTAATCTAATTATAATTAAGTTAATTATAAATGGCTCAGGTTAAATAAATAAAAAGAAGGACTATTTAACTAAATGACAATGCGGTCTTTTATGTGTTACCTTAAAACAGGCTAATGAAAATAAAGCAATACACAAAAGATCATGGAATAACTGTTAAACACCTTGATTTCAGATTGGAGTGACAGCTGACTGAGCCAATCAGGCAACAGAATAAATTTATCCTTTACGTTTAGCCTGGTCGGGACCAGGCTAAACGTAAAGGATAAATCTCCATGGTAACTTCTGTCCCTCCGCTTTTATGCAACCGGATCATGGCTAACGCAAGCCAGGATAACCGAAATATCCTAGGTTAATCCCTTATCCTAGTTTTATGCAATAGGCCCCTGGTTTGACAAAGCGTCCCCTTTTCATCCTGGATTGGTGTTTATGCAACTGACTAATCCAAAGTGCCCAGGCTAGACTTTGTCAAGGCTGGCTTTATCAATCATCCTATATCTTAATTCCACTCTTATGCAACAGGCCTCTGGAGAATTGAGTTGCGTGTAAATTGAAGTGGACTTGTGTCATTTCCCCACACAAATTGTCGTTGCTGCTCGAATTTCTTTGAGAGCTCCCCAAGAAGACATCGGAATGATGAGACATGCTAATGGTACACCTACCTCACATACATTTTCACCCACAATAAACCTAAAGTGTTCGGATCTGAGGATAGAAAATACAAAAGAAAAAATGTTCTTTCATATTCTGGTGCTCAATGAAATAACTAATGTATCATTGTGGAGGACCATCTTAAAGTCATCATGTTGGGGTGGAAGGATGGCCTAGAGGAAAAGGTGGTCGACTAGTCACTACAAGGTTGCTGGCTCGATCCCCGGCACCGGACAGGAGGGTGTTGCTTGTAAAACTAGTGGTGGCTGGTATTATATCTACAGTGCCCACCATCTCTACCATTGTGTCCTTGAGCAAGACACTTAACCCCCAACTGCTCCAGGGGCGCTGTACTATGGCTGCCCCTGTGCTCTGACCCCCTCTGAAGTGTGGTAACTTGAGAGGGGATATGCGAAGAATGAATTTCGATATACCTTGTGTAAATTGACAAATAAAGAAACTTAACTTAACTGTTAATTGGAAATATTGAATCTCAATGGATCGTTGAGAAGCTTTCAGCACTGGCAGGCACATATAGTAAATTGCACCAAACAAACTCTTGAACTTGGCTTAGAGATGTTTTGGTCGAGGTTAGATGGAATATGCAAAATGGTTGCGCAAGGACCCAAATGCTTTTCGAGGATTTCCTTTTCATCTGCTGTGAGATTGCCCCTCAGCCACAGTCAAATATTCTCAAGAGAGAGAGAGGGGGATATATGTCCTTGGGCCTTTTGTAATTCCACTGCTATTTTGTTTTGTGGCTGAATGAAAGGCATCTGGACATCAACACAAGTTCAAAAAGTCTCTTCACATTGAGTCGATGCAATTTTGGTTTGATACAAACTGAGTGGCATTCTGCTTTATTTCTTGCCTTATGTAAAAGTAAAATATTTTGTGTGTGCTTGCTGCGGTTTGAAAACCATTTAATAGACGTTGTGAGACCAAACGCTGCGCGGTGTGAGATGAAACTAATGACGTCAAGTCATTTGATAAAACCACATTTGACAGTAAAATATTTGTTTTTCTCTTCTCTATCTTCTTTATTAGTCATCCCTGTATGGGGCAGCGTCCCACTAGGAGGAACAATCATTAGCTCACACTCAGAGGCTGCTTCTGCCTCACTCTCTGCTGCACACACGTTGTTAGTGTTTGGTAGCTTCGTTCCCCATGCTCTGGACCTGATGCTCGCGTATGTGTACAGTAAAATAAAATAACAAAAAAATCACATCGTCTTGTGGCCGGGGCTTATATTAAAAGCCCCATACTGTGCACTCATCTCCCAATCAATCGAGCTCAGATCAAACAATAAACTAGTAGTAGGGGTTACAAATGGTGTGTGTGTGTGTGCATGCGTGCACGCGTGTGTATAAGAGACAGAAAGTAACATGATTGATTGCATGGGAGTGTGCAATGCCACCCTCTGTGTTTTTGATCAGCTGGTATGTGCCTCCCAAAGCTCACAGGCATATTTGCCTTTTGTTGCACCAAGGATAGTGTGAAGGGAGGATGAGAGAGACAGAGAATCCCAGAGTGTGTGAATGGCTCAGACAGACAGCAGGGAAATTCTTGGGAGCACTTAGATTTTCAACTGATGGCAGGGTTTTTGAAAGGGATGCAAAAAAAAAACAAAGATGCCACCGTGTGTCACTGCGACACGTCCAATTAAAGTGACTTGTGTGTCTGACAGCAAACATTGAATACCTGCACCTTTGAAGTCAGGGAATACATGTATTTTACCACACAAAGAAATACTGTGCAGTAAAACTGAGTGTGTTTTGTACATGTGACCGATCCATGTCTTCCCGGTTCTCCAGTTTGTGTGTCATCTGTTGAACGCTTCTATCAAGCGGTACATGCATCAGCTATTACTGCAACAATAGTAATTGGTGTAAATGATCAGGTTTGTGACACAGGCACAGTGACACGGTGTTGTGCAATATCACCACGGAGCTTCTGCTGACTCCCACAGACAAGCTGTGTGTACATGTTTGGAAAAACTGTATATGATTCAATACAGGTTATAATAGGAAAGCAATGGTGTGAGCAGACGGGCAGAATAATTGGCAAACAAATGAAGCAAACAAACAAAAATACATTCTCGCAGCAAACCATTCTCGTCTGTAAAGTGCACAGCAACGGATGCCAAACTTAGAATGGAGTGTTGTTATTCTCCTCCTCTCCTGTAGAGGGTGCCGTGGTCCTTCATTGCTTCTGGTTGCTGAGCGGACATTGTGCTGTGGCTCAGTGCAATGCATACGCCCTGCTGTGATTCTCATGATGCAAGGCACTCCTCTTCCATGAAAGTGTGATTTTAGGACACATTCGGGGCAAAAAAAAAAAAAAAAAAAAAAAAATTAGAGAAACTCACACACTACAATCAAAAAGAGTTGTCACCTTTTTGACAATGGTTTAATGGTGTCCTTGTCCCTTTGCCACCGTATTAAGTATTTCTATTCATTTAACACTGGGGCTTTCACTATTAATTATAAAACACACTGTTGCTGTTTTTTTTATTCTGATATCTTAATGCTAGAGGCTCATATTCCCCTGTGCTTCATAAGCACTGTGGTGCTGCTGTATTTTTTTCCCCCAGAGAGAGTCTGTGAGACCGTAATTATGTCGTCTCTTAAACTAGCCAACCTGGGGCCTATTGCATAAAACTAGGATAAGGGATTAACCTAGGATATTTCGGTTATCCTGGCTTGCGTTAGCCATGATCCGGTTGCATAAAAGCGGAGGGACAGAAGTTACCATGGAGATTTATCCTTTACGTTTAGCCTGGTCCCGACCAGGCTAAACGTAAAGGATAAACTTATTCTGTTGCCTGATTGGCTCAGTCAGCTGTCACTCCGACCTGAAATCAAGGTGTTTAACAGTTATTCCATGATCTTCTGTGTATCGCTTTATTTTCATTAGCCTGTTTTAAGGTACCACATAAAAGACTGCATTGTCATTTAGTTAAATAGTTCTTCTTTTTTATTATTTAACCTGAGCCATTTATAATTAACTTAATTATAATTAGATTAAGATGCAATGATATAAATTATAATAATTGATGTTCAATATTGCAGGCTATATTTATACAATTGATTATCGATGGCAGATGACGTTGCAAATGTGGGTCAAATAAATTCACTTTGTACTTATCACTATATCGAGGTGCATCTAAAACAAAATTCAATATCAATAAAAAATTCCTTTTTTCTGTAATTGAATTCAAAAAGTGAAACTTAAATATATTCTAGAAATTCATTACACATGGAGTGAAATTAATCTAGAATAAACATACTTTTCAGAAGGTCGACATTTCTGTATTATAAATCCTTTTTCTGATTGGTTGTATGTAATATTCTAATATTTTGAGATACTGGATTTTTTACTCCATGATCAATCAATCATCCAAAAAAAGGCCTGACATATTTCACTTTGTGTAATGAATCTATGAAAGTTTCACTTTTTGAATGGACTTTCCATGATATTCTATTTTTTAGATGCACCTGCAGACTGCTCACTGTGAACTATTTTATCATTAAACAATGCAGGAACATCAAGAACAGTTGGCAGAGAATACATCTCCTGTATGAAATGAACTGCCCCCTCACTTAAGGTTTAAACTAGCAAGGCATTGTAGGAAAATGGGCCGTCTTTTCCATTTTTCCATCAGTAAATCTGTGTTCGATCTCTGGGTCTACTTCTGAAAGCTATGGGCTGGCATTTAACAGAATTACTTACACCTGGCTTGACAAAGCGTCCCCTTTTCATCCTGGATTGGCGTTTATGCAACTGACTAATCCAAAGTGCCCAGGCTAGACTTTGTCAAGGCTGGCTTTATCAATCATCCTGGATGTCTTTATTCCACTTTTATGCAATAGGCCCCAGGAGGCACATTGAAAGATCACACACCAATCACGAGTGAGACGTGAGCTCTTTTTTATATTTTGCAGCGTTCCTATTTGTGGAAATCGATAGTGTCTGTAGCCCTCCACAGCATAAAAGGAAGGATAAATGATGATAGATGCAGGTGGGGGAGATTTGTCATGGCTACTAATATGGATGGGCTACTCACAATAGTCAAATTATGTAGCACTGTGGTACCTATTCAGATATCCCTTTCTGTTTACATCTTACAAAGGACATTTGGTTGTACATTAAAAGGTTAACACTGATATTGTGTAGGTCACAAAATAAAAATGAATGATTGGATGTGCCTTACTGTCCCATTAATACAATATATTATGACAGAACCGAAGGTCGTCACAAAGGAGGCATTCCACAGATCAAACCCTTCAGTGACAGAAAGCACTCAATCAAGAAATTAACAAGCCAGAAAGATTCCTAGGCCTAGGTGTGAACAAGGACTCTGTAATATATGTGGGAGCAGAAGAGGATCTTTTTAATACAATGGAGTTTTTTTATATTATGAACTGACTTTACATCCTGCAATCGAGCCCTTGCCAAGTCCAACCATTATATTGAGAACGTACAGTACAGAGAACATTCCTCGGAGGCTAGTTATTGAAAGGTCATGACTCTTTTACGGGTCAAAGACATGAAATAATTCTTTAAGAGGGATTGTGTTATGCAGTGGGTCAGGTCTGAAAGTCAACGGTTTCTTGATGTTTTTCTAGGGGGTGAAAAAAAGAAAAATACAGGCCATCATATTTGCACAGTTGTTATTTTTAGGGATGTTTTGAGGTGGAACCCAACACGGGGGAACGGGGGACGGGGGTCAAATGTCAAGCAACATGCACAAATAAACGTGCACACTATCCCACTAATGCATATCCATTTGTCTGGGTAAAAGCAAGGTGAGCGATGCCACTGCGACTCAAAGTGCTCTGTTGTGCCGAGGGACTTGTGTGTGTGTGTGTGTTCCCTGCAGGACATCCATATTTCCCCTAAAGGGCCACACGCTTTTTTTGTTTCCTCGTGTCATTTTGTCTTCCCCTCGGGAGAGTTGAAAAGCAAAGTGCTCCGTGGCCCGCTGTGTTTCTCTCTGTGTGTCAAGAGCCCACAGAGGCCAAAGTGCAATATCACAGACCAATCCCTCCCATGAGTCACATGGTACTAGTCCGTGTTAGTGACTGTAATGGGGGTTTCAGTGACATTTATAGGTTGACAGTGATCATATAGGGAACCATGTGTTACAGCCACATGCATGTGCTTTATCACAATGTCTGTGTACAGTTTATAATTTTTTTTAAAGAACGTTCTCGTTATTTAAGCGACCTTCCATCAATCACTAAAACATCACTATTAGACAATTCTGCATTTTTACTTGTGAACCACAGAGCAGTGGTGGCCTTAAGGTTAGGATGTCAGCTGTAGAGATACATAACTCAATATAAATATGTATGAGTCCAGATAAACCATAAAAAACCCACAATGCAGCTGGTTTCCATTTATTGACAAGAGGCTGAAAGTTAGCCAACATGGAAATGAAATGGAATTCATAAAGGTTCCGTTGCCAAGTTAATGGGAAAAGGGAATAGTTTCAGCTCAAAGATACACACAGTGCATTCTGATGAGAAACACTGACATTTAACATAACTTTTGTTTATTCAAAAGAAGTAAAAGAAACTGACCTTTAAGATAGGGAAAGACTGGCGTAATGGCCAATAACATATACCGTATACTGTATGTTCTTTCTTTTAAACCTTTTCACACATCTGGATTGGGTTACATCTCTATTCAGAAAGTTTTTTTTTTTCAAAGTTAGCAAGTCAAGGCAAGGCAAGGCAAGGCAAGGCAAGTTTATTTATATAGCACAATGCAGACACAAGGCCATTCAAAGTGCTTTACAAGGGCAAGATTAAAATACATAATACACATTAGAAAAGCCAATGAATAGAAATAAAATGCCACTTGATGTCCTTTTTGAAAGACTAGATACTGTACATATTTACCACATCAGACAACTTGGATCTTTTTTCTCGAGTGTGTGTTTCTTAGAACCGTTCAGTCCATTTTGGTTCAACAACATGTTGCAATCCAGACACACAAGAGCGTCGATGTGACGTCACTTACGGTGCGCACTGGATTGTGGGTCAGAATCGCCCAAATAGCATGCTGTTTTCAACACTAAAAATCTTGGCCGGAGGGAGTGGACATCCGGGTTTTTTTAAGCATACTTATTCCGACCACAATAATTGGAAAACACACGCACGCACGCACGCACACACGCACAAACACACACACTCTATCTCTCCTTTTATGAATGATCTTTTGTCAGCTGCGGTCTCTTTTTCAGCCCAATTTTTGTTCATACAGTACATCCTTGCTCTTTCCTTGGTGCATATGAAGGTCATGTGAAGGTAATGCCCGGGATTATGGGAGCTCAGTGACTAGTCCCACTGCTTTGCCAATGAAAGGGTGTGAGTTAATGGCTCGGGGAGGAGTGGGAGGTCTTCAATCTCTCTGCCGTGGGGCCATGAAAACGGATGCCTTTTATTGCAGATTGACCCACACACAAGCTGTAGCTGGAGGACTCTCACCTGATGTTCTGGATGGAAACCTGGGGGGGGGGGATATTTGCCTGGATTTGTACTTAATGTACCGGTGTTAATGAAGCCGCTATGGTCCACTGACCCTGTTTGCCGTGCCATGTCGGAGTGTCCATTCCCTTGCTGTGAGTGCTGTGGGTCATATGTGCCACTAAAGGATTGGGGGGCTTCTCCACCTCCACATGACTTTGGGTCTGATGGGCAACGGTGGTTGGAAGGTTAACGAGGAAGGGTATCGTTCAACTTCTACCCCTGTGTGAGCAGCCTTATAGTAAGCTATCCAACATCTCCTGGTTATTCAAAAACAATAATTAACAGGAAGGTTTTTTCTGTTGTATTTGTTTATGACGAAATATGGTTTTACTTTGTTCAAGGCCTTTCTGCTCTCGCGGCACTGCTTACAATTTACTGCAGACCCTCTCCTTATTTGAACCAGAGGGACTATTAACGTGATTTGTTGGCAGCAGTAGTAGCATTAGCAAGTGATATTAGCAGCAGCAATACATGTTTGAGTCCCAGAGGAAGCATCATTACCACCGTCATAAATTGCAACGGCAATAGTAGTCGGGGCAGCAGCTTGCATTGCCGTTTAAACAGTACTGTAGTAGAACTGGTCATCTATCTATCTATGAAGCAAGAGACGTCTGTCTGTCTATGTGTCTGTCTGTGACTCGTATATCTCTCTGAATGTTAGTCAGATCGGCCTGAACTTCCGGATATGGCTTGCACAAGCACAGGTGTGCATCCTTAAATGATTCTGAAGTTTGGACCAAATATGTAGAAGTTGAGATATTGATATCATGCTGGAGGCGAATACATGCGCACGCTGAAGGCCACAGAAAAATGAAGTATAGTCTCCATCTAATTTATTTATTTATTTTATTTAACCTTTATTTAACCAGGCAAAATTGCATGAGGTCAAATGACCTCTTTTCCGAGCAAGGCCTGGCCAAAATGGCAGCAGCTAAAATGAATAAAATACAAGACAAGAAGAAAGCACAGACATGAGAAAACAGAGACGAAAGCACAGACATGAGAAAAATACATACATGTAGGTGGGTGAAAAAGAAGAACAGTTTTCAGACAATGATAAAGTGCTACTCAGTGAAACATTGACACACTCCAAAATTCGTCATTAAAAAACATGTGAGCTGGGTTTTAAAATCATTCATAGTGATGAGTTCTTGTAATTTGAGTGTTTTTTGTAAAGTGTTCCAGGCGGAGGGAGCAGAGTACATGAAAGCTCTCTTCCCAAACTCAGTACGAGTTCTGGGGACAGAGGTGGAAAGAAAGTCCAGAGAGCGTAAACTGTATGATGGATTTGATTTAAAAGTGAGGTATGTGCAGATATGAGGGGAGTAGTCCAGTAATTGCTTTGTAAATGAAGGTGTACCAGTGAAGAAGCCTGCAAGCTGACAAGGACAGCCAGCCTACTTTAGAATACAGGGTGCAATGAGGGGTGAGTGATTTACAGCCGGTAATGAATCTTAAAGCACAATGATATGTAGCATCAAGCATATGCAGTGAAGTAGAGCAGGCATTCATGTACAGTACATCACCATAATCTAACAATGGGATAAAAGTAGCAGCGCTAAACCCCGCCTCCCTCTGATTTGATTGGCTGCTGCGACCAAAGCTTGAAATGAGTGACGAGCGAGACACACACAGCTGACCTGCTTCCTACGGGCAATGCAGTAGTAGTCTTAACATAAGCCGCAGTATTAGTAGTGGTTTGGTAAATTCAAAACATTTTAAAAAACCTTATTGTCCATCACAGTGACAAAAACTTGCCTTCAGTTATGGCTCACACAAAATGAAAATAACGTAATACTCACATAGTCACACTAACAGTTAATTAAACGGTAAAAGCACATGTGTGAAAGTAGCTTAATAATAAAAGCAGGAGCAGCAGAAGTAACTCACTGGATGTACTCTAGCACAATGGCTGGATAGTCATGGCAGTAGCCTTGTTTTATCATGGATACAACAATCAGTAGTAGGTTAATAGTTGTGGCCAGTAAACACATACATTACAGCATCATTGTATCGTTTAGGAATGGTCTCATTAGTATTAATGGTAGATGTAGCATACTTGTGCTGGCGGTTAGAGTCATAGTGGTTTAAGTCATACCAGTAACAGTATAGTTCAAGTTCTAGCATCAATAGTGGATTCAGTTGCTGTATTTGGAGCAATAATGGTAGCATGAGTAGATGTAAGTCCTACCAGTGGCAGTTATAGCATCAGTAGCCAACGTGGCAACAGTAGCAGGAATAGTAATAGTATTATAGCAGTGCAGCACTAAGTGGACTTCCACTGTGTCACCCTAACCTCCCCCTGTAGCTCCTCGACTACTGCTGGGCTCAATGTCATCAGAAGAATAGGGACTGACAGAGGTGTGAAGGGCTTGGCAGACTCCTTAGTGACTCTAATGGAGATGAATGGGGGTGTATGGAGGGCCTGTGAAAGAAACAGAGTGTGGGTCACAGACAGATGGATAACACACTGTGTACGTTTCAATGTTCGCCTGCTGACATAAGTAACTTTCTAACTTTTTATGTCAAATTTGTATGAAATTATATGGAGTGCTTTTTGTAGCCACTATATCATTAAAATAAGTTGGTAATACTGTATTCTGGATCAGACTGAGAAAAAACTGAACAGGTTTGACATGCTGTATATTAAAACCAGCAGCTATTTTATTATGACTGTCAAATTCTGCTTGAAGGCACCATAGGAACCATAGGTTTTGAATAGATCTCAACACGTTCAATGCGTTTACTATAGGCTCTATCGAAGACAATATAAGTTATATTGCTGCCATCAATGAAGGATACTTATTTACAAAGCAGAGTAATTGGTCAATCTGGATTTATATGAATATGCCTGAGATTGTAAAATTAAGTAAAATGCATCTCCTGTGCCCTCCCAATTTTTATGATACATAATGAAATACAGTAGATGAACATCCTATTTTGCCACAGCAAAGAAAGGACTACGCAGCCAAGTGGGCAGGTGTCTTTAAGACTTATAGATCTTTGTCTCTAGTTTCATGTCAAGTTTAGCACCATCATAATTAGGGCTGGCCCGAATGCCATTTTTCAGGTTTCGAATATTCGTTGGTTTTTCCGAGCGAATATTCGTTCCAGAAAAACACACCATCAAAAACATCATTAAAAAAAAATAAAAAAAAACGTTAATAATCCCTATATACTCCCTGGAACCGATTTTGACAGTATCTGCATATTTTGTTGAAGATTTACGCGCTCGGAGGTGAAGTAATGGATGTGCTATGACACTTAGTGATGTAATATCCTCCTAAATAAGCAATACTACTACTACTACTACAATATTACTAACTTGTATATCCAAATATAAAATTATTTGATGACATTATATTTTAGTACTAGCTTCTTGCAAAAAATAATGTTGAAAAAAAAAAAAATAAGATTATAAAAAAAATAAAATAAAAAAACAAAGCTCCGAATACTAATTTTCCGAACGAGTATTCGAATATTCGAATAATTCGGGCCAGCTCTAATCATAATATGAACCAACTATTCAAATCCGCACAGTGTTCCATGCATGTGAGGGGATCAGGACTCTGTTGCCCTGGGTGTTGTATTATTTCACATATTATTGAATGTCATGACATCAGAAATACACTGCAGGCTGCTGTTGTGTACTGTGGTGACCTTTGTTGAAGTGTTTGCTGAAGGCTGTTTTTTGTTGATACTGTGCTCTGACCTGACCACGAGCACAGAGCATCATACAGTGGCCACTATTGATATGCTGTTTTTGAAAATCTCATTGAGAACAACAACATGATATGCCGTTTCAGGAACTTAACCATAAATGACACATGGATTCGACACAGTCGATGCTATTACAGAGCCACCATGTCTTTAGAAATGTAACCATAGCAATGTTACTTTATGAAACTGATATATACTGTGTGTATATATACATAGGGGAGAACGGGGTAATCTGAGCCACTTTTTACATTTTCTCCCCTCTAAGGGAGCTAAAATGATTTATCACTCAAATTTACACATTTCCCATTAATTCAGGATGGTTCCTAGAAATGGGCATTAGCAGATTTTTTTCAAGACAAAGGGCAGTGAAAACATGATTGTTTAAAAAAAAGTTGTCATGTGGCTCACTTTACCCCAGCTGTGGGGTAAACTGATCCACTTACTTTTTCCACTCGGAAACTACCATAACAACACATATTGTAACAGTAAGAATCCTGAAAGCTAGCCACACATTCCAGAACTAATGTCGGACTAGTAAAAGAATGATGGGGTTTGGTCAATTAAGCAAAGCTAATTTTCTAAATACTTGAAAGTAGCTCTGAACAAAATCAAATACAACATATTATAATTCAAAAGGTTTTAATAAGATTCAAATGAAAGATAGAACCAGTTAGATTAGAACACAGTCTGGGGGTCAGAACACAGGACCCTTAGAGCCAGCTAGTGTCTGGTGGTCAAAGCATAGGAAAATCAGAACCAGCGAGAACAGCCTGGGACTCAGAACACAGGAGAAGACCCAACTGGATTATAACATCAGCCTGTCATACTCTACAACTAGGCCTACTCTACATTCCAGCCCTGAAGGTTACAGGGAAAGATGAGAAGGTGCTCTTTCCGTGTGGTTGCCCCAGGTCATCTTTCTGGTGTATTTCCTTGGCATGATGGCTTTTCTACAATGTGTATGACATTAAAATAAAACACATGTTATGTAATATTACATTAAAATATGTTTAAGACTAAACTTAACTTGTGCCTCATGGTGGGGGAAAGTGAGACAGCGGCTCAATTTCCACCACAATTTGAGAAAAAACTACCTCTCTTAGCATTTCAGGCTAATCTTCAGTTATCAGCATCACATGGTTTCATATGTTGATATCAACACGTATGATAGAAGTTTTTCTACGTGAATACATTTGCTTTGGCACAACAGTTGATTAAGTTGACAGCAAGAAAATTTACTTTTACATGCAAAATACCTATTTTGGTGAAAAAACATGCTTACCACAGCACCATGAGGTCCTCTCTTTCAGGGCCATGGGGAAATGAGAGGGGCTTGAAAACATATATCTCACATGACCACAAATGTTTTCCGTTGCCTAGATACAGGGGGTGGCTCACATTACCCGATGCCTCAGATTCCCCCGTTCTCCCCTATTATAATTTTTTTGAAACTTTTTTTTGACAGCCCACAACTGAAAAACAATTGTATTAGAGTTAGCTAGTGGCTAATTTGCATCTGTTGTTTTGTTAATGACGTTGACAAATGACTCTATCGTAGTGATAGGTACGTGATATCAGAAAACCCATGCATGTGTGGCTTTAGAGGGCAGCAACACATTTAGGCTTTAAATAAATAAATAAATAAAAATCTTCCTCTTTTTCATATCAACGTATTTGACTATAATTCCCAATAATCCTTAATTTTTAATAATAGTTGCCAGGCTTCTAGGAGTGTGTCTGTATTGTAATGATTGTATTAGTGAGTCCATTTAGGATGTTCACTCAACAGGTACAGTATATAGCATAACACTCAATATACACTCACCCATCTGTACCCATCTTCTTATAGCTACTCCCAGCAGGACAATGCACCATGTCACAAAGCTCAAATCCTCTCAAACTGGTTTCTTGAACATGACAATGAGTTCACTGTACTCCAATGGCCTGCACAGTCACCAGATCTCAACCCAATAGAGCCCCTTTGGGATGTGGAACCAGAGATTTGCATCATGGATGTGCAGCTGCCAGATCTGCAGCAACCGTGTGATGCTATCATGTCAATATTGACAAAAACCTCTGTGGAATGTTTCCAACACCTTGTTGAAAGTATGACACAAAGAATTAAGACAGTTCTGAAGGCTGGTGTACCTCATAAAGTGGCCAATGAGTGTATGTATAAATGTTAATACTCTAGTTTAACACGGAGTTGTTGTTTAATCACACTTTAAGAAAGCTCATTTCCATTTCCTCTCAAATGTTCTCTTTATTATCTCAGAGATGCATATTCTGAGGTATTCTTACCGGCAGCAGTAAACATAACAGTGTGTGGTGCATGCGGTTGTAAAATTAGGGGTTTTGTTTTTAAATAGCCTCCCCACAGAGAGAACCCTATGGGGAAACAATGGTGTGTACGATGGATTGTCTTAAGAATTACCTCAAAAAATAGAATTTATTGAACAGTTGGAAACACAATTTGATTTTCCAGGTTTTAAATTACATACATTGTCTGTTTAAAAAAAAATCTATCCATCCATTTATTTACTGCTTATTGTGTTCAGTATCGACCTATCCCAGAATGCACTGGGTTGAGCAGTGTAAACCCATCATAATACATTAGTAGAACCTTAGTGTCAGTATTTAGAGCAGTCATCCACTATCATATAAGAGCAAGATATTGATAAGATCATCACAATGCCCTGACACGTCAGCTTCTGGCACAGCATGGTACACACAGCGCGGCCCTGTCAAAATGATGAGAGCGCATTAATGCTTGCTTTGAGAAAGTGAATGCACTTTGATGCGTGGGGAGGTCAGGCAGAAAAGGGTGGTGCCAAGTGGCCCAGCACCGTTATTTAGCACTACATTAGCTCCCATCCCATCTCTATTAGCAGGTACAGATGGCGCTCCTCGTGCCACTTAAAGGTGCTCACAGCTGGCCAACCTGAGCCAAGTCTGGACCTTGGCCATTCACATAGCACACCAGATGGAAGGTGAGTCAATCAGTGTATGGGACGGCACGGGCGTGATTATACACACACCTATGTGTGTATACATGTGTCACATGAGTCTCAGGAAAATGTAGCACAAACACTGGAGTGGTAGGAACATTTCTAAACCCTTATTCTCTTTAACAACCTGGCCTGGTGCACTCCTGATATGCTCCTTAAAAGCATATATGTGCATAGAATATACAATTTATATGAATGTAAATAACATTGTTCTAACTAAAGTGCTACAGTGCAGCGGTGATCGCTCTACCACCACACTCTGGACTGGAGTGGAGCTGGCTCTGATTTGCATGTTGCCACAAAACACCAGGACTGATGGCTGGACAATGGAGGCATATGCAAGCTGACTTAGCCACATTTGATTGTTTCAAAGTACAACACACCCTTCATTTAGTTTTACCCAGTTCCACTGCAATCATCATCTGGAAAATTACACACAAAGATGCAAGTTAAGATAAGATATAATAAGATATACTTTATTCATCCCAGCAGGGAAATGTAGGTGTTACAAGTTATGTCTTTGAGAAAAGTATCTGTACAAAGAATTGACCCCTGTATAATATTGTTTCATTCTGCAGGAATGACAATAATGACCAACACTGCATTGCTGTCACATCATCCACAGAGAGGGGGAAAAATGAAAGCAATGTTAGTAGACAAAAAGTGTAGCACACATATCCTGATAATGGTCCCCTTTCGTTCTAACTTTTGGACGGAGTAAAAGTATTTTTGAGAAGAATCCTTTGCTTCCCAATGAATCAATAGTTTTTAGCCACGCACAGTATCGGATGCCAGCAGCAGTGTCCTGGTTTGACTTTAGCCCCATATGTTCAAGGTCTAGGGCTTTCAGTCACACCTTCCTCTTTTCCCGTCTGCTGAGTGTCTGTTGTCTATCTAGCCTGTGGACAAATAGTGCCACACGTAACAAATGTGAGGCGCTGCATGAATCCTTCTCTGGTAAACAAATCATTTCACGATACATTGCAAGTGCTGACCTTGCCTCAGTCACAGCTCCTGGGCTCTGCAGGGTTTGGTCTGTCTGCCTCAGGTACAGCTGGCCCTCCCTGTCAAAGCCTGCCAAGCCACCGTCTCCAGGCAACAGGCTTCAGGGGGCCACCTGTCATTTTGGATCAATGGACACACCTGCACACCCACCTGTCCACTGTATTGTCACCGAGAGAGAGAGAGAGAGAGAGAGAGAGAGAGAGAGAGAGAGAGAGAGAGAGAGAGAGAGAGAGAGAGAGAGAGAGAGAGAGAGAGATTTTGATTTTTACAAAACACTTTATTTACACAAATTTAGTTTTTACAATTCAACAGGTCAAACAAAGTGCTGATGTATTAAAATCCCAGTATGATTAAAAAATATTTATCTAGTAAAAACTTGTGCAAAAACCAACTCTTCATCAACAACTGAACAGACAATATCATTAAAACACCAGCGCTGTTTAAAAGCGTCTAAGTCTCCAATGTGTTTATAGAATCTAAAATCTAGCCAGAGTCTTGCTCTAATGTTGACCAGCCACACAGCCTTTGCCTCCTGCCCTTCTCTATTCTCCACTCTGTTCTTTCTGCTTATATATATGGCCATCTTCGCCTCACCTGAGAGGAAGTTAAGGAGCTGACATTTTTCTTTTTTTTCTTTTTTGTAGGCAGCTCCCAAGATAAAAACCCTCTCAGTAAAAAACACATCAAAAAAACTAAAAACCAACGTTAAAAGAGAGAAGAAGCTCGTGAGCCTCTTGCACTCTGTAAAAACATGATAAATAGTCTCTCGAAGGCCACAGAATGGACATGTGTTAAGAACTGCAGGATTAACAACAGAAATAAAAGCATTTGAGGCAACAGCACCATGAAGAATTCTCCACTGGAGGTCGGCAGTCCTTTTCTTTAGGGGAGGTTTGTATAAAATCCTCCACTGTGGGCCGGGTCCATTTGCTCCCAGTCTGTTGGACCACACAGTGGGGGGGCGGTTGCACAGTCCGGCCTTGTGAATGGACTTCACACAGTTAAAATACCAAGTCTTTTTATGAGCCTTCTGCACAGTCAGCTTCTCAGGGTGTGCTGTAGCCAGAAGGGGGCCAGTGAGTTCCCCCAGGCCTGGGCTCAGGGAGATGTCAGGGAAAGGGTCTGCAGGGTCCGGTATTGTCTTTCTTTTCTCGTATTCCATGAGGAGGCTCCTCTCCCTCCCAGTGAGCTTCTGGCGCCACAGCTCCAGGAGCCTCCCCGCCACCCGGACAGACTGCATGCCCAGGAGAGAGCCCAGGGCCTGGGCGTCACCCAACGCCGGCCCCACCGCATCCACCAGCTGCTGCAGGCACAGGGTCTTGGTTTTTAGCAGCGCCCCCGTCAGGCCAGGGGTGACACTGCTGCTGATGTCCAGCTTGGCTCTGTGAATCAATGGCTCTCTCAACAACCAGTACAGAGAGTCAGCCTTTGGGCACCTTTTACAGCTAAAAAGGGCCCAAGACTTAAAAACACCCTGATAAAACGGAGGCAGCCCACTTAATTTTAAAAGTTTAGAATCAATTAAAAACAGAGCAGCATCCAGCCCCAGGTAATCTGCACGTCTGAGAATGCAGCTGGCCACATCTCTCCACACTAGATCAGCCGGGCCTGTGAGATATTTCTGTAAGAACTGTAGTCTAAAGGTGGCTGTCCGGCTGGCCAGGTGGACGAGGCCCTGTCCCCCCTCCTCTCTGGTTAAAAACAGCACCCCTTGTGGCACCCAGTGTAAACCATCCCAAAAGAAATCTACCATTTGTCTCTGTAACTGGGCTAGTAAGCCTGAAGGGGGGTCTACACAGGTTAAACGGTGCCACAGTTGGGATGCCACAAGATTGTTTAAAACCAAAACTCTACCTTTAAAAGACATTTGAGGGAGCAGCCATTTCCACTTGGAAAGCTTCCCCTCAATCTTTTCAGTGACGCCCTCCCAGTTCTTCTGAACTATGTGTTCTTTCCCGAGGAACACCCCCAGATACTTAAAACCATCTGTTTTCCAATTCAGGCTCTGGGGAAGAACCGGGAGGCCGTCACGCCACTCACCGACAGCGAGGGCTTCACTTTTCAACCAATTCACCCTCGCTGCCGATGTTAAGCTAAAATTTTTTACAGTGTTGGTTAAAATGTCTACCTCCCTCTGGTTTTTAATAAAAACAACAATGTCATCTGCATAGGCACTTAAAACAATGTTACTACTAAAACCAGGTAAAACCAAGCCCTGTAAATTGCAGCGTAAATTGTTAAGGAGGGGTTCCAGGGAGAGTGTGTCAAGCATTCCGGACATAGCGCAGCCCTGCCTAACGCCTCTACACACCCTGAAAGGAGCACACAGACCACCGTTAAATTTCAGCACACTCTCAACATCACTGTACAGCACCTTAATCTTGGCTATGAAGCCAGCGCTGAACCCAAACTTCTCCATAACTCTCCAGAGGAAGTTGTGTTCAACGCGGTCAAATGCCTTTTCCTGGTCTAGGGAAATCAAACCAGTGTTACAACCCAATGAGCTGGAGACGCCCAAAACATCCCGAATAAGGTGGACATTGTCCACCATGGACCTGCCGGGTACACAGTAGGTCTGGTCCCGGTGGATGAGATGCTCCATAGCTACCCCCAGCCTGGAGGCAAAGAGCTTAGACAGAAGCTTGTAATCCACACACAGTAGAGACACAGGGCGCCAGTTTTTAATGTCCTGCAAGTTGCGTTTTTTGGGGAGGAGGGTTATTACTGCCCTCCTGCAGGACGTGGGTAAGGAACCAGAGGCCAGACTTTCATTAAAAACATCTAAAAGATCTTTTGCAAAGATATCCCAGAAGGCTTTATAGAACTCTACGGTCAGGCCGTCTATGCCGGGAGCCCGCCGCCCTTGCATGCCCTGTAGGGCGGCTTGCAGCTCCTGCATGTGTAACGGCCTGTTGAGCTGTGCATTGGTCTCTGAGGAGACCTGAGGCAGCCCGTTACAGAACCCCTCCAGCTGAGCCTCCTGCTCCTCATATTCACTGCTGTACAGTGCTGAATAAAACTGCACAGCTCGCCTTCTTATCTGGCTTGGTTCAGTTAGTGTTTGCCCTGTGTCTGCTAAAAGTGAGTGGACCACCCGCCCCTGCCCGCTCTTCCTCTCCAGGCCGAAAAAAATAGCTAGAGGGAGCATCCATCTCCGCACTGGCTTGAAACCGGGACCTGACCAGTGCACCTTGGACTTTAACGTCCAGCAGGTCAGCTAACGCTAGCTTTTTTATTTTGAGGATTTCAATATATCCTCGATCTGCTGTGGACTCGCTCAGTCTTTCTAGTTCCACTATATCAGTCTCCAGGTCTTTCATAGATCTGGTGATGTCTCTGGTAACATTGAGGGTGTGCTGTTGACATAAAAGCTTACCATGGTCCCACCACTGCCTAAGACTGTCAAACTCACCCTTCCTCTGTCTAAAAACATCCCAGAAATAACCAAGAACCTCTTTAAAATGTTTATCACATGTTAAGACTGAATTAAAATGCCAATATGCACTTTTTGGTAAAATATTCTGAATTAACACATTACATAACACTAAAGAATGATCACTAAAACCAGTAGGGACAATACTGCACATTTTAAAAATATTAAAATGATGTTTAAAACAATAAAACCTATCTAGCCTAGCTGAGGAGATCCTACTCTCTCTAAGGTGGGACCAGGTGTACTGACGGCAGTCTGCATGCGTCCTTCTCCACACGTCCACCAGGCCATGAGAATAGACCAGCTGCCTCAGAACATGTTGGGAAACTGGATGCGGCTCTGCATGGTTGCGATCTAGTGCCGCATTTTCAGTACAGTTAAAATCCCCACCCAAGAATAAAAAATCCTCCGAGGCACAGCCATTTAAAACATCATTAACTTTTTGTAAAAACAGCTTCCTCTCTGTACCGATTGTTGGAGCATACACATTGATAAAAACAGCAGTAAAAAGGTCGAACCGTGCTCTCATTAAAAGCAACCTCCCCTCAACAAAATGTTCAACCTCCAGTGAGACCGGAGTAAAGGACTTGGAGAGGAGGAAGCCCACTCCTCCACTAAGAGTGGTATTATGACTTAAAATGACTTTCCCCTCCCACTCTCTCCTCCAGTCTGCCTCATTGGTGCTGTCACTATGTGTCTCTTGTAAATAAAATACATCAATGTGTTTCATTTTGGCCGTCTCATAAATACTTGCTCTTTTTCTTTGCTCTCTGGCTCCATTAACATTCAAACTTCCCACTCTAAAATTATCCATCAGCGAGAAGTTAAGAACAAAAAAAAAAACAATAAATTAATTAAAACACACATTGGAGTTCTTCCCATCATCATTATTGTTCATTTGTCTTTTAACTTTAAGCAAAAGTTTTCTTAACCTAAAAACCTCCTGATCAGTAAACCCAGACCCATCCCTTTGATTCATGTGGAGTCTGGCTGAGGTATAAAACACACTTAAAAGTGGGAAATGTTCTTCAATTTTAACTCCTTTGACATTGTTCTGCCCCTGGCATTGAAAGTGTATGTTGTTCTTAACATGTGTGGCATATGTGTCTGTACCTTTAAGAGGGAATGCTCTAAGGGAGGGGCTGCTAGTTAGGTGACCGGAAGTCACGAGCACGTTATTCAAGTAGAGAGAGCATGCAGGAACAACAGTTTGATCAGCTCTTCCATTAAGATTTAGTTCTTCATCTTCTTGTTTGTTAAAGCAACGTCTGTAAGTATTATCTTTATTTTCCATGTGTTGGATTATAGATTTACCGTTGTATGCTTACTGTTTAGCTTTATTAATACCTGCCTTATGTTTGTACTGTCTTTACAGTTTCACGAAATTACCATTAAACTACATCAGTAATCCTCAACACGCTGTGGAGTTTTTTGGGAAACGTTTAGCTGATTGGAAAGTTAGCTTGCTTGGCTAGCGAGCCCAATACAGACATTTTTTGTGCTGGCTAAAAATGACTGTATCATTTCTACAGAGTAAAGTTTTTTCTGTTGGCTGTTGCTCAAAACAAACCCAGACACATCACTGCTGTCAGAGACACACTCATCGCTGTCACTTTCCTCTGTCTGCCCCTTTACTGTCTGTCTGTCCTCCTCCACCCTACTACTCTTTGCCTCATGGCTAGTTGCCCTGGTTTTCCTCCTCCGTTTGGAAGTTTTTACCTTCACTGCCTCCTCTTCTTCCTCCTCCATATCAGCCTCCTCCACCTGATTCCCCCATGAAAGCTTACTGCCCCCCACACCTGCCTCCTCTGTCTGTACTTCCTCCTCCTCCTCTGACACACCCTCCTGTGTTTCAATAATGTCCCCATTAATTATCTGCACTTTACTCACACTTTCTCCAGCTGTTTCCTCCGCTATCTCACTTTCCACCACATCACCCAAAATCTCTCCCTCACTTTCCTGATCGTTTTCACCCACACCGTGCACATCATCGATACTCACCCCCCCGTGCTCTAGGTCGGGCACAGCAGCAGCGAGACGAGGCGCGCTCCGTGGCGCCACTCAGATGCCGCAGCCCCGGCTGCAGCGGACGAAGTCCCCGCCGCAGCCGAAGGCTGCGGGGCGGCGGCCCCCCGCCGCTCCGCTGCAACTGGCGGAACAGCTGAGGGCCCCGCCACAGGGCCGAGCGTCACCCCCCGGCCAGGCGGAGTTGGATCCCCTTGTCGCGGACAGGCTTTCACAGTGTGTCCCTCTTCATTGCAACGAAAACATTTCATAGCCGACGAGCTGGCAAATATCACGTAATCGTAATCATCTACTTTAACATGGAATCGGAGGTTAAGCTCCGCATCCCGATTGTTCAGTATCATAAACAGCTGTCTACGGTGAGACACTACGTGTTTCAGCAGCTGAGATCTACATCCAGACATTATCTTTTTTATGGGGGACACCACCTTCCCATGTCTGGAGAGCTCTCTGCTCAGAAATTCGTCGGTTATGAAGGGGGGGACATTAGACAGAATAACTCTGGTGGATGGCTGTGTAAGCTGCACTACCTGCACAAACATTTGCCTCACTGTGATGCCTGTCTCGACAACGCGGTTCACCTTCTCCACCTGATCCAGGAAGATGACCACGGCACTGTTCATCCGAGCAGCCGACCTCACGCTGCTGTGCCCCACCTGCTCTCCCACCGCAAGCCCAATGTCCTCCACGCTGCACGGAAAGCTGGCATTAACTTTAATGCCATGCTTTCGCGTGAGGTGGCCAAAGGTGACTCCATTTACCATGGCGTCTAAGAGACGCCGACCGGCGAGACACCGGCAGGAGGGAAAAGAAAAAACACAATCACACACAAACAATTAACTTAAAGTGAAACTGTGCCCAATAAACCACATTAAATTAAATCAATATACACAGGAACAAACGCTCAGCGTCACACTCACTCCACACCACGACTCACTCCCAGCATGCACCGAGAGAGAGAGAGAGAGAGAGAGAGAGAGAGAGAGAGACACATACACACACAGACAGACAGACAGAGCCAGAGAGAGAGACAGAGATAAAGAGAGAGAGAGGCTCATGCTGGGTGGTTGGTGACCTGATTCTGAATGAATAGATGGGTGAGAATTGCCATATAAAGAGACGTGATTGAGGTTTTTGTCTGCCTGTGTCTTTCCACTGAGTTGATAAGTTTGCCTTAAATTGGCAGATATTACACTTGCACTATTCACACTGGATGAGTATATTACCTGGAAAACCTCATGTGATTTTAGAAAGAACCCCCCCCCCCTCACTTCTGAGTTTAGTGTGGCATATTCGCAGGGCGAAGCCTGTGATTTCACTCAAATTTACTAACACTATCCGCCCGATATGATGCTGTTGAAAGAAAAGAGGGCTTTTCCTTAGCACTTGCATGTTGTATTCTGTTTAATTTTTTTTTTACTTTTTTGAAGGATTTCTGATAATGGTATAGTGTAGTTTTCCTTTTCTTTGTGGAGGTATAGTATAGCGTAATTACCCTGCCTCAAAATTACTGTCAAAATACTCCAAGGCAGCCCCCATTCTTCTCGAAAGAGGCATGAAAATCCACAAAGGAATCACAGTTCCAATCACAGACATGCCCATTCGCACGGGCCTAATATCATTAAAGTACCTCTGTGTTTTGTGAAATATAATAGATCATTTGCGGTGAAATTCCTTTTAACTTCAAATGACAGACATGGCCGATTCACACTGGATTAAGATCAAAGTCGACCTCCGCAATTATTACAAATGACTAGAGGTCACCAGGTAAAACTAATCCTGTGCCAATGGGCCTTGGTCATGCTTTTTCATCACAAAAATCCTCCTCCGTGCCCCTGTGCTCAACACCACTTTAACAAGGACTGGGCTCTTCCAGTGCTTCATAACCATTAGTTCCATTTGAGACTGACAGATGACTGACTGCTCATGTTCATTGTACAGTAGTCTGGAAATACTTAATTTATTTTTATATTGACAATTCATTCCCAATGTGTCCAGGAATCCTCTCCTTCATGAACAGACCTGTGTGTAAACTGGAGTCATTTGGCTGCTCTGCATAGATTCAGTATGAGCGCAGTATACAGATACACAAATGTGATGAAGAGCCTCGGGGACCATGACGGGGAAAGAAATCATCATTGTCATAAGCAATCTAATATAGGTTTAATGGAATATGTTAATCCATTAAACCTGCAAAGCAAGACCTGAATTAGTTCTTAATGTGTTCTGGGACAAAATTACACAAGACGCTGTATGCTAGTCATGGAATAATAATGTTACATGAATTATATACTCTAGTAGCCTGGAAATCCAGACCCTGATATCTTGAACGATAGAGGGTCTGGCCACGATCAATAGTAATTTCCAACTCAAGGGGCGGCTCCTACTCGTGCATTTCAAATGCCACTGCACGCAGTTGGATAGCACTACAACCAATCAGAGCGATGCACACGGTGACGTAAGCCCCTTTCGTTTAGCGAACAGCTGTTAAACTGTTAAATTAAACGTTTGCCGTTGTCGGTCGGCAAAACAGAACATTCCACTTACTTGCTAATGAAAGATTTGAGTGCCGTCTTCCAAATCGTTAAGGGTCGAGGCCAAAGCAGTCTCAAACTCACACAACATATCCGCAGCCATCTTTGATGTTTACTATCACGGCTTCGACGTCGCATGCACGTCACTGTCGTCATCCGGTTACGTCCTCCCCAGAGTACCATATAAAGGGCTCTGGCGTGCCCATATTAGATAGAACCAATTGAAACCATAGCCAGATTTCTGGTCTTCTTGATAAAGCTTCAACGGAGCGTGTCCAGACCAACACGCGCAGCAAATTTAATTTGCCAGCGCCTAGTGGCAGGTTTGGGAATGCCAGGCTAATACTCTAGTTGTTCACATGTAGACTTGGAATAGAACCAATTGTACTGTTGTGGTGTCAAATATAGCACGCCAGCCCAGTTTCAGCCCACTGTGGCAGTTTAAGCTTGTACCTGTGAAAACAAGATCAGGGTTAGCAATACAAAGCTCAGATTGAAGGAGGCTTTTTTCCAGCTCACTAACATTCTGTTTTTCAAGGATCCTCCCTGCTTTGACACCCATATCCTTTCGCACACAAATTGCATTCACATATGCAGCTAATTAAAAGAAAGGGATCAAAACAGGTTCACTGCCAAATGCCAACATTGAAAATTAAGTTGTTTTCTCAACGCACAGGGGGAAAAGTAAGGATGGTCGGGGTCAGGGACGGCAAGGGGAGCATTTTGCAGTCATCTGTACAATTATTATGAAAAAAGAAATCTCTCCATGTTTCTATTTCTTACAGTAACATTAATTGTTTTGGAACATATTACTAAAAGTTTAACTGCAGCTAAAAAGTAAGCTAGCAAGAATACACATGTACAGAGAAGTTGAATTATATGCATCATCTTTATTAAGATTGTTATAAAGTTTTGTTGACGTCTTGATAAAACAAGACATCAGTCTACAGCCATGCTAACAGCTAAAGTAAGAACATTTCCACTTATTAGTTAATGAGGGCCAATGACAGTGCTAAAGCTTATGTTTAATGAATATGAGGTTTATCATGATCGCCACATTGTATGTTCACACGCTAACATTTGCTAATCAGCAATCATCACAATACAGAGATGCTGAGCTTGATGGGAAAATCATTAGTTCTGATGTGTTCAGCCAAAATGGTCGCTTATGTTTGGGACAAATAAAGAATATAATCATCGTGCTAGATGACATCTTCTGTGTTGGTATACCAACTAATATGATATACTTTGGGGACTTTTTATGAATACATCTGTATTCAATGTCAGGTCAGGCTATATGCAATATTTGGTGACATATTTTTTATTGTAAACAAATCATTATTGTTTTTATGATTGCCATATCTGCATCTTGTTAGTGTATTCTAACAATCTGCCTTTAAATATGCCTTAAAATATCAATTTCTCCACCTGCTATTTCATTATTATCCTTATACAGAAAAATATTGTACACATTCAAATCATAACATCCATTACTGCATGGGACATCATTACATTTACAGCATGTTTTAATTAGATATTTGTGTAATATATATACAGTATAACACTGTGCTGTGCCGAGGTTGTGGCCAGATATGTGTGCAACATCCGCCCGCACACACACACACACACACACACACACACACACACACACACACACACACACACACACACACACACACACACACACACACACACACACACACAGGAAGCCTGAAAGTTTTGCAGCTGACCTTAGTGACCACATGATTCAATCATTTTAACACAGTCAATGTAGAAAGTTTCCTGAGGCTGAATAAACTGGTCTAGGTTCTGTGGAGATATGTCCTCCAGCATAAAGTGAAGTTACAGATTTCAATCTCAGTGCGGCCCTTTGGGAAATAGCATCATGATTTTCTCTCCCTCTCTTTTCTTTACACAGTACTATTAAAGGTTTTTAGAGTACATATGAGGCAGGGGCGGGCCGTCCATTGAGGCAAACCAGGCAATTGCCTGGAGCCCCGGGGCCCCATAAGCCCCTTTGGGGCCCCCAAAATGCCCTCTTTATATTTTGCCCCATATCTATCGTTTTTTATAAAAAATCTCTTCACAATAGTATCATCGGGATGTCTAATTACTCGCGTTTTGACAGCCTTTCTGCCAACCGTGCACCCCCCTTCAGTCTGCACTACATGGACTATTCCATTACACATCACACTCATGACGCTGCACGTTCACGCGTAAATCCAAAAAAGTAAATAGCGGGAGAAGAGAGAGACGAGATAAACCTAACCTACCTATGTTGAAGCGAACATACGAGAGCGGGTCACAAAACAAACAGAAGAAGGACCAAAGTCAGGACTTAATATCAAAGCTGCCGAAGCTATTAAGCTTTTTTACAGCACCCAGCGCGGTGGCAGCGGGACCTTAGACGGAAGAACAGCTGTCTACATGTCCATGGTCTACATCATTAACCGGTAAAGTTCCAGCTCCTACTGTCAATCCAACAGGTGGCTCTGGCTCAGCCAGCAGCTATGCTAATGACGTGAATGTGTGTCAACAAACTGATGGAGATAATTAATGGTGCAACGGATCACGGTTGATTCGTGGTCCATTCGGACCAACCCTCACGGTTTAGGACCCACGTGAACCGCGGATTGGATGCATATATGCTAAAAAAAGACGCCTGTGTGTTCACTTGATCGGCGATCGTGTATTAAGCCCAGGACACACCAGTCCGACTTGTTCCGACTTGTTCCGACTACGCAAAAAATGGAGTCGGCCGTTTCAGGAAGCTCCAGTCTTCCCGTCGCGGCCAAAGAACACACCGAGCCGACTGCTTATTTTCCGTACGCTCTGCGCTTGCGCGGGACGTAATGTCTCCACAACAGCAGGCAGCGCTAATCTGTATTGTGGCCCGAAAAAATACGAAAGCCGGAAATGATGGGACAGCTCTCTAGAGCATAAACATAGATAGAAATACGTATTTATATTTATGGACCATAAGAGCACAATGTTTAGCAGAGAGTGTCGAGCATGGTGTCGAGCAGTCAACAAGGGTTGATGCATGTGAGTACTCGCAAAGCTGTTGTTAGCTGTTTGTGCTACCCGCTTCACTTCCGGGCTTCACTGATTCGCTAGCCCTCCACCAATCAAATTGCTCCAAATGAAAGACGGTCGACAGTTTGACCCTGTGATGTGGGATCCTCTTCGACCAATCCAAGCTAAGAAAGCCTCTGACACGTACCTGAGTAGTCTCATCCAAAATGAAAAAAAGCTAGTGACTTTTGTTCATCCCTTGTATGGAGTATCTCAGTGTGCGCGATATAAGGTACATTAGATGCAAGGGCCTCCAAATGACTGTTCGCCTGGAGCCCCAAAATGGCTATATTCGCCACTGATATGAGGTACAGTATGTGACAGAGCTGGCTGTCTGAGTACCTGAAAATACGACTCGTCCTTTGTTTAAGCCTCCTTAACTTGACAATGGGCGCCATTTGTCACAATTACACCGAGTGCCAAGAAGGTTGGTAAAGTAGTACAGAGATTGAATAGTGTGGCTGTGTCTGTCCTGTGAATGACGACTTGTTTTCTTAACTTGGACTGCCATGCTACTGTACTAGCGTGGTTCTTCATGCAAGGTAGTTATTTATTTTTAACAATGTTATTCTGTAATCGTGTTTTTTCAAATCCCTTGTTGCTTCATATACAAATGTTATTTTACTTTTAAAACCAGGGGATGTTTTAGTATTACATAATATAAGCCATATTTTGAGAACTGCTCATTGTGCACATACACACTGGAAGCATATAGCGGTATTAGTAATTAGTGATGTATGATGTGGTCAACCTTTGGGAATTGGCTGTTTCGAGTTTATTCTGGCTAATTAGCTGGGTTTGCTATTTTGCCTAAGGAATGTATTGAGGAGCTGTCCTCTGTGCCATAATTGTATCTACAAGCTGCTACTGGGGGAATGCATTGATGTACTTCTGTACAATTTGCTAAACGTTCAATATTCATTTCAATTATACAAATTTACTCCGTTAATTAGTTCCCCTCTTTCTCCTGGACGAACACGCCGATTGGTCTTGGAGAGAGTCGGAGAAAGAGAGAGAGAGAGAGAGAGAGAGAGAGAGAGAGAGAGAGAGAGAGAAAAGAAAGTGGCATTCATACAGGTCACATGTTAGATCCGGTCTCTATTCTCAATCCAATACAGTGGAATTGAATTGGAATGCTAATCTGCTTGCAGTCGCTGGATGTCATCCCATTTCGACTTGTTTCCTACGTCCTGTCACAGGGAAAAAAAATCTGTACAAAAATCAACCGAGAAAACACTTAATTGCCTTACTTTGTCAGTGTCAAAGCTGCCCTTATTCCAAATGCGGTACAATATGAGTGGGCAGCAGAATAGATATTGAATTTGTGGCCCACAAAGAGGTGTGTGTGTGTGTGTGGCGGTTCTGTGAATCGACGTTGCAATTTAACAGCCCGACACAGCACACACGCTCCCATCGTAATTCAGGCCTGATTATGCCTTCGTTGCTTTTGTGGTTTAAATATTTACCGACACCTCTGTCAACATCCACAATGCTCAACCCTTCATTTGCATGTTGATAAGGAGGGCAAAGGGGCGCGGAGGTTTGGAATAAATACATTTTGTCATCAACACAAGCTCACTCAGAGCGTAAATTAGCATGGACCTTTTGGCCACTGTTCTCGCCAACAGAAGTGCCTCTTTTTAAATTGGCCATGAGGGGTCATGATACCCCTGGGACGAGAAAATAGACTCAATGTTTAGAATATATAATTGCATAAGATCCTTCCAGGGATGGAGTTGGGCAGTAAGAATGAGACAATTTTCTCTTCTGCAAGGTGGTGGATGGCAAATATTGGACTGTTATGCAATTTCAGACAACAACTTTACTAATTAAAAAAAGAGGCTACGTTTAAATATTGCATTCTGTTTCCTCTCATCGCAATCAGCAAATGAGTCAAGTCAGCAAATGACAAACAAAGCTAAAATGAGTCAGAATAAAGCTAATTTGCTCTCTGTTTGCTGGAATTAGCGACTTTTTGCTAACATTTTGGCCATATAAACTTTAAAAGGTGATTCTATGTCAGTGGGATGTTAACAACTTATTGTTAAATGCAGCTTTAAGTCAAGATTTAACCTCTCGACTACAAATAATTACCAAAACAGAAATGCTGTACAATTTTAAACTCTTATGTGTAATTGTTCCCTCATTACACATAGCCATTGGTTTCCATTCATTTCTGTAAAATATGAAAATCTATTAGCAGACTTGTGGAGCTTGCTCAAATAATGTAATCCATCACGATGAACATGAAGCCGGCATTAATCTTTGTCAGAGTTACATTATTATAGCAAGGCAAACGTGGAGAAAACTGCATTACCGTGCAACATCGGTGTGAAATAATGAAAAATACAAAGTCTGATAGGGTTATTTTGTACGGAAATTAATGTAAAAGAATGGCTGCATGCCTACACACAGTGACTTGGCTCAAATGGTCCACTGTGATGTAATTCATATTTGGTCGGCTCAGAATGCAAAACCACCACCAGATATTAACAGAGAGAGGTGTTGTCAGTAATGCTAAATGGTGATAGTGAATATTGTGCTCTGTCTTTTGTCAACTGTGGTGGCAGTTTTTGCCTATGATATATCTCTGGACTCAAATGTTGGAATACTTATTAATGCAATAGGAAACATTTGTAATTATCTTGTATAGGCTTATAAGAATAATGAAATATATTGCATGTTGGTATCCCCCCCCACCATCCCCCCTCAATCTCCCGTGTGGAGGGAGATTAGCCAGCCTGACTATACATTTGAAAGAGGACAACGTTCCTGCAGACAGCCTCCTGCTGTTCTGGGTCAGCCTGCCCCACCCACGATTATAATATGAATGTATATCTCAAACCTGTCTGCCTCCCAACCTGTCTCCTCCTCCTTTCCCCCACCCAGCTTTACCTGTCTACCTGTCTCCCCTCCGAACCCACTGTTAGACGCCTCCCCCCTTGGGGGGCAAATGTTCCTTAAATAGATGACGATTTAAGGGACAAATTGTCACTCTTTGCAACAACTCACATGTGTTGGAACTAGTGCACCACTCCGGAGTTTTCTTGCTATTATTGATTGAAAATAAACCTTTTGCTTCTACAACGTATCACTCTGCTTGATTTTCTCACCACACAACCTTCAATCATTATGTTACTCTTAGCAATGAAGTGAAGCTCATTTTGACCCTGTTAATATTTGCAATTTAATGAGTTGTGTTCAGATGGATTAATTTAATCCCACGCAACATTTACATTCGTTATCAAGTCTATTAGCAGCCAAATAGATGTATTAACCATCAAGGCTATAACCCAACTGAAAAATGCCAGAGATGAGATCTCCGTTTCGACACCACGACTATAAACATTTGCTGACAGACCTCAGCAGACACTTGGCCCATTAATTATTCAGTGTTAGGGCTAATACTTGAATCTTATTTGGCTTTCCGTTGCTTTAAAGAGCTGCATTATAATTCAAATGACCTTGATCAGCTTTAACAGTATGCTGAAACTGTGTTTTTGAAACACACCTTGAAACTCACAATTAAAGAAAAAACAAAGAAGAATGCACCTGATCCAAATATTAGCACAATGTATATTTAACATTATTTAGAAATATAGTACGTAACTATTCATATAATCGAATTTCGGTTACATTCAAGCCATCGCCACAAAGTTGATAAAGCACCAGTGTCGCCCCCCCCCCCCCCCCCCCCCCCCCCCGACACTGGTGCAGGACCTCAAGAAGCGGCAAAGTAATGTTTTAGTTGGTGATTCTGCTGCTAAGAAAAAACATGGACATACAGAAGGAGGTATAACATCCGTTAACGATCACTGAATGCTTACCCAATGTAGATGCACCGACAGTGTTGTTGTATATAATAAGAATTCATCATGGGGGAGCTACAGAAGTCACACACTATAGCTTTACGATACAATCTGACTAATTACGTAAACCCTGTGAGTGGTTTAGGATGGAGTGCTTATTGATACAGGAAGATAAAAGGTGTAACGAATGGGGGAGATGGGGAAGAAGGGTCAAGTCACTTCCACTGTCACATTAATACTGATTAACTCACTGTGAGACCTGGAGGATTTTGTGTGCATTGAGGAAGAGCCAGCCTGCTGACTGAGCCGCGTGGATTACTTTAAAGGCACTGACATAAACATTCTGCTGCACTTCCCAGGGTGCCTCCAGCCCCCTTTTGAGTTTGATTTAAAGAGACGGTGACGCTCTGAGGATGCCAGTGGGAACTCTGACAGAGCTTTGAATAAACAAACACTTTGGCTGGGAGCTACACGGGGAGTGCCTAGTCACTGGCACACCCGACATGTGGATGTTCTAAACTGAGGTGCATGTACGGCAGTAATGACGTCTCGGTCTGGAAGCTCTGCCTTCTATTCACAGTCTTTTCACCTGTGATGAGGTGAATCCAGGTGAAGTGACTATCCTTCCCTCGTATTGAATCCATACGTAAGAGGGAAATGTGGTTAAAAGGCTAATTTCCTAATATTAAATATAAATAATGAACTGCTCCTGCAATCATTGTTTTGTGCATTCGTTTAAAAGGTGTAGGCAGCAATTCTGGAGAAAGAATGTCATCAAAATCTGTGAATTTCTCCTCACGATCCGCTACCTGCATGTCCCTACTGTGAGCGCATTGAAAAAAAGGAGGTTGTGGGGGGGATTTGGTGCTAAGGTTAATCAGGGTGCAAAGCATGTAGAAGACTCTCCAGAATCACTGCCTCTTCCTTTAAGCTGATAGCACTGATTAGGCTTAAGTGATTTTTTACCCCTTATTGCTTATAGTATAGTTATGTCAGAGGGAATTAATTTCTGTGTCCAATATGTCTATGAAAGATGTGGTTTAAAAGTAAAATAAGAATATTCTTTTTTTATTTTTAGATTGATTTTATCTAAAAAAAAGACTTAAATAAATAAATAAATCTGCTGGGGCTGTTTGTTGTTGTTTCACATCATCCTAATATCTGCAGACAGCAGCAGCTTTCACTGCTCGGTAGGGACTGTACGGTAGGGACAGACTAAACAAAACTTCCTCATGTCGTTCATTCGCCTCCAGTGGTTGACACTAACGGTTGCCCGCTTGCCCGGGGCAACTGAAAATAATGTTTGGGCAAGTTGAGATTGCTTCTTGGTTGCCCGGGCGGACAAGTGGATTTTAGAGGGTTTGTCTGTAGTATAGGCTGTGTATTCATGTGTTTTACAGTCTGCAAAACATTTTTTTTCCGCTAAGTCACACAAAATAGATCGGCTATATTCGCAATTGAGCAGCTGTGCGCGGCAGCCAGCAGCATCACGGTCGCTCTTTCGCACTCGATCTCTCTATCTCTCTCTCACACACACACACACACACTACACACACACACACACACACACACACACACACACACACACAGCCTGTGTGCGCGCAGTTTCGCTGTCTACGTTCCGAAAGCCGGCTCTATCCTACGGACCTGGTTCCGCTATATTCAAAACCCAGAAATGATTAATGTTTGAGCTTATCGATACCGCTATGGAGTCCAGTAGGCTAGGTCACATTATATAATTTTAAATATCGAGTCGGGTCATCTTCATCTAATTAGGCCTACTTCAGCGTATTATTCCATCACTGGACCGCATCATGGACTGTAAAAGTGTTCTACCTTCGACTGTCTTGAAGAAACTCCTTCCACCCGCTCCGTCTCCAAAAAAAAAAAAAAAACTCTTGTCTGCTGAGCCGCTGCCGCTGCAGACGGGCTCCGCACCGTCTCATCATTCATTCAATGCAGCGGTGATCAACAGACGAGAGACTGTAGCAAGTGACAAGTCCCGCAGTTAAAAAAACGGATAGTTTTTAAATCCATATTAAAATCGGCAGGATAAGACCTAGTTAGCTAAAAAAAAATCGCAAACGGTTCAAATGTGATGTGTTCAGGTCGGCTCAGTAAAATGATTATTAGGCAAAGGTCAATAAAATTACATCATGATGTGTTCAAATGTACCATCAAGAAAATAAGAAATTTGAGTTTTTCGCGGGAAGCTTGAATAATAGCCTACAGTTTGGGTAAAAAACTTGTTTTCCCAGCAATATAAACTAAATAGTAGGCCTAAATATGGAATTATGACCTGCTTAAAGTCCTATCCAGATCTCTGCTCATCTTGTAAGCAATTAAAGCAGTTCTCTTTAAACAAAATAATAGAAAGGTATTGATAAAGATTTGGATTGTGGAGTCTTTATAATGGTATCAATATGAATAGAAATGAATGATCCCCCTCCTTACTTACAGTGTAACTGGGCAATAGCTTTAACATGGTGGACTTTAATAATTTTATGGCACACAATCACTTTTTGGCACAATGTGACCGTTTTAAATAAGTAAAATTGTTCTGTGGAAGCTAACATTCAGCTTGACTCTGAGCTAGACTGAGTTTTCTGAGCCCCTGGGCAAGGTGCATGGCAAAAAGAGGCCCTTTCACGATGCTTCAGCAGGACCAAGCGCTTGGTGTAGTGTGTGATGTCATGATATCTAGGCTTATATGAATTGTTGTTCGTTTTATGTGGTCAGGATGAGACTAGTAAGCAGTGTTTGCATTTAAGAGATAAGAGATCGCTAAAATGTATAATTCAATTAGCCTATATGTATATATCATTGTTTAACAGTTTTTTAGTTTTTTTTGGGCAAGTGAACACAACATTCGGGCAAGTAAAACATTACCTGTACTTGCCCTATGGGCAAGTGCATTTGAAACCTTAGTGTCAACCCCTGGCCTCCCGTGGCGTCATCTCTCGCATCCAGAGATAATAATTAATTTACAAACGCACACCGTAGGTAAATATTAGTATACAGTTCAGTCTTTTTGTTCTCTCTCCCTCCCATAGAAGCAACTGCTGGATGCACTAACAATAGCAACTGCAGTAAGGATGCTCCCTTAAACTGTGGCAGATTTATTGCCATTCTCGAGACAGTTAACAGGACTGTTGTGCTGGAAGGTAACGTATGTGACTATAGTCTATGTTTCGTTTTGACAAAGTATGATATTTCTGTGCAAGTTGTCACAGCTCCAGTGCAAAAATTATTTGTTGCAAAATCATGCAGCAGCTCTAAAGGTATAACAAACAGCTGTTATGTGCATTTAGAAAAATATACGTTGTGTACATGAATATAATAAAAAGTTAAAACAATTAAAAATAAATGGAAAATAAAAAAAGTAGAAGAAATAATTTTACATATAAAAGCTAGTAAATACTGTACATGTAGTGTAAATGTACTAGTAAATCGCAGAGCCCCTTCAAGGACTTTTGTTTGGAGCAACAGAGGATTACCCTGAGGCTACACAGTGTGATTTTAAAACCGATGGCTTACTGCGCAAGCACTTACTTGGACAAAACTGGAGTTAGTGATTTTGATTGTATGAAATCAAAGTACCAGACCAAGCTAGACATGACGCCCTCTCGACAACACCCCCAGACTTCAAGCTGTAACTCACCATGCAATCACGACCACCTCATCATACAGTCAACATGTGGTGCTTTAGGATTCTTCAGGAGAACAGCAGTATTGAAGAGAAAAATAACCTTTCATATTTCTTGTGAGGTGTACATACATTACAGTTTCTCACACAGTACTTTGGTGGAGGTTTCTGTTTACAAGGACTATATTTTTGTCCTGTTTCTACACTCAACAAAAATATAAACGCAACACTTTTGTTTTTGCTCCCATTTTTCATGAGATGGACTTAAAGATCTAAAATTCATTCCAGATACACAATATTACCATTTCTCTCAAACATTGTTCACAAATCTGTCTAAATGTGTGATAGTGAGCACTTCTGCTTTGCTGAGATAATCCATCCCACCTCACAGGTGTGCCACATCAAGATGCTGATCTGACATCATGATTAGTGCACAGGTGTGCCTTAGACTGTCCACAATAAAAGGCCACTCTGAAATGTGCATTTTTTTGCTTTATTGGGGGTCTGGGGACTCAGAACCAGTCAGTATCTGGTGTGACCACCATTTGCCTCATGCAGTGCAACACATCTTCTTCGCATAGAGTTTATCAGATTGTCAATTGTGGCCTGTGGAATGTTGGTCCACTCCTCTTCAAAGGCTGTGCGAAGTTGCTGGATATTAGTGGGAAGTGGTGCACGCTGTCGTATACGCCGGTCAAGCACATCCCAAACATGCTCAATGGGTGACATGTCCGGTGAGTATGCTGGCCATGCAAGAACTGGGACATCTTCAGCTTCCAAGAATTGTGTACAGATTAGAGGTGGTCATAGATAATTTTTTTTAATCTAGATTAATCTAGATTAATTTTGGAATTAATCTAGATTAATCTAGATTAAAATGGCTCATTTGAATTCTTTCATAATATGTGTGTGCTCCCTAAATAATGACTCAAAGTAAGTCTTTGAGAACGTGTTTCTCAAGCCAGGTGGCGCATCAGACCAGGGGCTCATCTCCTGTTTCCAACATGCATCACAAACTGCTTGAGGAAGCTGTTCTACTATGATAATTGGTGATGAAAATAAATAATGTTCAACAAGATGTTACTTAGTAACGCGTTACCGGCATCGGACCTCTTTTTTCAGTAACGAGTAATCTAACGCGTTACTATCTCCAAACCAGTAATCAGATTAAAGTTACTCATCAAAGTCACTGTGCGTTACTTTTTCTGTCATTTTCCTTAGTGAAACATTTTACATAACTGCACAAATGACTGCGATTGCGATTTTATGTAAATAAATGTGCGCGCATGTGTGTCTAAACTCTCCAACTGCTCCAACTGCTCCTCTCGTCTTTTTGGTAGCGCCCCTCGTCTCTGTCATGCAGCGTGTGTGTGTGCCTGTCTGTGTCTGTGTGTGTGTGTGCAGCAGCATTACGGCCGAGTCTAAGCTCAACTGTGGCGCAAAACAAAGTTTTCCCCCCGATGAAATATAGCGTCTGCTATGGGGATATTTAGGATTCGGGTACGGTGACGTTGCCGTTGAAGAGATAGAAGTGTTTAAAACTTGGAAACTTATAGTCACGTGGCGACCGGTGGCCACACACACCCACCCTGCGTTCCAATACCCGATTGTGTCGTTGGGCAAGTGATGGAGAGAGAGAGCGGCGGGTGTGTGAGAGAAGCTTCGCCCCTCGTCTCTGACATGCAGCGTGTGTGTGTGTGTGTGTGCAGCAGCATTACGGCCGAGTCTAAACTGAACTGTACAAATGACTGGCTCCCTGAGCCGAACAGGAGGTGGAATAAGAGATTAACGGCGATATTTTTTTTATCGCCGATAAGAGTCTGGCGTTAACGCAGCACGTTAACGCCGATAACGGCCCACCACTAGTACAGATCCTTGCAATATGGGGCCGTGCATTATCTTGCTGAAACGTGAGGTGATGTTCATGGATGTATGGCACAACAATGGGCCTCAGGATCTCATCACGGTATCTCTGTGCATTCAAAATGCCATCAATAAAATGCACCTGTGTTCTTCGTCCATAACAGATGCCTGCCGATACCATAACCCCACCACCACCATGGGCCACTCGATCCACAACATTGACATCAGCAAAGCGCTCACCCACACGACGCCACACACGCTGTCTGCCATCTGCCCTGAACAATGTAAACCGAGATTCATCCGTGAAGAGAACACCTCTCCAACGTGCCAGACGCCATCGAATGTGAGCATTTGCCCACTCAAGTCTGTTACGGCGACGAGCTGGAGTCAGGTCAAGACCCCGATGAGGACGACGAGCATGCAGTTGAGCTTCCCTGAGACGGTTTCTGACAGTTTGTGCAGAAATTGTTTGGTTATGCAAACCAATTGTTTCAGCAGCTGTCTCAGTGGCTGGTCTCAGACGATCTTGGAGGTGAACCTGCTGGATGTGGAGGTCCTGGGCTGGTGTGGTTACACGAGGTCTGCGGTTGTGAGGCCGGTTGGATGTACTGCCATATTCTCTGAAACGCCTTTGGAGACGGCTTATGGTGGAGAAATGAACATTCAATGCACGAGCAACAGATCTGGTTGACATTCCTGCTGTCAGCATGCCAATTGCACGCTCCCTCAATGCTTGTGGTATCTGTGGCATTTTGCTGTGACAAAACTGCACATTTCAGGGTGGCCTTTTATTGTGGACAGTCTAAGGCACACCTGTGAGGTGGGATGGATTATCTCAGCAAAGCAGAAGTGCTCACTATCACACATTTAGACAGATTTGTGAACAATGTTTGAGAGAAATGGTAATATTGTGTATCTGGAATGAATTTTAGATCTTTATGTCCATCTCATGAAAAATAGGAGCAAAAACAAAAGTGTTGCGTTTATATTTTTGTTGAGTATATACCAATGGAATGTAAAAAATATTTGCTCGTCCATGGCTTTTACTTTCAAGTAAGCTTTTAAAGAATAAAGGTATGGATTGTGCAACTGCAGTATGGATTCAGCAAAAGAGGCCATAACTCAACAGAGGAGGTACTTAACATCTTGGCGTGAACCTTTGAAGACTTTCTGATACACTTATTATCTACTTGCACTAGTGGTTTAATTTATGAAGGTGCGTATGAATAAATGAAAAAACTGCCAAGATTGAATTCTGACCCGGATTTTAGATTGTACCAGCAGCTGGTATGCTTCTTTATCAAATTATCTCAAACTACATTACTATTATAAAAACTTCCAGAAATAAAATCCATGTCAATTGTCATTGTATAATGTAATGTCTTGTCTGCCGCAACCGATGCATAGCCTATGTCTATCTGACACTAATATGTGAGCTTTCATTTATTAATAAGTAAATACAGATTCTATTTTTGTAGCTGTAAAAGTAAAGCACATGTGCATCAGGGTATTCTGTGTGTGCACACACAAAAGTGCATGCCGGTGGGAGAGTAGACTTCAAAAAGGTTGACATTGTCAGTAAATAACTCATGAACACACTAAATGGGTCGAGGATAGAGAAGTCACAATGGCAGTGTCCTTTATGAAAAATCCAGTGGGTACAAGTGTGTTCTTTTGATGCTGGAGGGCCAGACCTTTGGAGGTTACGGTATGCAACCCTAAGGCCACACTTCACTAGCTTAGAGGAACCTTCCTTCAGGGAAATGTATTTTTCCTTGTCTGAGATGAGTATGTATTAAGGTTGTTGCAGTGTACCGATATATGCCTACCTACATATTATAGTCTGATCTACTAGTCTTGTACAGACTTTGGACACAAAATCATAGGAATATCTTAAAATAGTCCCTCAATAACACCCAACCTTCATCATAAACCTTGTTGAAAATTACCTTTTTATTGAGGCTGATCCTAGAGAGAGTATGATCTAACAAGTCAATTCTTTTTCTTGATACTTGGGTTGTTTTTGTTCAGCCCCTGTTTATAGTTGTATTACTTGTTTGAGCCCAGTGAGTGGCGTGGCTTAACAGATGTAAATGTTGGTTGGTCCAGTCCTAAATATCTCAACGACGAATAAATTATTTGCCATTACATTGTATACAGAGATTAACGGTTCGCTGAAGGTGTATGCTAACGATGGTCTTCTAGGTCCCCGATGAGATTTCCATTTGTTGTTTGAATTGAAATGGCTGACCCTATCTTTCCATCAAGTGCCATCAACAGGAAATAACTTTATATGGTCAAATGACATTATGCAAAACTAATGACTATCCCATTACCCTCAGCTGTACTTTGTGTAACGCCTATTAGAAATGGTTGAAACTGCCTCACTTAAAAGTTCAGTAGCGGAATGGTCAGCTTGGCTAACTTCCTGTCAGTGACTGCAGTTAGCAGTCCCCTCCCTCGTCCCCACGTCAACACATTAATGCACTCCGGTCTTCAAGCTGCGAGTTATCGTTATAGAGTTATAGTTAGCTGTCGGCTGGGATGGATTATCTCAGCAAAGCAGAAGTGTTCACTATCACACATTTAGACAGATTTGTGAACAATGCATAATCTTGGATCCGTAAGTGTGATAAAACATGATAAAAACCATCAAAACAGACATTGGGAAGGATTTTTACCTGCTCCGCCTCTGTAGGCGCATAAACATTCAACCCTCTGTCGCTCTACACGTGCACCGGCAGTGGGACGGGTGCTGGTTTGTAGCGTTCTCTCTTCTGATGGTTATCAGTGGAATCCCCGAAAAGTGTATTTGCCGATAACATGCAGAGCTAGTGACTTAGAGACAGTGTTGGGAACGTTACTTTAAAAAAGTAATTAGTTATAGTTACTCACTACTTGTTCCAAAAAGTAACTGAGTTAGTAACTGAATTATTTTATGATAGAAGTAACTAGTTACGAGGGAAAGTAACTATTTGCGTTAGCCTACTGTAAAAAAATAAAAGTTGCTGTATGTCAACAAATTTGGATTTTTCTGAGCAGTTTTCACAAGTCGGTTGAAATGAGTAGAACAGACAGGTAGGCCTACTTGTAGGCTACATAACCTTCAATATTTATTGCACATCAACAGACAGCAAGAGGTTTATCCAGCACTTCAAGTAGGCCTAGCCTATTTTGTTCTCAACAAAAGTAGTAGAGGAAACTGCTTAATGTACCGTGCTGATCTACTATATCACTCGATTCACTTCAGGGGTGTCGGCTAAAACACCACTTAAGGCCAAAAACGTCAGACTATGAAGCATGACGATGAGAGGAGGAGTAAGGATTTATCCTATGTTTATTTCCTTCTTTAACATGCACAGCAGCATACAGATCCCAGGAGAAGAACAATTAATATTCGGCTCATGATGACACGCTAAACAGCTGTTGCAACCGGCGAATCGCGGCTGTTTAATAACGTGCATAAATTATAATTTATAGAGATCGGGAAACTCCATGCACTTACTCACAAGGGCGATGCAAACAAACTCATGGAGAGCACGTTTCAACCGTGGATTGATAGGTGGTTACTGCGGCAACGCGCACGCTCACACAACAGAGAGAGAAAGAAAAATAAACTTTACCAAACAGGCGCTCTGGCTGACTGACGTGACGGCGCTAACTGACAGTTATAATGTCATCCACACTGAATAAAACACATCTTAAAACAGCATAAGAAATAACAATCGCTTATCTTGTTGTTAACCCACTCGGTCTCCTCACTAGCAGTTTGTGTAGTATAGAGCCAGAGGTGCTTTCGGATTACACAGTTTATTCAATCAATTCATAGAAACGCACCGCATTGAACGTTCAGTAACGATAACGGCGTTGTAACGACAGAAAAAGTAATTAGTTGGATTACGCCGTTATTTTAAACGGCGTTATTCCCAACAAAGATGAGCTTTATGAAACTTGCACACTATATAAGTGATCACTGTATGAATAAAGAGTGATTTAACACTTATTGTAACATAAATAAATCGCTTACTTAGCTGTTTGCGGTCCTAGCTCACAAATGGTGAAACAAATGCTTGACAACAGGACAGCAGAAACTCTACACATCTTCCTTCACAGACTGACAAACTCTCTATTTTATTTGGTTTTCTAAAAAGTAACACTCAAACCAATTCAGAGCATTTGATGAAGTTGATGTAGCATACTTGCAATCTTTGGCTTGTGTCTACATGGTTGAACACACTTTTTGTAAGTCGCTTTGGTGAGGATCTAGCTTAATAAATGTAATTTATTGTAAAGAAGGAGAGTCACAGCTAATTATTAAAAAAAGAAAAGAAAACTGCTAATATGCTTGAAGTTGACAACTGTTGCTCACAGACTGTTTCACTCGTGCTAAAATTAAACCGATCTGCCTATGTAACATTTAAAGATATAACTTTGCACACTGTCATATATGGTGCATTTAAGTGACAGGCAGGCTACACTATAAATGGAAAATGCCAGTATGTGGTGGAAAGATATGTGTTGATGGACATGTCAAGATGCAATCCCTGATATGCCAATCAAACCCTCTTCTGAGAGTACAGTCGGCTCATTCCAATTACACCACCACCATCCTGTTGTCGAGAGCCATATTGCTTTCTCATTCTGTAATGCCACTGTAGATTAAATTGCACCTCTACGAAGCTCCCAAAAGAAGGACTTTAATCTGGTGTTTCAAGTACACAACATGCATCAAATTAAAATAAAATCAGGTCAGTTGACTGTTCTGACACCTGCCAAGAGAAGATTATATGCACACCACTCACAGCATGTGTTTCCCACTATATCCCCATGGACTAAACCACCATCACTGTCCTAACAGTCCGGCATGGTTATGTAATGTATTTCTTTGCTGACATCTTTATTTGTTTATCAGTGTTTAGCATGCAATCATGGTTGGCAAGAAACCCCCCTGTAAATTATAGAGTCAATATTCCAATTTCACTGCCAGCTTTGCTGCTATAGAGGCTTGGATTTTTGCCACGCATGTTACCCACACCTCATATTGATAGGGGAGGCAACAAACACCACACGCATAGAATACTAATGAGGGGATGCAGTGTAAAATAGTAGCAACTTATCTGTTCTGAAGTTATGTCGATACAACAGTGTTTCTGGCCAATGGCTGAAGGTGAAATTTTAACGTAAGGGCTTTGCACTTTTTTATGTAGGAGGCACTTTAAACGTGGGATGAAAAGCAGTTAAGGAACATAATGTGATTAAGCATTGTGTCACACTTGTAAAGTGTGGATCAGTACTTTTATGACCAAGAGTAGGTCTGATCTGTTAGTAGTCATTCAAATTGATCAGGCTCTGTCTTCCAAAAAAAGTCTTACCACTTAGATCAACAGGCTTGAAGCTGCTGCTGCTGCATATAAAGCTCGGACCTGTAGTTTTTATTTTGTAATGCAATTTCAGTCTTGTAATTAAAATATGTTAGCTCTTTGTGTACACCTTGTAATGTTTTTAGCCGTCTCTTTGTTATCCTGCATCAAACCCTGATTACTCAGCAGGCCTGATGCATGAAAATACAGTTATTTGCAAATTGGTTTTCTTCTGTCTGACATTTCAGGCCACGGTACAGATGTCGAAGGCAAACACTTATTCATCATTTCCAATAACCCAGCCCTGTATCACATTGGACTATTGAACCTTATTATTTACATCCAACGTCAATGTAGTGTGCCCTTTACATACGTCTTAGCATTTTAGATCTCAGTGCAGCATTCAACATGTTGAGTCACAACCTATTATTAGACAACTTGGTGGGAATTTCGGGCACAGTGCTAAACACATATACTGTACGTACATCCTATTTTAAGTAAAAGGACTACTTTGAGCCAATGGCTAACCAATAATTTTTACATTATTGATGAAAAGTTCCCCAAAGGCTTCATTCTTGGGCCTCCATGTTCAACATCTACATGTCCCTTCTTGCTTAGATTATTGAAAACAACCTAATGTCTTACCATAATTATCATACAAACTTGCCTTTCCGTAACCACAACCTTTCGCTAACTTTAACAGTGCTGTTGTTGCTATTGGAGATACTGTGGAAAGTGTAATTTAGGATTTTGCAAAAATCTTATTAACGACGTTGTTGTCTGAGGACAAGGTTGCCGTTTATCTCCCTCTGTCTTTTTTTCCACATCTCCTCCTCATCCCAGGCTTCTACAATCCGTATAATTTCTCTCTTTTTGGCCAACCCCCTTCCACCTTAAGTCTCAGTGCACCTGTTGAGAGTTGAGGACCAATAAACCACCCATTGTACTCTAAAAAGCCTTATTCGTGTGACTTAGCGGGAAACAAAACAGATGAATACATCCTTCAAAAAACCTGCTGCGAGGCTCGAGCCTGACTAAAACCTTTCTCCATTTTGGCTGAAATTGTTCATCCACTTCATTATCGGGGATGGAAAGCAACCCGCCACTTTCCCAGGGTGTTAAAACTACATTTAACAAAGTTCCAAGCTGAGATGAACAAGCAAAGCAGGGTCCTTATTGTGTGTGTGCCCTTTTCCCTTTCAGAATGGCACAGACCGCCTTTATCACACAAATTGCAGTGTTGCGGTGGGACTGCGATGTCAAGCCGCATTGTAAAACTGACACTCACGTTGCAATGCTTGGAAGAAACCCAAGTACCAAGGGGCTTTGCTTGTGTCAGAGTATGCTGACGAGAGAGACGTGTTGCAATATTGTTGAGTCTACAAATGAAGCGCTGTTTTTTCCCCAGCTGAAGACAAACTAAAGTGTTTTTTAAATGGAAAAGAAGTAAGTAAGGATCACGCAGGGTTGAACTCACAGGTGAATTCAACTTATACATTTCTCTCTCAGCCAGTGGCGGTTCTAGACCGACTATCCTGGGGGGGACCAGACGCTTTGTCAGAGCGGTACATTCAACTCGGGACAACACATTTATAGTTCAACATATTAATGCCAAACAAAGACACAAAATACCATTATAGGCTTTTTCTCATTCATTGTACCCAGCTAAAAACTATATTTAAAAAAGGAATAAAATAGATAAAATAATGTTATTAGTATATTTTGATTTAAATACCTAACTGTAGTAGATTTATTTCAGCACTGCCCTTGTGAATAATTTATTTGTGACTTTATCATTAGAAATAGTCTAAAATTTTTGATTGTAATTTTTTGTTTAGACAATGGAAAACATGACAAACAGAAAAAATATCTTGTACTTGATACATCTTATTTTTATATTAACCAGTTGACCCACAGTGGGTTCCAAGCTCAGTGTAACACTGGCCCCTGCTGCTACTCAGAATTCTCATTCTTTAAAAGAGCCTTTTTCTTTTTTTTGTATGAGACTTCATTCCCAGGTCTCCTGGGCTTAATCTTTAGCAGGCATAAAAGCCATGCTGGTAAGTGTTTTTCCACAGCACAGCAGGACAAGGTTAAAGGCAAGGAAGGCGTGCTGTGGGTGTGCTGGACAAACCACAGTAAAGAATGTCACCTGCAGCATTTACCAGCTCATTGTGGCTTCCTGCAATATTCAAAACTGATCCATTGACTACTAACAATAAGTTTGCTCTGGTTCCCCAGAGAAATACATTTATAATGAAGCAGCTGCTGATATTTTACTTCACAGCAATGTGCCCGCTGCGAGAACTTCTGGAGCTAGAGCCCTGAAATCCGTGGTGCACCAATAACAATGCGGTTCGATCTTGACCATTGACAACAGAAGATGATTGGCCTGCACAGATTGTGAGAGTATTGGCTGTAAGATTCTCCATCCCAATTGTTGGTGGGACGGAGAATCTCAACATATCCCTTTCCGGCATCCAGACTACTGTATACAATAGCAGTGTCATGCCTTCAGTAAGCTTTAACATAAGGCGTATGGAATGGAAGACAAACTAAAGTTCAAACCATGTTTTTTTTTATAAAAGTAATAAATGTACACCACCAGCCTCTCTAGTCACCTCCTCAGCCACATGTTTTGAGCCAATCAGTTTAGCCAAAGACAGCATTTTGAGGGAGGATACATTCTCTGGTGGACTGTGGCTTGCTTTGGCACAGCAGGACCAAAACAGTGTGGCTTTGCGTGGGCCGACCGAGGGTACCCTGACAGATCTTGGAGACCCTTTGGGATTGAGTCAGTTAAGATGGTTGGGACATCTAATCACAAGACCTCCTGAATGCTTCTCTCATGTTTCTTTTTTAGATATGTCCAACTTCGAGAAGACCCCGGGGTAGAACATGTAAATGCTGGAAGGATTATATGTCTCGCTTGGGAACATCTCATGATCCAGCGGAGGAATGGGACATTTTATAAACCATTCCAGAAGAGGTCCTATGATATCTATGATTTCTTTAGTATCTATCTAAAATGTTTCTGTTTTAATGTAGAACATTATCTTTGATCAGTCACTTAATATTCCTACATGTCTCATGTTTCTGCCCAAAATATGAGCGTGACTGAGGTCTGGAAAAAGGTGGTGTGTGTGTGTGTGTGTGTTTGTGTGTGGGCTGAGGAAAAGTCAGACTTTTTCAGTTGGTACTCCACAGGAGGATACCCTCTATTTATTCATACATTTCTCATTCCATTACTTACTGCTGTTTTTTATACCCTATAACCTTTCCAAAACAGAGCTATATTATACACAGTAGGTCATTCAGACTTCTTCCATACGTTGTTTGGTACTAAGTGCATTATAGCAATTCCTTACATGTTGTTTTTCAAATGGAAATCCTTTCAATTCAATCCATTTGGAATTAACTCAGTACACTGTTGCTGTTTACTGTGTGTCCCTTTTACTGATCTGCTCTTGTTTTGTTTAGTTTCAGTAGAAGGGATTTGAAAGTAATAAAAGAGATACCTGTATCACTTGGGATCCAAAATACATTTCGAATAATGCAATCCTTAAGCCTTTATTCTGTGTGTTTACCATTGCAGTATAATACTCCTTATGCAGACAATGAATATTTGATTTGGGTAAAGCCTTTGTCTACTAGTAAAAAGCGTGCAAATAGATTATGCACCACCCCACCCATTGTTCTCTGTTGTGCTCACTGATTTGATTAAGAATACAAAGCATCCCTTCATACATATTTATAATACCTACTATTAAAGCTAGAGTTAGAAAAGTCGAAAAGCTTCCCAACTCTGGAGGGTCTTGGTTGTAGCAAACAATAAGCATGCAGAAGAGGTGAAATAAAACAGCCACAATGCAACTGAATAATGAAACTGGAATAAACTTAAAGTGTATTGTGTGCAAGGACTTTGCAACAGGGCTGAAATCACACACACAACACAAAGACTCTCAGACTTGTCATATCTAGAACCCTGAACATGTGTTTTTTATGGATCAATTCCCCCACAGGACATTTTCTTTGACTTTTGCATTTATATTTGCTGCTTTCAAATACAGTGATATTATAGTGAGACCTAATTATATATCTGTTTAATGTATTTCCTATACAAGGACACACAAGAGACACGTTAATAAACGTAATTTTCGAAATTGAAGCAGTAGGGGTCAGGATATCCTGAGCTATAATCCATAGAGTGGGTCACGTTCAAAACATTTGAAATCCTACATTTCCCATAGTCCAACCAATAACATTGTTTTTATTAAAAGTGGACATTCTGACATTCAGACACTCTGACTGGTAAATGCCCACTTTGTGAGGCCATTTTTTTCAGGTTGTGAGGTTTTCCTTTAATATACTGTATTTACTGTCATGCTCCACACAAAGGAAAATGTTTGCAAATGGTTAGCAGCCAGAGAGCAGTTAAAATAGGCCTGTGAGTTACATGATAGAGAGATATTTTGTTAAGCTGGTCCTATTATATGTTGTTCTCATTGTCAACAGATCCTATGACAAAAACAAAGCAAAATAATGAATTTGTCTTTCTAACTACTGTTGTATGTCTAACTAAAGTCTGTATAGACCATTCCACCGTGCTATAAAGCTCCACTATCATCCATAAAATGAACAAGACTATTATAAAAGGCAAACATCCTTCTTTACAATGAGCAAAGACACGGCATGGCATCCACTGTTACTACAGTTTTAATTTTGACTTAATCCACTGCACTTGCTGGTAACTTGTAGTCCCCTCTTCACACAATACTGAGAAATAAAACCACATGTCAAGTCACTTATATAAAGCTACACAGAGTCCTGCTGGCCTTCATCAAGAAGGCTTAACACACCTATTGCTGTAAAGCTTTGAAAATGTCCAGACAGGACAAATAAGCCAGCTTTGAGCTTAAGAACCCTCTACCTGGTTTGATGTTGTCAGCAAAGGCACTCTAGAACAGAGATAAGACAGAGTAGGTCAAGACATATACAGTATCTGATCAGTTGGAGTGAACAAGGGGGGAGGGGAGATGTGCCTCACCCTATCTGCATGTTGTTATAGTTAGCATGCCTTTCTGGGACTGATCTTCTTTGACGAGTGTAAGCTAGTGGAGATAAGTGTCAGATGAGATTGTGGTTTTGATTAGGTTTTTACTGGCATTTTTCTACCTGCTCTGCAAAGATGCAGTGGATCCGTTATGGTGGAGCATCCTTCATGTGGCACATTGCTCATATACATCTTTAGATTAATGCTGTTTTTCAATCTGCAAATAATGTTATCTCGGAATTGCATACTGCACATGGTCAAAGGAGGAGACAAACAAATTGCGAGGTGGAGGAAAATGCGTAGACACAGGCAATGTAGATGTTTTTATGACAACCCATTTGCAACATCAACATTTGACGACTATTATATGACACATTTTATGATCTTCGGTTCTTGATTGCATTTTCTACAAAATGCATACTATTATTACAAAGCAATTCATCAATTCATAAAAGCTATTGATATTAATTATATCACTTCATTGTTCATAGTTAAACTTTACAAAAACCCCATAATTACTCCAGTAAACACTCCAGACTCCATTGGGAATGAGCTCACTTGCATACAGTCAAAACCATTATTTGTTGTAATTAACCAACATTCTCGTTTTCCCTCTGAGGTACAAACAAAGTACAGGAATGATAGAGACATTTCTTTTATGGATTTTATTGGCAGCTCCTAGAGTTCAATAGTGGTTCAGAAAAGTTTTCCTATAGCTTCCGGAAGGTGTTTATGCAGATCAGCGTCTAAGGCCCTCTTCTCACGGTGAAAACGTGACAGTTTTCCCGTTTTTGTTTTTAAAAAAAAACCCTGTTCAGACACAATTTATCTGACATCTTCACTCGTACACATGTTTTCAGAGGAAACGGGACGAAATCGCTGTAGTAAGCATGCCATGCCAGCAGTTGGCGGTACAAGGTAGTAGTAGATAGCTTTTCTGGTACAATTTGATGCATAAAACCTTACTGTAACCGAAAATTAATGCCACTAACGTTCATAAAGCGGTTGGTGTAAGCTTGGGGTTACAAGTATTGTAAATGACAAGCTTTCTGTCCTCTTATTTCACCGCATTGAACTCGTGAAAATAGAAGACATGCTGGTAGTGAAGGGGCTTTGTGAGCGGCTACGGCTACTTTCCTGTTAGGCGTACTTCAAAATAAAAGTCAACTCACGTTTGTCCAGTGAAATGCTATTAATGTTTAGCCAGTGACATGCTTTTACTGTGAAGCCGTAGCCTTAATGCTCCTTTTGTTGAACAGTAACTTAACCGCTGCGAACTATGGATAGTGTTTTTTAATGTAGAGAGAGCCGTGTCCCTGGCAAATAGAAGCTACACATGTTTATTTTGCTAGAAAAACCGGCAGAGCACAAATCTTTCCCCAGACAAAGTGGCGGGTGCATGGTATCAATAACTTACTAATAGACGATAGACTAAATTGGCGAGTGTTATATTTGAGCCCTGCACGACACTCTCCGCTGATCACAGTGATGGTGCCGTGGAGACACCGTGCATGTTATGTTGTCTTCTAACTTTATAACTCGTGTGTGGGTATTTTGACAGCATATGTTATAGACTATGCATACGTGAAGTGGAGCCGTGACGTCAGCGTTATCAGGGGAAATGGTTTCGGTGTTTACAAGAAACCAAAACCGTTGTGTTTTCCAAAAAATCCTCCCTGGGAGTAGATCTCAAAAACTTGCGGTTTCATGCCTGCGTTTTCTGTTTTCATGTACATGATATAGTGCAACCGCGGGAATTTTTCCGCGTTTGCACCGTTTCGTGTTACCGTGAGAACAGGGCCTGAGTGAACATCCGCCGTTACAACACCTACAAGTGTAACATCACCTGCTCTATAAAAATCTCCCTGTAAATATCTGTGATTTCATTTCCAATTAATCATACAGTTCCTCTAAGCGATTGAGTTTCTCAAGTACGGTAGAGACTTACTGGCTGCACTGCCTATACCTGTGATTATGTGATAGGGGTGAGAAGTGTGTTGGCTATCAAACTGAGTGTGAAATTACACCATGTACATATAAATAAAATACGTTGGTAGAGTTAACTTTGCACTATTTTTAAACTCACTGCTGGACACAGTGTTGGTGTTACCTATGGAATTGCCAAAACCAAAATACCAGCAAGAAGTTTGTTGTGAGAAAGGCTGGTGGAGAGCACCCACATAGGAATATACAAGAATAAGAAATGGAACCGAGGAAGAAGGAAAAAATATGTCTTGATTTTTTTAAGTAACTGGCATCCACTTGTGTCGTTCGATAAGACTAACACTTTCCTAATGTGCCTTGGCTTCCTGCCAATCACTCGCTGTGCATAATAATGTGGCCACAAGGTTCTGGAATCTTTTTTTTTTCAGTAATGTAGGAGGTCAGTTGAGAGAAGTGCCGCTGGCATTCAACCACAATTCTCCCCAACAAATATGCTTGAAAATGTCATCTGCAGGTGCCACATTGCTGCTTGTCACACATTTGAAATGACTGGAAGAATATTTTAAATCCAGCATTCTCTCCCATCTTAAAGAGGTTGCCATACACAGTTAGTGTTTTTTTTCTATGCCAACATGGAAATAATCAATATTCATGTTAATTTCACCCACTTTAAAAAATTGTGAGTGCTTGACTTGAAAGTTTGAAGGCATAAACACACATTTGCCAAAGGGAGTGTGAGGGAGGATTGACACACGCACTCAAACTCCCATACTTGCAAATGCGCACACACACACACACACACACACACACACACACACACACACACACACACACACACACACACACACACACACACACACACACACACACACACACACACACACACACACACACACACACAGACTCAATTCCATAGCAACTGTAAGCCATCATTCCCACACTGGTGGAGGTGCCAGCCCCTGGCTCCCTCAAGGATGACAGGCAGGTGACAAGCACACACACAGCGAGGCAGCTGCATGAGATCATCTTCAAAAGAAAACTGTATATGGGCTGACAAAATCCTGCCCATTGACAAATAAGTTTGGGAGGAAATGTAATTCCTGCCTGGAATAAGTTTTTACACTGCTCCAGAAGTAGTCGGGAGGATCACAGGTACTTAAAGGGTCGGTTAGGGAAAGATCATGGTTTTTGCTTGAATATTGCAAAGGTCATATTATCCTGCCATGGTAAAAAAACATATTTAATATGAAGCTGATACTATGAACACAAACAGGTCCTCATTATCTTGAAATAATATAATTTAATAGCATGTAGGGGTATTATTGTTCATGCATGTGCTTTTGCAAATTAGTAGTATATGAACATTATTTGTGTGGTGTTGGCTGGAATAATGCTGATTGGAAACACCTGGTCTTTGTTATGTGCTTCATAACAAAGACCAGGTCATTCCACGCTCATTCAGCATTTATGTCAATGTGCCAGTAGACTGCAGTTCTTTGGCAATGTGATTTGAAACCAATGAGGTGATGGTTACAATTTACGTAGTACAACACAATGCCTTAAAAACAGCAACAGCATACTACGTAAAATCATCACACGCCAACAGGGAAAAATAAGTGAAGCACAATACAGTAATACAGCAACACTATTCACTATTCATTAAACGTAGCCATGCAAGCAACATCAAGTCACAACACACAGCCAAGCGATACAGATTATAACAATCTTTTGAAACCTACTGCACTCGACTCACTGGTCAAAGCCAGGCATCTAATAGATGGCCCATCAGAATTTTAGAACACTGACATGCAAATTGTTGCTGACTCCTTAGTTCTCGAAAAGTTTTGTTGCAACATTTTAAACTCTTACCCCCTTGGGTGGGTTGTTCCTTTATCCATCAAAATTATTACATTTCATTATTACATCAATACTTGTAAAGGACTGTGGGAAAAGCCAAGACATTCGTGAAATGCTGCATGCGAGCCATATATAATATGTTGAGGTTGGAGTGCTGGATAAAGTATATATTGCAAAACTGAAACAGAACACCTTGTACAATACTTCTATGACTGCCTGATTAACGACTGAAGGGTTCCCCTTGCCTTAGTAAAACAGCAGCCTCCAAGTCTTTTGATTAGGATTGTGAATATCATGCTCCAAGGGTAACATGCATTATTTACAGATGTTAAAAGGATAGCGAGTCTGAGGCAGAGCCCTGGGGGAACCAAACAAGATATCTTCAAACACAACAAGCTTGCAACACCGCTGTCTAGTATGCTCACGGCTGTATTTGGCCGTACCAGTGATATATACAGTATGTCGTGAAGTCAAAAACCTTCAGAGCAGGATGCAACAATGTACGGTACTAAAAGGAGGCCAATGTAAAGTTATTAAAACTGAAGTTTTTAATATATTAGGTTGCTCCATGTAACATATTCATTGTTTTGAAAGTTGTGGTGATGACCTCCAAACCCAAAATGTAAATCAAAAGCACAGAAACACATTTATAGTAAATCAAGTGTGACTAATTAATGTGTACTTGGGGGATTTTATTCTAGCCTGACTTGAGGAAAATTAAATACTGTATACCAGCTACAGTTGTTTTTGAATAAATACTACATTTCACTTTCTGTTGTTGACAGATGCAGGGCGTATGCGGTCATTTCTTCTCATGGATGGCCATCCTTTGTGTATTCCTAGGTCAGAGAACAACAGAAAGCTGTATTGTTTCCACCTCCGAGCCATGCTCACACCTCTAAGTGCCTCTATCATTTATTCATTAAGGTAGAGACCAGCCATGACCAAAAGACCAAGATCCTTCTCATTAGCTCTTACTTGACATCTGACCACATCCGCACCCGCACGAAGCACACATGAACAAGACCACACACACATTCCCTGGAGGTTTACCTTTGACCATAGCTAAGACAAGCCTAGTGCTAATGATGAAACAAACCCCTTGACCTATGCTGAAGCTAATGACGTAAGCCATATGAACCATAAACCATGTTGTGAAAAGGATGCTGTTGATGTGAGGACCCAGCTTTAAAAAAATCTATCGGATAGATGACATTGCTAAGAGAGGCACAGCTGTGGCCATAGCTGCTTTCAATAGAAGTAACTGACAGTTAAACAGAATGACAAAAAAAGAGAGTGATTAGTGGCAATGTTAATTTAGTAAAATATGATGGAAAATATTAGACCCTTTTTTCCCCTATAGCTGAAAGAAGAACAATATTCAGAGAAAGTAACCACTTGAAAACATATGGAATGACTCATTGTAACAATTGTTGCCTGATTCAATGTGCAGTACTACATATTTAGAAGTACTTTGTCCTGCCTAAAATATTTCCAAGAGAGACGTTGACACGTGCAGTGAATCTGTGCTTAAACACACAGCCATCTGAGTAAACACATGGTTTGATATTTGGATATAAAAGGGACTCGCAGCATTATTTCTTGCCATTAACACCTGCCAATTTTGTGCTGAGCAAAATGTAGCAGAACATATACAGTTCCCTCCATAAGTTTCGGAACAGTGAAGCCAATTCCTTTATTTTTGCTGTAGACTGGAAACATTTGGGTTTGAAACCAAAATATGAATATGAGACAATAGATCAACATTTCAGCTTTAATTTCCAGGTATTTACATCTGGATCTGATACACAACTGAGAAGATAGCATTTTTTGTAAAGGAACACCACATTTTTAGGTGAGCAAAAGTATTGGAACAGATAGACTTAAAGTAAATTAAAGTGAATAAGACTTAATATTTTGTTGCAAATCCTTCGCTAGCAATAACTGCATCAAGCCTGTGACCCATTGACATAACAAAACTTTTGCATTCTTCTTTTGTGATGCTTTTCCAGGCCTTTACCGCAGCCTCATTCAGTTGCTGTTTGTTTTAGGGGGTTACACCCTTAGGTCTTTAGCAGGTAAAATGCATGCTCTATAGCAGGGCTATTCAATAGGCGGCCGAATATTTACTGGCCCCCGCCTTGACTACCAACCGACGCATTTATTTTTTTAGTGCTGCACAATTAATGTACTATCACGCGCGATGTGTGCTTGTGCATGGTCATAACTGCGCGAAAGGCTGCGATCTGCAGCAAATAAATGTGCACATGTGTCTCCAAGCATTTCTCTATCAACTGCTCTGTGTATGCGGCTTTGCGCGCGCGACCCTACCGCATCGCGCGCGACTACGGCATGTACGCGGGAGAGTTTAAGACTCCACATCACTGTGGTAACACAATCTATCAGCTCAGACAGCACAGAGAAAAGTTTGATGAATGCATGAGAGTGATGGCCCAGGCAAGTTTCAGTAAGTTTACAGAGGTGCCACACTGTTACTGTCTTTGAAATGCATTTAGTCATTTTAAGGGGAAAACCCATTGGGTAACGCTTTATACTAAGGTTCTTGTAGTAAGCCTTAGTTAATAGGTAATAAGGACCTTATTAGATGCTTATTAACATTAATTTGTGTTAATAAGCCTATATTTAAGTGTTAATAATAACATAATAAACACGTTGACAGTGTGATTATAAGACTTTTGTAAGCACTTATAAGAAACTTCTTAACTATTTATTGATTGCTTAATAGCATTAATAAAAGTCTTATGAGTTTCTGATAGCTGTTAATAAAAGCATTACAAACCTATTTATTGAGTCTTACTAACTTGCCTATTATGTCATTGTTAAACCTTTACTAAGCATTGTTTGTTGCTTTATGAAGGTAAACACATCTTCATTAATCAATTATTAGCAGTTAACTATGCTCTATGAACAATGCTTATTACGGTTAATAAGTCCTTTTTAACAGTTACTAAGTACTATATCTTGTCAAGGTGGATACAATGAGAATTAGAAAAACGACATATACAATGTTAGAGTGGTGAAGGTATTTGATTAGCTTTAATGTTTTTCTAGTTGAAGTACCTTAAAAAATTAGTTTTCTGAGTTTGGTTTGCAGCGCCATATCGTATTAGTAAAGTCACTGATTTTTATCCCTCTTTCCAAAATGTTGTCTTTTGGCATCTAGCATAATGAGCATAATATATTTGTTTTTGCTCTGAAGTGATTATTTCACCTCTTTGTGTGCGCGCACATGTTGAGTGAGTGTTAAAATTAGATGCCCCGAGAACGTTGTATATTTTTCACAATCTATGATGAATATAAGTCGTATGATCGGTTTTGTGCCTCATATCAGATCATTAAAGGCTTTTAATTTGAAGGTAGTTGTAAAACCGGAAGTTCCGTTTATGCAAGTTGCTGATGGCTTGACGCCAGCTTGATGCCAGCTTGACGCCCATGCTTGACAAAGTGTTTCACGAACATAAGGAGAACATGTCGGAGTCGTCAGCACCCCAAACCAGGTCTCTGAAAAATAAGAGGGTGAGGTCCTGGAGGATGGCTCTTCTGGTAAGTTTAAGAATGTAATGCTATAGTAACGTTAGCTGGTTCTAGCTAGCTAGTTGTTTGCCTGGCTTACATTACTTTCTTTCAGAAGCTTTGGTGAGCTTCCTTTTTGAGCTAAGTTTAGCTTACGCTATCATATAAAACTGAAACCATTCTGCCCCCACAATTTGTTTTTGCTTTAGACAACTGGTGGTTAAAAACGGCATTGCATGTGTGATTTTTTTTTTGACCCTCTGGTTTACCTTAGTTTAGTTTGATGCAACCAGCAAGAGAGCACAGCATGTCAGTTAATTCTCAGCTTTGTTGTCCTGAGAAAGTCTCAGTCTGTGAGTATTTATGTTTAAAGCTTCTTAATCGGGGCGACTATGGCTCAGTTGGTAGAGCGGGTCGGCTGATGATCAAAGGGTTGGAGGTTCGATCCCCGTCCTGCCACTTGTGTCATGGTTGTTGTGTCCTTGGGCAAGACACTTCACCCACCTTGCCTTGTGTGAATGTTCAATGTTCGATAGTTAGCCTGCTATCGGTATATGAATGTGTGTGTGAATGGTAACGTGGGAATGGGAACAGGTCTCCCTTGAAAAAGAGTCTTCGGTCTCAATGGGATTTACCTGTATAAATAAAGGTTAAAAAAAAATCACTTGGCATAGCAACTATGTTTGTTTAATTTCTGAGTGTTTAATTTTAACTTAAATTCGGCGATGCTAATCGCGGCAGCATTTTACATTGAGAATGCATTGTAAGTTAGCATTGAAGCTAGCGGGACCTAAAAGCCTTGTTAATGGCTGCTCATTTGTTTTATGCTAGTGTTAAGCTAGTTTTAGCTTTTGTATAGTGTGTGTTCATTTGTATGAATATATTGTAAAGTCCGTTTTTTGTATGTTTTCTACAGTTTTACAAAACATCTGACGTAATCGGAAACTTATCAAAGGCCTAAACCAGGGGTGTCCAAACTACGGCCCGCAGGCCAACTGCGGCCCGCGGCCCGCTTTTTATTGGCCCGCGGCCGATTTTAAACAGGATTCCCGCGGATCCTTAAAAAGTCTTAAAAAGTCTTAAATTCATAAATCTAAAAATAAGGCCTTACATAGCATTAAAAAGTCTTAAATCCATCTTTCAAAGGTCTTAAAAATGTTAACACATGGTAAGTAGGATTTTATGACTGTAATTGGTCTCAAATCTAAAAATAATACGTAACATTTTTTATTTTTTTAATAAATTGCCGAATAGTTTAATGTCGCGCAATCACGAGAGCGGAACATGGACATATAAAGAAAGGAGCGGAACCAACATTTGTTTGCGGCCGTGACTCAGAGCAGACGCACGTCGCTCAGGTAGCAGTAGCAGCATGAGTAGCAGTCGGCCCGCATCATGGGAAAGTGTAAATTCAACAAAATTTGGCTATCCAAGGATTTTTCTGGCTGCCTGAAACCGGTACCCGGCAATTTATACGAGGCACGTTGTACATGCACAGCGCGAAACACAAAGCCTCAAAATCAAGCTGTCAACAAACGCCAGGTATTTCCCTGTTCTGTTCTACTCGTCGTGCCGTGCCTCCACCCCTCCATGCTCAACCTCCGATATCAACAACCGGGACAGCAGCACCAAATCTCCAGACAATGTTCGGTTGCACGCGTACTAGACTGCGGTCAAGCCAGCCGACCCATCGAAAACAACAGTCAAGCCAGCCGACCCAAGTTTTTGCTGTACCTGTTTGTACTAGCCATTACGGTTATAGCGCCACATAACTAGTTTCAAAATATAAGCATAGTTTCCCAATAAATGCCTTTGTCTGGTACATACCAGAAGACAGTAAATAAAAGCAAATACTATCAAAGGAAATGTACGCACGTTGTGATATGTACTTTCAAAATAAAAGCCCAACTAATTGACAAATGTAAGCTTATGTCAATAGTTTTTTTTATTGGAGATTTAAAAGGAAACGCCTTGTTATCACAGACTAATTCCAAATCAGGGTTATAGTACACAACCCCATAGTGTGACCCAGTAAGTTTCAAGACCTTCTGATAGTAGTAGTTTCAAAATAAAAGCCCACTCGATATTGAAAATATGAGAGAAATTAGATATGATTTTGGATTAAAAAAAAAAAAAAAACGCCCTGTTATTCCAGAGTCATTCCACTCCAGGGTCATAGTTCACGAGCCCATGAGGTCACACAAAACGTTTCAGGACATTCTGATGTGTACTTTCAGAATAAAAGCCCACTAGATATTGAAAATATAAGACAAATTAGATATGATTTTGGATTCAATTAAAAAAAAAACGCCCTGTTATTCCAGAGTCATTCCACTCCAGGGTCATAGTTCACGACCCCATGAGGCCACACAAAAAGTTTCAGGACATTCTGATGTGTAGTTTCAAAATAAAAGCCCACTAGATATTGAAAATACGAGAGAAATTAGATATGATTTTGGATTCAATTTAAAAAAAAACGCCCTGTTATTCCAGAGTCATTCCACTCCAGGGTCATAGTTCATAACCCCATGAGGCCACACAAGAAGTTTCAGGACATTCTGATGTGTACTTTCTGAATAAAAGCCCACTAGATATTGAAAATATGAGAGAAATTAGATATGATTTTGGATTCAATTAAAAAAAAAACGCCCTGTTATTCCAGAGTCATTCCACTGCAGGGTCATAGTTCATAACCCCATGAGGCCACACAAGAAGTTTCAGGACATTCTGGTGTGTACTTTCAGAATAAAAGCCCACTAGATATTGAAAATATGAGATAAATTAGATATGATTTTGGATTCCATTTAAAAAAAAAAACGCCCTGTTATTCCAGAGTCATTCCACTCCAGGGTCATGGTTCACGACCCCATGAGGTCACACAAAACGTTTCAGGACATTCTGATGTGTACTTTCAGAATAAAAGCCCACTAGATATTGAAAATATGAGATAAATTAGATATGATTTTGGATTCAATTAAAAAAAAAAACGCTCTGTTATTCCAGAGTCATTCCACTGCAGGTTCATAGTTCACAACCCCATGAGGCCACACAAGAAGTTCCAGGACATTCTGATGTGTACTTTCTGAATAAAAGCCCACTAGATATTGAAAATATGAGATAAATTAGATATGATTTTGGATTCCATTTAAAAAAAAAAACGCCCTGTTATTCCAGAGTCATTCCACTCCAGGGTCATAGTTCACGACCCCATGAGGTCACACAAAACGTTTCAGGACATTCTGATGTGTACTTTCAGAATAAAAGCCCACTAGATATTGAAAATATGAGATAAATTAGATATGATTTTGGATTCAATTAAAAAAAAACGCCCTGTTATTCCAGAGTCATTCCACTGCAGGGTCATAGTTCACAACCCCATGAGGCCACACAAGAAGTTTCAGGACATTCTGATGTGTACTTTCTGAATAAAAGCCCACTAGATATTGAAAATATGAGAAATTAGATATGATTTTGGATTCCATTTAAAAAAAAAAGCCCTGTTATTCCAGAGTCATTCCACTCCAGGGTCATAGTTCACGACCCCATGAGGTCACACAAAACGTTTCAGGACATTCTGATGTGTACTTTCAGAATAAAAGTCCACTAGATATTGAAAATATGAGAGAAATTAGATATGATTTTGGATTCAATTAAAAAAAAAAACGCCCTGTTATTCCAGAGTCATTCCACTGCAGGGTCATAGTTCACGACCCCATGAGGCCACACAAAACGTTTCAGGACATTCTGATGTGTACTTTCAGAATGAAAGCCCACTAGATATTGAAAATATGAGAGAAATTAGATATGATTTTGGATTCAATTAAAAAAAAAACGCCCTGTTATTCCAGAGTCATTCCACTGCAGGGTCATAGTTCACGACGCCATGAGGCCACACAAAACGTTTCAGGACATTCTGATGTGTACTTTCAGAATAAAAGCCCACTAGATATTGAAAATATGAGAAAAATTAGATATGATTTTGGATTCAATTAAAAAAAAACGCCCTGTTATTCCAGAGTCATTCCACTGCAGGGTCATAGTTCACCTTTTTTGAAAGGTAAATTTACCTTTTAAAAAGGGTAACTACCCTTTTCAAAAGGGTAACTACCCTTTTCAAAAGGGTAACTACCCTTTTCAAAAGGTTAGTTACCCTTTTGAACTAAGGCAAGTGAAATTTGCCTAAGTCGAGAGTTTGAGAATGCTCTAATAACTTTCAAAATGTTCAACTTTTTCAGGAGTTTGAAATTACCTCCTCTGGAATGGGCCCCATGACCCCGAAAATATGAAAATATGTATGTGGATCTGAAATGTTATTTTCCAAAAATGACTCCACAGCCCCATTATAAGTGGATGGAGAAAATTCCAAAACGTACCTTTTCAAAAGGTAAACTAACCTTTTCAAAAGGGTAACTAACCTTTTCAACAGGGTAACTACCCTTTTTAAAAGGTAAACTTACCTTTTTGGAAAGGTAAACTTACCTTTTTAAAAGGGTAACTACCCTTTTTAAAAGGTAAATTTACCTTTTAAAAAGGGTAACTACAAGGGTAACTACCCTTTTTAAAAGGTAAATTTACCTTTTTGGAAAGGTAAATTTACCTTTTAAAAAGGGTAACTACCTAACTACCCTTTTTAAAAGGTAAATGTACCTTTTAAAAAGGGTAACTACTCTTTTTTTGTGTTACTGTGTTACCGAATTTTCTTTTAAATTGAATCCAAAATCATACCTAATTTCTCTCATATTTTCAATATCTATCGGGCTTTTATTTTGAAACCACACATCAGAATTTCCTGAAACTTCTTGTGTGGCCTCATGGGGTTGTGAACTATGACCCTGGAGTGGAATGACTCTGGAATAACAGGGCGTTTTTTTTTTATTGAATCCAAAATCATATCTAATTTGTCTCATATTTTCAATATCTAGTGGGCTTTTATTCTGAAAGTACACATCAGAATGTCCTGAAACGTTTTGTGTGACCTCATGGGGTCGTGAACTATGACCCTGGAGTGGAATGACTCTGGAATAACAGGGCGTTTTTTTTTTAAATGGAATCCAAAATCATATCTAATTTCTCTCATATTTTCAATATCTAGTGGGCTTTTATTTTGAAACTACACATCTGATAGGCCTTTCACACCAAAATGAACCAAGAGTCAGTTCCAGGCTGGTGTTGGGGTCAGTTCAAAACTGGTTACAGCCTTATCCCAGTTATGAACCGGTTGGTTTCACATCGACCGGAGACAGCCATGGAGCCGGAAAGAGAGCAACGTCATGACGTCACTGTAAACGTGTGTGTACGTCGCCCGACGGCGCTGCTCTTGTGGCTAACGCTAAAGCTACCGCTAGCTTTAAGCACAACAACAGCGGCGAATACGTCTTATTTTTACACGTGTTAGCTTTCGCTTTGCTTTCTTAACCAAACAGGACCCATACAGCGTATTCTCGCCGGTCAATTTGATCGCTACGTTCGGTAATTATGTTATGTTTACGTCTCGTAGTAGCGGTGTTTTTAAACATGGCGGGCATGAGGTTTTAGTTGGTCTGGTTGGTCAGGATAATCCCTCCCCCGGCCGCTGGCGCAAGCGGTTCACTTCAAACCCTGCTCAATCCTGGGGTATGAGTTGAACCGGTTTTTACGGCCCGGAGCAGGCTTTCTGGCGGTGTGAAACCAAAACACTGGCTCTAACTCCGAACTAGCCCAGAACTAGCACCGATTTTGCGGCGGTGTGAAAGGCCTAAGAATGTCCTGAAACGTTTTGTGTGACCTCATGGGGTCGTGAACTATGACCCTGCAGTGGAATGACTCTGGAATAACAGGGCGTTTTTTTTTTTAATGGAATCCAAAATCATATCTAATTTCTCTCATATTTTCAATATCTAGTGGGCTTTTATTTTGAAACTACTACTATCAGAAGGTCTTGAAACTTACTGGGTCACACTATGGGGTTGTGTACTATAACCCTGATTTGGAATTAGTCTGTGATAACAAGGCGTTTCCTTTTAAATCTCCAATAAAAAAAACTATTGACATAAGCTTACATTTGTCAATTAGTTGGGCTTTTATTTTGAAAGTACATATCACAACGTGCGTACATTTCCTTTGATAGTATTTGCTTTTATTTACTGTCTTCTGGTATGTACCAGACAAAGGCATTTATTGGGAAACTATGCTTTTATTTTGAAACTAGTTATGTGGCGCTATAACCGTAATGGCTAGTACAAACAGGTACAGCAAAAACTTGGGTCGGCTGGCTTGACTGTTGTTTTCGATGGGTCGGCTGGCTTGACCGCAGTCGTACCAGGGATGAGCCCGAATCCGAACATGTGTAGGCTATTCGGAAAAGCACGGATAATGAGATCGATCGATAGTCTCGTTATATTCGGGGGAAAAATATTTATTTATTAAGCGCTAAATTGACGCAGCGCGTGCTGCCTTAACTATAGTGGCACCGATCAGCTGTTCATCTCCGCTGCCGCGGCGGAGTGGAGAAAGACCGGCTGCATTTATGCATGGCTCCGTTACCCGCGGTCTCTCTCCATTCCGCCGGAATTTTCTGCAGCCCGTGTCACCGTCAGCCCTTCCTGCCTTTCATTTATTTCAGACCTCTGAACATGGACCACGTCTCTCTAGTAGCGGGCAGCGGGCTGTATAATGCTATTAAATAGACAAAATCGATCTTTAAATATTCGATATGTGACGCTTCGCCTGTTTAGTTCATACAATCTGTTTTTAAATAAGAGATAAGCTGAAAAAAGTATAATCTTTGTGCGTTGAACACTTGTAAAGCACTAAACGCTGTTTCCTGATCCAAAGTAATTATTCATTGAACCAAGTTAGAAAAAAAGGGAGAGATAGAGCGACAGAGTGAGTGAGAGAGTAGAGGGAAATAAATTGGGCAAAATAGATCGATTAGATCTCGGATCGATATATCATAAAACTTTGTCGAGTTAAAAATAAAAAGAGATGAAAAAATTAAATAAAACAGACAAATTGAATTACTGTGATGTAATACTGTTCTTTTTCAGATTCTGAATGTTCATTATATCCCCCAGTCAAAGGGCTAGTGGGGCTCAGACAGTTCATATAACTTATGAGAGAGAGAAACGGATGAAAAGTACAGTATGAGCAGGGGCGGATCTAGAAAAATATTCATGGGGTGGCAAGAGGGTGGCAGGAGATTTTAAGGGGTGGCAACCTGTGGCGGATGTATATACAGTATGCCGATTTAATTAAAGCCATACAAATAAATATTTACTTGGGAAAGCCCCCACATTTAGATATGTTGACTAAATAACATAATACTTAATGTATTGTAGCACGAGTGAAGCCTTACATTTAAACATAAAAGGTGTCAGACAAAATGTTAAAGATTATTATTACTGGGGGCGCCTTTAGCTCAGTTGGTAAGGCGTCCCCCTCCCGGGCTGGGCCCAGCAGCAGACCCGGGTTCGATTCCCACCCGCGGTCGTTCTCTGCATTTCACCTCTGTCTCTCTGCATTTCACCTCTGTCTCTCTGCACTATCAATAAAGCATAAAAATGCCCAAAAAATATCTTAAAAAAAAGAGATTATTATTACTGAATAATTACTGCATTACCTGCCTCACAACAAACACCTGCACTAATACACCAGCATGGGGCTCAAAATCTATGCAAATAGGGCTGCAATAAGTACTTAGTTAACAGTGAGTCTTTGGTATTTGTCTGTGTTAATATGAGATACTCCCATCAGATGTCAATCATCAGTCTAACTTGAGTTTAAATATCAAGTTATTCAAATACTCTAGTAATTTACATACAATACAGATAAAATCATTCATATAAATATTGTGTGGCATTTTCCTATGTTTGGTTAAACACTGTAAATGGGAAGAGGTTCAGTAATGTCCAACACAGAAATAGGCCTACTGGTTATTATGAGCAATTGATAAGCACGACCTAAGATTTTAATTTAAAGTAGTGTGATAAAAATTAGGAAGTATCCGTATACAAAGGCCTATAGATACAATTAAACAAAATAATTGATGAATTTCAAGGGTGTAGGTTATGATTAAACCTTGGTTTAGGATACTTTTTAAATGGGGGGTCTGGGGGTGTCCCCCCAGAAATTTTTGAGCATTCATCACTTCATTTCCTGCATTCTGGTGAATTTGTTTGCATCAAGTTTATGTAAAGTAATTGACAACATTTAGGTTCCCAGTGACAAAAATAGAATAAAATAAAATGCAGTAATATCATGCATTCTGTATTGCTTTCAAATATTGATTCTCCTCTATTGTTAAAAAAATTGGTTTAGATAGTAAAACAATAAGAAGTGATTATTCACGTCTATCATTGAGAATGTAGTGGCTGGGTGGTATTTTACTATAGCCTGCAATCTTCAAATATTCAAAAATAACAAAGTGCAAAATGAGGTTTTAATCCTCATGTACTTCCTTTAAGCTACTAGTGACTAAGTGTGCAGTGGACAAAGGGAGGAAGAGATTGCTTTATTTTATAATTTAGCTTTTTGATTTGAGAGTGATCCTCCTTGACTACACCAACAAGAAACTTTATAAAGACACTTAAAAAAACGATCTCTGCCCATACAAAAAGTTCTGACTTGGATTTGATGGAGCGATCGATGTGTATAAAACCATCCGGTAGGTATGGTCTGATGACGGGCCGTTATATTAATAATAAACAGCGTGCTGCACAAATATGAGACTGTCCACCGCGACCTATTACGTCAAGGCTACATTAAAAAAAACAATAGCTTAGTTTAAGGATTCTCGTTGCTCTAATGTGGAAGTGGAATATTTGATGCAAATTTGGCCGGATGAAAATATTCACAAACAGTCGTATAGCCCACAAGACTACGCTCCAAATCCTAAACGCGCACGGTGACGTAGGCAAGGTGCCAGTGTGCCCAGGCCACAAGCAGTGTGAGCACGGGCCAGCGGGGGGAGTGGGGGGGGGGGGGATCGTGCTGAATCGTGCTGAGCACGGAACAGGCAAATGGCACTAGTGTGAGTGGGCCCTTAGACTGACTCCCGCTGTCTGCTCCGTGAGGCTCGAGCCCTTCAGCTGAGCGAACAACTGTCCAACACGGAGATGAAAAACGAAACTTAACTATCCTGTCCTGCCTGGGCTGACTTAAGGTGGAGCAACCAAATATAAATGAATAAATATTGTACTAAACTGTAACACAAGTAATGAGTTGGAATTTGGATCAGTAATTGTAGTTTTTCCGAAGCATTCACGAGTTCCTAACGTTATTATTAACCTCTAGGGCTAGGCATTGTCACAACACAGCAGCATAATAACTTTATAGGAAAACTACCACTACATTAGCCCTGCTCTTTTCTCATTATGTCATTTCTTCATAGACAGACAGTTGATCAGTAATACCTGGAGAGTGTAGTCTCTCCTGTGCTGCTTGCTTCGTTAGTCTAGAGGCTTGGATCCGTCTCTCGCGCGCCTTCCTTGTATTCAAAATCAGTGCCGTTGGGAGCGGTTAGGAGTCTCGGGAGTGGGTCGGGGGGATCGGGTTTGGGCAATATTACCTGGCTGCATTCACTTGCAGTCGGACATTTGAAACTCGCGCTCGTAAATGTCTCTTAACAGCCAGAAATAAATGTTTAATTGGGCGCTGCCAACTGGGGTGGCAGCTGGGGTGGCAAGGCTTTTTTTTAGGGTGGCAGTTGCCACCCCATGCCACCCCGGTAGATCCGCCCCTGAGTATGAGGTAGAAATGTATCTCATAATTAATGATATGCCAATATTAAATCAGTTTGATGCACTGAAGGGACAATAATTGCAAAAAAAAATAAAAAATCAGACATAAGCCCCGGCCATTTCCGGCTTCATATCCGAATACAGATACATATACAGATTATTTTGTTGGTTGAACAGATACAGATAATGACGTCTGCGCTGAAAGCAGAGTTACTGTGGTGTCTGACCACCGAGACAATACATTTTTCCTTTGGTCTGCTGGTCTTAAATTTTATTTCAAGTGGCATTAAAAAGGTCTTAAAAAGTCTTAAATTTAACTTGCATTAAGCTGTAGGAACCATGTTAAAGATATAATGTAATATGGCCCTTTGAATTTTTTTTTTTTTTTTTTTTGCATTTCTTAGTTAACCCACTAGTGCAGGGTTGTCAACTGATTGATTGGCCCGTGGCACATTTTAAAAATATAATGTAATATGGCCCTTTTAATTTTTAAATAATTTAAATGCACTCATTATATTACAGAGAAATATGTCCCATAAAAGAAAAAGAGCACCAAGCCCATCCCAGAGGACCCTGCATAATATTTTATTTTAAATTAATATTATTATGGAAAATCCATGTGTCCTTCTCCAATAGCTTCTAATTCATCTGGCACATTGTCTCCATTTTTTTTCCCTCTCAAAGTGCACCAGATTCATGCATTTCACTTTAAAAACTTAAAATCTCCCGGGGGGCATACCCCCGGACCCCCCTTGGAGGGGCGGGATCTCGGCTGGCTACTATTTTCACCCAGCTGGACATTGGACGCAAAAGCAGAAAACACTGGGTGTATCAATGGCATTTAACAAGAGGGGGAATGTATCTGTTTAATGTGCAAGTAAAGTGTTGCCGTGAAGAAGGATTACAATTTACGAAAACACTATGAAACTAAACATCAGAGCAGCTACATGTCCTGATAAATGTGTAATTTTTGCAAAGTGGCCCGGCCCTTCGTAGATTTTTCTGTATGTGGCCCTCAGTGAAAAAAGTTTGGACACCCCTGGCCTAAACCCTATCTTGTATCCTGGGCTTTATTTCAAGGAACCAACTTCCTGTTAGCTATCTGCTAAGCTAAGCTAACCGAGAGCTAGAGCAGAATAGTATCTATTACTAACAGTTTTGTCATGCTAGCTTGTCAGGAAGGGGCCAAGTAATGCTACAAAATCGGTCTAGTCCATGATACAGATTCAAAATAATCCTGAATGCTTATTTCTGTGCTGACCCCAGGTGCTGCCCAAATGGCCCCAACTGCCAAACTGGGTCTACAGAAATATAAACCTGAGCTGGCCAGGTTTAAATTAGAATGCCAGGATGGAAAAATAAAAGACCTGACAACGGAGAGAGATTTCTTGATTTCTTTCTTAATTCAACTATCTGAATTAAAGAAAATAATTACTTTTTTCAACCATTTTCACCTTTACAGACACAATTTACTTTGATACTGCACCCCCTTTTGCAGATTCCCTGTCTAAATGGCTTAAATGCTTATTGTAACCTGTCTGCGATCTGTCTAATTGTGATCAATGTTTCTTTGTATTGTCTTTATACAGTAACAAGAAAGACCAGCCTGACTCAACCTTCCCCTGAGGCTACGGAAAAGCCCGACTCGGATTCGTCTGAGTCAAGTCTGTTGTCGTCTGACTCCTCCTCAGTCGATGGGAAGAGGAAGTATAGCAGAAGTCAGCATTGTACTGTTGCAGAGGGGGCCAGCAGTAGAGGGCTTTTTTTTTTTTTTACCACATACTGTATATAAAATGATCTGTTCAAATGTATGTATTAATAATTTCACTGCTTTAGTTTGCAACCAGACAGCCATTTATTTTTGCACTTCTTTTTGAGTGTAGTTCATCCATGTATTAACATACCATCTCGTGTCGGTGCAGAGCAGCGAATAAATCATCAAATTTGAGTTAAAGCAGCTGATTTACGTAGTAATACATGGCCGAACCAAACTGACAAAATCCTACATTTAGAGAACAATTGAATGGACTTGTATTTGTTAGGTTAGCAATTATATATGTGGTGAAAAGGCACTTTTCTGCTTGTCCTATCTGCAACAGTATAATGCTGACTTCTGATACAGCAACGTCTCGCCTAAAGTCTTATAGTGATGATTGCCATCTCCATAAGGTTACAGATTCAATATGCAGAAGCAACTCATACAACCCCACGTCGTTTTATATTGTTTTCCCTACAACATTTTTTTTTTAAATTATTGTTTGATGGAAGTTTGTTTTGCTCTACTTGTTTAATTGTTTTGTTGTTCTTATTCATTTAATATTTTAAATTAATAGTCCAGTCTTAATCATTGGACACTTGAATCGATGTCAGGCAGCATTTTTATTTTACAAAAGTAATTTTTTTTTACACTTAGTAAAATGTTGTTTCTGAAAGTTCTGGAAAAAAATCAGATTTTTACAAATGCACAGTTGTTATGTGATTTGTTTCCTTAATTATTGATTTTCAAGAATATTTTTCATTGAAGTTCTGAAGATTTTAAAGGAAAATAAAAATATATTTTTCAAAAGAGCTGTCTTAAAGTGTGTTTTTGTGCTTAAGCGCTCTAACATTGTATTTACATGTAGTTTTTCTAATTCTAAGTGTATTAAAGGACTTATTAACCTTAATAAGCAATGTTCTCGCTTTAGATCCAGTACCTTCAAAATGCATTATTACCTGTTTAATAAAGGACTTATTAACCTTAATAAGTATTGTTCTCGCTTTAGATCTAGTACCTTCAAAATGCATTATTACCTGTTTAATAAAGGACTTATTACCTTATAAGCATTGTTCATAGAGCATAGTTAAAGCAGCAACGAGTAACATTTAAATATCTTTTAAACAGCCTCATGTTTCCTCTCATAATCATAAATTATCTTTAACAGCAAACGAGACCATCTGTGCAAAGAAATACTTTTTTATATAGTTTTTATTACTGCTTTTGATCTGGTCGTACACCCAGTCCGATTTTCGGTTCACGCGTGCATGCTCTATGGTCACATATCCGTATTGGTCGCAGATTTCAGTGCGGCGCAGGAACGCGATTTGAGAAGCCTATGGCTCCAGGTGAGGGAAGGGGAGCGGGAGCCTTGTTTGAGACAGTTGTTTGTTCATAATGACTGATAACGGGGCTGAACCATCAAAGAAAAAAAAGAAAATGCAATGAAGAAAAGCTAAAAGGGAGAGTGATAGACGGGCGGGAGGGCGTTGTCAAGCAACGTATACACAATTTCACGCAGCGAACATAGACTGCAGTGTTTACTCCTAAATGAATGAGCGGTAGCCTACTAAAACAAAGTTTACTTTGCCCCACCAGCATCATCAGGTGACCATTATTCATCTGAAATAGTCATTATTTACAACATAAACACATTACCTCATCGTGATCCATACTAACTAACTGCCATCTCTCGTTCATTCGCTTGGTGTGAGGACACGGACTCGTTCAGCTCCGTGAGAGGTGACAATGCATCAACTCATTGCAATCAGGTGTGTTTAGCACTTACTGCCATTAGTTGATGCTGTGTCACCCATAGACTCACAGAGCCGAAAAGAGTCCGGTGCCCTCCACACTTTCAACACACGGACACGCACCATATTGCTTCCTGATTATTTGAATCTTGCACTCCCTGCACGAGCTAGAAAACAGCTTCTCGACAGCTGGCATCGTTAAAATACTACCGCTTTTGTTCAAAGGTGTCGCCAACGTGCCGACTTACTCGTAGTACCTTTAACTGTTTAATAAAAAGGACTTATTAACCTTAATAAGCATTGTTCATAGAGCATAGTTAACTGCTAATAATTGATTAATAAAGATGTGTTTACCTTCATAAAGCAACAAACAATGCTTAGTAAAGGTTTAACAATGACATAATAGGCAAGTTAGTAAGACTCAATAAATAGGTTTGTAATGCTTTTATTAACAGCTATCAGAAACTCATAAGACTTTTATTAATACTATTAAGCAATTAATAAATAGTTTAGAAGTTTCTTATAAGTGCTTATAAAAGTCTTATAATCACACTGTCAATGTGTTTATCATGTTATTATTAACACTTAAATATAGTCTTATTAACACAAATTAATGTTAATAAGCATCTAATAAGGGCTTTATTACCTATTAACTAAGGCTTACTACAAGAACCTTGGTATAAAGCGTTACCACACATGGTATTTATTATTTCAACTATTGAGTTATTTGTAAAACAGCATGCAAGTGTAGGCCAACAAGATTTATTTTATGAATTTTCAATGCTGCCTTATTTTTATGTTTTACTTTGGGAAATACATGTTCCAAAACGACCAATAACCTCTGTATTTAAAAATAAATCAAGCAAGTAGGCTCAAAATAACCATTAATGAAGTATAGGCTATCACATCACAGTAGGCCTATTGTCCACAATAATCGCACAACAGCCCCTCATCTAAAAAAAAAGTTGAATTTGCACTTTGATGTGCATACACATGTTTAGTGTGTCTGCATAATATTGCACCAGTAGAAGTTTTAATTGCTTTGTACTGTCTGCATGTTTGGACAAAATTTGTACCTTCACATAGCAAACAAAATTGCACAACTGTAAAGTCAGTGTCTGTTGTTTTTTTGTATTCAAATAAGCAGTTGTTTATTTCTATACTGTGCATTGGCATCTTTGAGCAAAATACAGCCAACATTTTTGCCGCGCCTCCCATGACCCTGGACAGTGACCCCTTGACTAAGACATTTGCTGGGGGAAACACTGTAAGCTGTTGCACTTTGAGTAGCCTACATTTATTTCTATGTTTGTTGATAAGCTGTTGCACTCTTAGTAAACCTAGGCCTATCTGTATTTTGATAAGCTGTTTTCCTGAACTGATAAGATTGTTAAACACAACAGGCAGCCTATGTTAATCAAATAGGGATTCTTTTTGATAAGTTGTTGAACTCTATTTGATAAAATAAAGACAATATATGCACTCGAATGTCGTTGTAGTGTTTTACAATATATGTAGCTATTGATGTGATGCTCATCAATTTTAGGCATTTTGGATCATTTCCACCAACCGGCCCCCATTCAAAACTAATTGAATAGCCCTGCTATATAGGGTTTAAGTCTGGAGATTGAGTTGGCCAGTCTAAAACTTTCCATTTCTTGCCCCTGATGAACTCCTTTGTTGTTTTTGCAGTTTGTTAGGGTCATTACCTTGCTGCATGATGAAGGATCTTCCAATCAGTTTGGTTACATCTTTCTTTAAATTGGCAGACAGAATGTTTCTGTAGACTTCTAAGTTCATTTTGCTGCTGTCATCATGTGTTACTGTGTTGTTGTCAAGATGAACCTTTACCAAAGTGATGGAAAGGCTAAAGTTTGGAGAAAGAATGGATCTGCTCATGACCCCAAGCATACAAGCTCATCTGTGAAACACGGTGGAGGCAATGTCATGGCTTGGGCTTGCATGGCTTCTTCTGGAATGGGCTCATTAATCTTCATTGATGATATAACACAGCTTCATTGATGATGGCAACAGCTAATGAACTCAGAAGTTTACACAAACATTTTGTCTGCCAATTTAAAGAAATATGCAACCAAACTGATTGGAAGATCCTTCATAATGCAGCAAGATAATGACCCAAAACACACTGCAAAAACATCAAAGAAGTTAATCAGGGTCAAGAAATGGAAGGTTTTAGACTGGTCAAGTCAATCTCCAGACTTAAACTATAGAGCATGCATTTTATCTGCTAAAGAGGAGACTGAAGAGAGTAAATAAACAGCAACTGAATAAGGCTGCGGTGAAAGCCTGGAAAAGCATCAAAAAGGAGGATTCAAAAGTTTTGTGATGTCAATGGGTCACAGGCTTGATGCAGTTGTTGCAAGCGAAGGCTTTGCAACAAAATATTAAGTTATTCACTTTAATTTATTTTAAGTCTATCTGTTCCAATACTTTTGCTTACTTAAAAATGTGGTGTTCCTTTACAAATAATGCTATCTTCTCAGTTGTGTATCAGATCCAGATGTGAATACCTGGAAATGAAAGCTGAAATGTTGATCTATTGTCTCATTTTCATATTTTGGTGTCAAACCCAAATGTTTCCAGTCTACAGCAAAAATAAAGGAATTGGCCTCACTGTTCCGATACTTATGAAGGGACTGTATTGGTGGCCCCGGCACAGATCACAGTCAACAAAAGGATGTGTGGATGTTTGCTTGCAAGCATGGGGTATCACTAAAGAAAAGACGTGATTGCGCCATACAGTGCCTAACTTTTTAAATGCAACTTTTTTGCTTCTAACCCCACAGTCACACAGTCCTAAGGTATAAAATCAGGGACGGCTGGTATCAATGGGCTAGTGGGGCTAAGCCCTCCCTATCTTTTATAATAAACATGAGAACATTATTAAATTAATTAAATTATTAAAATATAATAACTACAAATACTTGATTTTGTGCAAAACAAGCAGCAACAGCACCAAATAATCACAAAAACGCAGGATACATATCTGTCTGGGCTGACTTTTCTAAGCCCACACTTATCAGAATCAGCGTCCAATCGGTGTCGTCCAATCGTGATTGACAGGTATCATGACATACCCCCTCGATTTAGAGACCATTTGGGCTAAATTAATCTAGCCCAGACCATTGACTTTCTACCAATCACAGTGGCCTACAGTGACTTTAGGCCAGTTAGCCTGTTAACCTGTCAAACGCACAGGTTGCTAAGTAGGCTACACGTTAAAAACGAGTTGCTTGATTGTATGTTAGCTGTGTATGAACAGAAACTGGCTGATGAATTGTCATAGTACCATTGTTGCTGTGCAGGCCGATGTGTGTGTGTGTGTGTGTGGGGGGGGGGGAGAAACGTTTTGCATCCGAACATGTTTGTAGCCTACTTCTCTAATTTTTTTGCGGAGTATTATTAGGCTTGCTGTAACTTGGTGCTGTATCTCTGGACTGTACCTCTGATGTGATTTTGTTGTTGCTGCAGCGTGAACTATGGATGTTTATAGGCCCTAGGCTTAATTAATTTGTTAGCCCCCCCACCCAATATCACCACCAGCCGCTACTGTATAAAATAGTATGGCCATTATAGTGATATATGTTTATGTGTTCACTACAGGTATTGAAAAAGTATAGGGTCAGTGGTGAGGCTTCTCGATGAATTCAATAACAATGTTAGCCTGGAAATCCATACCCTGATATCTTGAACGATAGAGGGTCTGGCCACTATCAATAGTAATTTCCAACTCAAGGGGCGGCTCCTACTCGTGCATTTCAAATGCCACTGCACGCAGTTGGATAGCACTACAACTAATCAGAGCGATGCACAAGGTGACGTAAGCCCCGTTCGTTTAGCGAACAGCTGTTAATCTGTTAAAATAAACGTTTGCCGTTGTCGGTCGGCAAAACAGAACATTCCACTTACTTGCTAATGAAAGATTTGAGTGCCGTCTTCCAAATCGTTAAGGGTCGAGGCCAAAGCAGTCTCAAACTCACACAACATATCCGCAGCCATCTTTGATGTTTACTATCACGGCTTCGACGTCGCATGCACGTCACTGTCGTCATCCGGTTACGTCCTCCCCAGAGTACCATATAAAGGGCTCTGACGTGCCCATATTAGATAGAACCAATTGAAACGTGAGACCCAGATTTCTGGTCTTCTTGATAAAGCTTCAACGGAGCGTGGCCAGACCAACAGGCACAGCAAATTTAATTTGCCAGCGCCTAGTGGCTGGTCTGGGAATGCCAGGCTATAACAATGTGGCTTCATTGTTGTGAATGGCTGCCCCACCTTATACTCTGTGTAGTACTATCTGTTTGTGTACACTGGGAAGCAATCCAACTGTGTCCTTCCACCAGTAACTTCAATTCTACCAGGTTAAATGGAGGAAGAGCATCGCTGCTTCCTCTCTGCTGGGTCCATAGTTGGCTTTGATGTGACTTTGAAAGCATTGTTCATCTTCTAAATCAAAATGCTATTCCTGGTATCAACCTTTGCAGGACTTTATCTTGCCCTGTTTTTGCATTAGGTTTCTACTGAGTTCACAGCAGGCGTAGAGCCACTAAATGGCCTAAATGACACAACATATATCCTATTATTAAGAAAAGAACCATTACATGCCATGGACAGTTCCTATAATTGGTTTCTGTGTTTCCGACGCACAGTCCTACTTTCTGAGCTGCCAATCAGTCGTATATTGTTTGCAAGCAGAGGCTTCATCAATGGGTGAACAAAGTCATTGTGTTGAGAAAAAAGGGAGCGAGGCTTGCTGAATCTGTGGTCACAATGAGCCATGGGGAAAAGCAATTTTGAAAAAATACCATGACCCTAGACAGACACTTAACAGAGCTTGACACTGTTCACTGGAGGACCAGTGCAAAATAATGAGGAGGAGCAGCGGCCTTTCTCCCCGACTGATTTTAGTCAGCGCCTGACCCCAATCACATCATGGTCCAAGATGCCAAATTAACATTGAGACTTTCATGCTTCGGACATCTCATCATTAATTAAACTACGTAGAGTCATCATCACCCTCCCCATGACTTCTTAATATGTTAAAGGACTGTTTTTTTTACTGCAGCTCAGGTTAAAATGCATCTTAAAAGGGTCAATTTGTTCTAACTGTCTCAATGGCTCAACCTTGCTCTTGTCCTTTGAAAGGAAGATGTGTCACTCTTTGCATTAACCCTTAGGGCCCGTTATAATATTAGGCACACTCGTACCGCTAAGGTCCGTAAAATGGACATTTCCTTGAGGTAGCTATAAAAAATATTATACATTAATTTTTTTCTACTTTTTTTTTGCCAATTCTTTTCCCCCACATCTGCCCTAACTATTAATATAAAATAGTCATGAATTTTAAAAGATGTTAACCCTTTAATTGCCAGGTTTTGGTCATGATGCCATCGTATTTTAGATGAAAAAAACTGAAAAACTGAAATATTTTCAATATACTACATGCAAACTAATTTTTTTTGTGTTGAATTATTAGGCCTGTGATGTGTCAATGATGAGCAGCAAAACTGATTTTCAGGCATTATTATTTTTTGTGCAGTGTCAAATACTCACACTCGTACCGCTAAGGGCCGCGTTTCCCAGATGCGATCGTTCTTTGGGGCCAAAGAAGGGTCGAAAGAAGGGTTCGCCAAAGAAAGAAGGGTTCGCCAAAGAAGGAGCGTTAAGATACGGGTGTTTCCCAGATGGCTTCTTAAGTCCCTTCTTTGGAGAGCCGTAAGATGAAGCGAAAGAAGCATCGAAAGAAGTACTTTGGTGGGAGCTGTCCACCGCGGTCGTGCTGAAACTGAATAAATCGATGCCAGGCGAATCGATCACCCACCTCTTTATCAGCGCATAAGTCACACACAGCGCCCCGTGGTCTCCTCCACACAGGTGGAATTAGGCTACGCATGTAGGCTAACGTGTGTGTGGGTGCGGGTGTGTGTGGCAACAAGTGTATCAAAGTAGTAATCAAGCCCATTAGCGCATATATACCCCGTGGATATAGGCACACACATGTGATGTGAGAATGGAAGAAAGCGGCAGCAAAATAAACAAGCGGGCACCGTCGTTTACCGCGGAGGAGTTGGGCGTCTTAGTGGACGAGGTCTGGCAGCACCGGGCAGTTTTATTCGGGGGAACAAGGGGCAAAAAGAACATCACGGTGAAGAACCGTGTTAGGCAGGCCATAGCCGAAAATATGTCCCCCTCCAGCCCATGTGGCCTGCGTGACAGGCGTGCTGTGAGGAAGAAGTGGCAGGAGTTCCAGAACCAAACAAAAAGGAAGAGTGAGAAGGTTTCACTAATCAATCTCCCTTCGTTGCAGGTGATGCAGACGCAGTAAAGACAGCGCGGAGTAACCCCTCCCCCATATGGTTTCAATAAACTATTTTGGTTTCTTTTCAACCATGTATTGTGTGGATCATTTTGCATTGAAATGAGGGTGTCAAACCTAGCAACAAAAAGTCCCAGGCAATTTGTAATGTATCTAAGCGTAGGTTAATGACGTGTGCGTATTGTGCAACAGCAACAGCATTCCAGTGCCAGACTTTCAGGTAAAGCACCGGACAGTGCAGCAATAATCATAGTGTGCAGGACGTTACATGTAGCCTACATCTGCTGGTTCTGTTTATTTATTCCAGCCTTCAGGCCTGAGAGTTGATATGGGTGATGTGTGGTGGTTGTGGGTTTATGGTTTAGTGCTTGGTGACTGGTGGTGAAGAGGTAGGGGCTGCGGGTTGTTGGACCGGGCTGAAGGCAAAATTGCAGCGGGTTGCTCTGGATGTGTGGAGACACCAGAGAGATCAGCCGTTGGATCTCCGCACGGGGCAGCCGGTACTTTGCCTGGACGGCCCGGTCTGATAGCACGTCCAGTGGGGAGAAGTGCCGACGCACGTATGCATTTATGTAAACCGTCTGGCTTCGCGCACGGCGAGGCTGTTGGTTCGCAGCGAGAAGGTGTTGTATTGCAGCCATGGTTTCTCACACGCGCGGACTTTGGCAACGCCTTTAGCAGGTGGAGCCGCTCTGAATGAGGTTCAGCTGAGTTCAATTAAATCTGTTTCTTTGATATCTGTGAAATGCTGTTGTTGAAGGGTTGTTGATGATTTTTTTGTATGTGTAGTAGTACTATAAACTCACATGTGTGTGGAAAACGTAAACGTCTGATTCATTAAAACATTTTTTTTCTCTACTATTAGTCTATGTTTCTTGCGCCAGTGGTCCGATTGAGCATTGTTTTATTATTTCGAAAAGTGGAGGAAATAAATTTCCCTGACGCGGCATGATCACTGACGATTTGGTCGCTAAGAAAGGTTGAAAGAGTGGGTCAGCTCCGTCTTTCAGTTCCATCTTAGTGAAAGTACTACTTTCGCTAAGAAGGAATCTGGGAAACGCATTCTTCTTTCACAGCGTTCTTAAGTGCGCTCCAAAGAAGAACTCTGCCCAAAGAGGCTCTTTGGGATTCTGGGAAACGCGGCCAAGGTCCGTAAAATGGACATTTCATTGAGGTAGCTATAAAAAATGTTATACAATCTTTTTTTTTTCTTTTTTTTGCCAATTATTTTCCCCTACATCTGCCCTAACTATTAATATAAAATAGTCATGAATTTTAAAAGATGTTAACCCTTTAAATGCCAGGTTTTGGTCATGATGCCATCGTATTTTGGAGGAAAAAACTGAAAATGTTTATTATTTTCAATATACTACATGCAAACTAATTTTTTTTGTATTGAATTATTAGGCCTGGGATATGTCAATGCTGAGCAGGAACACAGATATTTAGGCATTATTATTTTTTGTACAGTGTAATAAACTGACACTCATACCGCTAAGGTACGTAAAATGGACTTTTGAAAAAGGTAGCTATAAAAAATATTATACATCGATATTTTTCCAACTTTTTTAGGCTTGAATTTTAAACCAACATCAGTACTAATCATAAATTGAATTTTTGTGTTAGGAAAAGAACCTCACCTGCAGTCCATGTACATTTTCCACTCTTTTTGTTATTATCCAGAAGTGAACAGTGAACGGGCCAAGAACAGTGTAACAGGGACATCATTGGCTAAATAAAGTTGTGTGTATGAGACTGTGTGTGTGTGTGTGTGTGTGTGTGTGTGTGTGTGTGTGTGTGTGTGTGTGTGTGTGTGTGTGTGTGTGTGTGCATCCCCATGACCTAGACATTATGAGCAAAAGGCTAGTGGTTTTCAAGTGGCACTGTTTTCATTCACTCTGTTCCATGTGTAGTTTTCCATGCAGAAGTTCAAAATCCCTCTAAAGATGACTTTGTATAAATGCACAGCACACACACCTACCTGAGGTCCATACACACAAGCATGTGCAGTGCACTGCTTCAAATAAGTTAAAACATGGGCCATCTTCAATCACATCAAAGGTGCAGCCGTCAGAGACACATAACAAGTCGTTGAGCTGTTTACACAGCTGCCATTGAAACCAGAGTTTATACAAAGCAAACTGTGGAACTAGTTATTTCTTACCTGGCAATATGGAGGGAGCCTTTACACAAGAAGTACATAAAGCTTTGGAAACAGTGATGGAGTCTGATTCTGATAGCGAGCAATAGGAATCTGACACAGACACTGTGTCTGAAACCTCCATTAGCGCGTAACAGGTGGGTCCCTGTACCATTCCAGTGGCAGCAGGAGTATATCTGTGTATGGGTGTTGGTGGGGCCAACTGAATTCTCCACTACTGAAAGTCAGAGGAAACATCCCAGCTCTGGAGGAGGATTCAGAGTAAATGAAAACAGTGCCACTTGAAAACCACCAGCCTTTTGCTCATAATGTCATAGGTCATGGATACACACACACACACACACACACACACACACATACACACGTGCACACACACCCACATACACACACTCCTCAGGGTTAAAGCTAAAGGGAGAGGAAGGGGGGATTGTGACAGTGCTATCTAGTGGAAATAGCCTGTTTTTTCTCCATATGCCAAATATGGTCATAATGACGTAACATGGTGGAGAGTAGTAAAAATGATCAATTCCAAGGTAGAAGCCCAGATTGACACCAAGATATAAAAAAATGCATCAATTATGCTTTAATGGCAGTGTGTTGAAAAAATGGTGTTTGAATGGGTGTTAATGGACGTTTTATGGACCTTAGCAGTCTGAATGTAACTCTTGTTTGTATACAGTGTATTTTAGCCTTACTGTAAGAGCTGAGCTGGAAATAACATTATCATATAAAAATACACTTCCTTACCAGTTTTCATGCCATATGCATGAACACAGCCAAAATTATCCAAAAAAAGAAAAATTAAATGTCCGTAAAATGGACCAACGGGCCCTAAGGGTTAAACAAGATAATTTATTTTATTGCTAAATTGGCCTATTCATTTCCCAACTGTGACCAGGGTTTTCACCTTCAGAAGCATTCTCTTCATTTTGGATGTCATGTATATAAACACTGGAGCCATTACATAGGCTGCTGTCATTGCAAACTTTTTTTTTCTCCATTGTAATTATATATTCATGGTTGTTCGCCCCCCCTCCCATTTTTTGTTTTTTCTCTAAAGAAAGTACTCTCAAGTTGAAGGAAGTTGTTGAACAAGTTGGAACAACCATCACAGCTGTTGTGGTATCACCGCTCACAATCAATCTCAACATTATTACTCCCCCCCCCCCCACACACACACACACACACACACACACACACACACACACACACACACACACACACACTTTCATACTGCGTTCTATTTTTAGTATTACACACTGACATTGATTTCTCATATAAAGAGTGGAGATCATCAGGACATTTGTTTAAATGATTACTGTTTCATTAGTGGGAGCTGAACTAGGTGATCTTAGGCTCTATCAAAAGAAAGAACATGTATGTTGTGTTTCATCATTTATATATTATTTTCTCTGTAAATGTTTTCTTGTGGACTACAGAAGTTTGCCTGAAACAATGTCCACTTGTCAAAAAAACAATAACCTTTAGGGAAAGAGACAACTGTTTTTTTGGCTCTCCACTGCTGTCTATAATGGTTCGAAGCAATTTCTTAAAGAAAACCTTAGTGGAGTTGTTGGCGAGGGACATGCCAAAAATCTATATATTGGTTGAGGCGACACATAGGGAGCCATGAATAGCATATACACTCACCGGCCACTTTATTAGGTACACCTGTGTTCAATTGCTTGTAAAAACAAATAGCTAATCAGCCAATCACATGGCAGCAACTCAATGCATTTAGGCATGTAGACCTGAGGGGTATACTACGAAACAAACTCAACAGAGCCCGGCTCTCTTTTTTTGATCTGGTTCAACATAACACATACCCTCGCTCAGAGCTAACCGGTATCACGAAGGAAGTTATCAACCTCTTATGTTGAACGAGGGTTTCGGCTTCAGGCTCTGTGCGCGTCCCCATGAAAGGGGGCGTTCGACCCGTCATTTGACTCTGCATCCGCACAAAATGGACTGATCTTGTGCCGCTAACTTTACACAAACGGACTGATTGTGAGCAGCTGAGTAAAACAAAAGTGTGTCGCCAACTTCATTCAAGAGGAAGAGTTTGTCAGTCTGAATTATTACAGCAGAAAACAGAGAGCCGAAAAAAACTCTTACTGCAAATAAGGAGAGTGGAATGCTGCCAGCATGGAAATTATTTATTTATCTTGGCGATCGTTCTCGCAGTGCGTAACGTGACATTATAAAACTCGGATTTGAACACTATACCATTTAGCCTAATATATATAGGCTACTTTGCTATATTTATAGCACTACGCCTTTTAGTCCCACACTTAAGAATGTAATTTAAGTCTGACACTGTCCCCAAATGAATAGCCTATGGAAAATCACTTTAATTTTGGGCCACATCATAATGAATACAATTTTGATTTAGACTATTAGCCTTTTATTTGAATCTTACAAATACCAATAGGCCTACATTAAAAAACCTGTAGTCTGTATTTTTCGGACAGTTACCGGATCTACTGTGAGAAGCTTAACCTGCAAGTCTGCAGCGATGTCCGAACTGTGACAGCTGTCACGTCCCAACTATAATCGCTACTGATGAAAAGAAAGAAGCCTACAGTGAAATAATGTTGCAAACTGTGATTTTAAAGAACGCTTTATTAAGAGCCAGTGTGTGTAGATCGCCAGGTAAAACCATTTGAGGTGAGAGCATAGAGTGGCGCTGCATACAGTAGGTCTAGGCTATTTAACATTTTCCGCATCAATAACTGTATGCATGAGGCAAAAAGCCCCAGCGCGATGTTACAGTTCACTCTGCTGTAAGCCTTATGTCACGGCTTCGTTTCGTTCATTAACTTACTGATCAATAAGTTTCGTTATTTAACGAGTTTCCTCGGTGAGAATATATCGCTCAGACAATATAGTCAGGTCCGCGGGATTTCAAAATGTGTAGTTTCCTTAAAGGGCAGCACTATAAGAGCCGAATTTAAGCTCAAACTCTGAAACAAAAACTGGTCTGGGCAGGTTAGCCGTGCAGCCTCTGTTACCACGGTGATCTAGCCAGGTAAAAAGAGAGCCACCTTTCGTGATACTGAAAACTCTGGCTTTAGACCGCTTTAGACTCAACAGACCTCGCTCAGCCCTTAATCTCGCTTCGTAGTATACCCCTCTGGTCAAGACAATGTACTGAAGTTAAAACCGAGCATCAGAATGGGGAAGAAAGGGGGTTTAGGTGACTTTGAACATGACATTGTTGATGGTACACGGCAGGATGGATCGATGCTTTCAAGTTGTTTACGCAAAATTCTGACCCTACCATTTGAACTTTGCAACTGAAATCGAGACTCATCAGATCAGGAAAGATTTTTCCAATGTTCTATTGTCAAATTTTGGTGAGCCTGTGTGAATTGTAGCCTCAGTTTCTTGTTCTTAGCTGACAGGAGGGGCACCCAGTGGCGTCATCTGTTGCTGGAGCCCATGTGCTTCAAGGTTGGTCGTGTTTTGCGTTCAGAGATGGTATTCTGCATACACTGGTTGTAACGAGTGGTTATTTGAGTTACTGTTGCCTTTCTATAATCTCGAACCAGTATGCCCATCCTCCACTGACCTCTGACTTCAACAAGGCATTTTACGTCCACCCAAATGCCGCTCACTGGATATTTTTTCTTTTTCGGACCATTCCCTGTAAACCCTAGAGATAGTTGTGTGTGAAAATGCCAGTTGATCAGCAGTTTCTGAAATATTCATAACAGCCCTCCTGGCACCCTCAACATTGCCATGTTCAAAGTCACTTAAACCCCTTTCTTCCCCATTCTGTTGCTCGGTTTGAACTTCAACAAGTTGTCCTGTCCAGGTCTACATGCCTAAATGCATTGAGTTGCTGCCATGTGATTGGCTGATAAGTTAAATGTTTAAGTGGTTCAAGAAATTGAACCACTGTACCTAATAAAGTGGCTGGTGAGTGTATATGTTTGCAAACACAGTGTGCATTTTGAGCTTTTCTCGTTGGGGTCTAAATACTTGCAATTTTCCCCCGGTCTTAAGATTTTGTTCAGGAGTGTATCACACAGGCTGTAATATAAGACTGTCTTTGCAAGTGAAACCTCCACATATATTGTTTCAACAAATGCCCAAAAAACTACATTTTTGTAAATTCAAGCAACAAAGACCTCTATCTGGGCAATAATGATGTTTTGTAATTAGTCGTCAGGAGGAACAGCTTGGTATTATTATAGAGCTACCAAAGAGAGATGAGATCAAGGGGGATGTAGTGATCAACTACACATTGGATTTTAACAAAGTAGACCAGAGGGGTATACTACAAAGCATACTCAATAGAACCCGGCTTTCTTTTTTTGATCTGGTTCAACATAACACATACCCTCGCTCAGAGCTAACCGGTATCACGAAGGAAGTTATCAACCTCTTATGTTGAACGAGGGTTTCAGCTTCAGGCTCTGTGCGCGTCCCCATAAGAGGGGGCGTTTGGCCGTCATTTGACTCTGCTTCCGCACAGACTAGACTGATCTTGTGCCGCTAACTTTACACTAACGGACTGATAGCGAGCAGCTGACTTCGCTGACTTCACAAGAGTTTGTCAGTCTGAATGATCACAGAACAGCAGAAAACAGAGAGCCGAAAAAAACTCATACTGCAAATAAGGAGAGAGTGGAATGTTGTCAGAAAATTGGGCTACTGAATTGATTAATTTATTTTACAGATCGTTCTCGCAGTGCGTAAAGTGACATTATAAAGCAATTAAAGGTTGAACTCGGATTTAAACAGTACACCATTTAGCCTAGTTGATAATCCCACACTTAAGAATCTGATTTAAGTCTGACACTGTCCCCTAATGAATAGCATAGCCTATGTGGAAAATCACGTTAATTTTGGGCCACATCAAAATTAATACAATTTTGATTTTGATTTAGGCTAATAGCCCTTTATTTGCATCTTATAAATACAATTAAAATAAATAGCCTAGATACAAAACCTGTAGGCTAATCTGTATTTTCCGGACAAATATGAATCTACTGTGAGAAGCTTAACATGCGAGTCTGCAGCGATGTCCGAACTGTGACAGCTGTCACCTGTCACGTCACAACTGTAATCGCTACTGATGAAAAGAAAGAAGCCTACAGTGAAATAATGTTGCAACCTGTGATTTTATAGAACGCTTCATTAAGAGCCAGTGTGTGTAGATCGCCAGATAAAATCATTTGAGGTGAGAGCATAGAGTAGCGCTGCATATAGGTCTAGGCTATTTTACATTTTCTGCATCAATAACTATGCATGTGGCAAAAAGCTGCAGCGCGATGTTACAGTTCACTCTAATGTAAGCCTTATGTCACGGCTTCGTTTCGTTCATTAACTCACTGATCAATAAGTTTACTGATTTAACTAGTTTACTCATGCAGTGAGAAGTATCGCTCAGACAATATAGTCAGGTCCGCGCCTCCGCGGGATTTCAAAAGGTGTAGTTTCCTTAAAGGGCAGCGCTCTAAGAGCCGAATTTAAACTCAAACTCTGGAACAAAAACTGGTCTGGGCAGGTTAGCCGTGCCGCCTCTGTTACCACGGTGATCTAGCCAGGTAGAAAGAGAGCCACCTTTCGTGATACTGAAAACTCTGGCTTTAGACCGCTTTAGACTCAACAGACCTCGCCCAGCCCTTAATCTCGCTTCGTAGTATACCCCCCAGTGTTTGTTTCCCGTTTCCAATGGACAGCCACTGTTGGTTTCTTTTACCAATGAACATAATGGTTGCAAGAGTCAGCATTGTTACCATGACAGTCCCCTAACCTTAACAAAGTAGATATTGTAACCTAGACCATGATTTTTGAAGTATTTTTTTTTTCTTTACCCTAAACCTATCCAAAACTTAAATGTAATATTGTTACATCAGAAATCAATGATTGGATTTCTTGCACAAACAGAAATATATTTCTGGAGGAAAATAAGGTAAGCAATAGGGGTTTTTCTGTGGTTTATCTTTACTGTTTCTTGTTGGTCAGGTTTTCACTACAATACCTGTCCCTTATCTACGTAGATGAGCTGTCTGCTTCGAACAGGTTTTATCCACCAAAACAGTTCAGAAACTTACCTGTAGCCGGGTCCCAATAAGCCCTGAGAAATGCTGAAAATCCAAAATTCTGAGAGGGGGATTTAAGCGAGGCAACATGCAGTACGATCACAGACAGATATGGACAGTTCATGTATTGTACAAATAGAACTAAGTACAGCTTGCAGGTGTTCCATATCAGGGACAAGGTGGATTCCACAGTAAGATTAACATCATAAGCACTTTCTCTCTCTCTCTCTCACACACACACACACAAACACACACACACACACACACACACACACACACACACACACACACACACACACACACACACACACACACACACACACACACACACACACACACACAAACACACAAACACAGGAATTCAGTAGAATGTTTCCCCAACTGCAATACTGAGAAAGGAGCTTTCAGTTTTTGTTGATTCTAGCGGCACCTTTTTTACAACAGTGCCCAAGCGACTGCATTTGTTTATGAAGTGAAAAAGAGAGGAGGATGCATCACGATGAGGATATACGTATATACTGTATATGTACCATACACATTTAAAAGTTTCTCATAGGTTTTAGTTAATTTAATCTAGATAGCCAACAGTTTGCAAGGATATCATGGACCCCATTCCAATTCTTAAACAAGACAACTCGAGACACACTACATACATAGGAAGAGAGATATGCTATGTCCAAAGACTGTAAATGGTCCCGGACAGAGAATCCTGAGAGAAAAGATGGGAGGATGATGATGAAGAACTAGGGAGAGAGAAAGAAAAGAAAGAGAACCATTCTAGAGACAAAGGGGAACCCTGTATGCTGAGAGCGTAGAGCATTGAATGGAATAAAAGGTTTAAGGAGATCAGACAGGTATGAAGGCACGTGCCCATTCACAATTCAAAGTCATCAGAAGCGTCAAGTCGAATCTGTCATGGATCGGGAGCCAATGATCAACGGCTTGAATTGGTCTGATGTGGTCAAATGTTTTGTTTTATTCAAGATTCTAGCTGCAACATCTGGTCTGGATGTAACAAAGGCCTGAATCAGAGAGTATGTTTTGGCAAAGTAGCGCTGGCGAAATTGGTCAGTGTACAGTATCATTTGTTAATGTGCTGTTCAAAAGAGAGGGTTGGGTGAAATAGATTTGACTGACTGGACACATTTACTAAGCTAGTGGAATCCAAATCTACACTAACTTTAAACCCTAATGGGCTCTATAATCGCCTGTCTGTATTCCAAGATTAAACAGCAGGGCGTATTGCAGTTGTGCAGGTCTGGGCATCCCCAGAAAGATGGCCAGTTATCAACAAAACCAATTCCCTGCTCCCTGAAGCCCTATGAGCCAGCCAGTGGTTCAGTGAAGTAAGCCTACTGTATAGCTTATCTTTCCCTAACACCAGTATGGCACCCAGAAGGGGAATGCCGACTCATCTTTCTGGCAAAACTCCAAACGCCCTTGCTTGGCTCTCTTTTATTGACGGCGTCATTGTATTATTGGTGCAGACATGGATAACAATGCTGGTAAAGCCGTTGGTGGTGGGTTGGGTGTGCCCTGGGTTAGCAGTGTCTCCCTACATGACGCCTCCACCCTCAGATTAGCATTTATGTTGGAAATTCTGGCTTTACCCTGCAGCTAAACAGGAACAACGATATAATCTGTAGACAAGGCTACGCGAGTTGTGTTGCTAACAGGCCTGATATGGAGACTGAACTGCTGAAGCTATCTGGAGTGCCTGTGAGGTAACATTATCAGAGCTGTTTCAACTGATGGCCACGTCTGTCCAGCACACCCTATAAGCAAAGGTGTAACCGTTCACACAAACCATTGTATCAGAGTTAGTGAGGCTGGGTTAGCTGTGGGTGACTAGAGCCTAAGCAAGTAGGCTTGACTTGGTTAGAAGCTAAGCTAACAGAGGCAACCCGCAATCAAGATTGTTTAAAAAAATTAAGAGGAGAAAGTCACAAGTTACGGACTCTGCACTAGTGAGTAACAGTGTAGATAAGTAGAATAGTGAAGATTACGGGATCTGAAGAGATTAAAACAGAAAATCAAGGAGGAGAGTAGTGGTTCTCTATATAGGAAATCATGTCGTCATTTCAGGCCGAATCAGTCATACTGGCCAGTCCAAAACTTTGTATATGACTGAATTCAGGAGTTAAAAATATTGTCTGGATGCTTCTTCTTACTAATACACAGATAACAATTATCCTCAAAAGCAGAAGCGAACATTTACAAGAATTCCGAAAAAGACTTCCATATGAAAAACGAAAAGTTGAGTAAGTATTGGGTCTTCATCTGCCTCCCTAAAAATACAATACTGATATTCAGTGTATTTATTATTGTTTCCATATCCCATAAGACCAAAACCAACCCGGCAACAGTGTCACTGATGAATAAGCTTCTGTATCAGGTTACAGGAATACATCTAAAATGTTGGCCAGTTAGAAAAAGATAAATCACAAACCTTATTCTTAGCTTTTTATTTTGGGAAGAATTAAGGGGGGAAGTGTAAAGTCCTCATACCTAGAGGGCCCAGTAATGATCACACTATGAAGTGACATTGAGCCCCCTCGTAGCCTCCGAACGAGGTTCAGTTTCATATCAGGTAATTTAGGAAGTGGGTTGCCGTGACATTGAAATATTAAAGCACATTTCCATTATAACCGCTGTCATAGCCAATATTTTAAAACATAATTAAGAATAAATAATTCATTTTCACCAAATGAATTGCCTTTTTCTATTTACAGTTTGGACCTGGGGCCTGTCTCATGAAGCTACGTTCTAACCCCCTCATGTCTGAATAAGGACCACATGAAATGGACATTTACTTATTGGAAATAAAAGCGCTGTACTGGGTTTTTGCAATTGCCCAAGGAATTTAGTAATCCTTTTTCATCAGGCAAACCATTTTAATATTCAAGAAATTGCCGTTTCCTCGTATCATTCAGCCTTTACTCAACAGTATTTTACCCAAAACAGTGAAGCACCACTCTTTGCTAACTCTCACATCCCCCCCAATCACATCTCGGATCTGCAGTGGAAGAAATACAGAAGATTGTTCTTTTCCCTGCCGTTGGCTTGGCAGCTCTTTGAAGTCATGCACACTCACTCACTTGTTATTGATACGAGCAGCCGTTTACAGGGTCCTGCAGACGAAAGGCTGCCAATTAGACTGTCTATCACTTGCTGAACCCTAATGAGGAATTATACCCTTTAATCACTGTAAATGTTGATACTAATGGTGAGCTACCTGCCAACCTCCACGCAACCTGGTGAATACCAATCAGCTAAGCATTTGACAGAACTGACACCGGCCTCTCTTACGCTTAATGTAAGGACCTCAGAACAGAAATGTGGGTTGTCTCAAAAGAAAAAAACAACTTGACTTAGTGATCTTTTGTATTGATTGGACTTGCTTGCTGCTGGAGAGAGACTAATGTTTTGACTGCTAACAAAACAGCTTGAACTTAAAGGTGAAGTAAGCGATTTATTTATGTTAATATAAGTGTTAAATCGCTCTTTATTCATTCAGTGATCACTTATATAGTGTGTGCGTTTCATAAAGTCGATCTCTCAGTCACTCGCTCTGCATGTAATCGGCAAAGAAACTTTTCGGGGATCCCACTACTGATAACCAATCAGAAGAGAGAACACTACAAACCGGCACCCGTCTCACTGCCGGTGCACGTGCAGAATGAAAGATGGGTTAATGTGTACGCGCCTACAATGGCGGAGCAGGTAAAAATCCTGCCCGATGTCTGTTTTGATAGTTTTTATCATCTTTTATCACACTTACAGATCTGAGATGATGCTAGATAACTCACTGCTTGAAGACCGCAGTGCATTAATGTGGTGACGTGGGGACGAGGGAGGGGACTGCTAACTGCATGAAGTTAGCTAAACTGACCATTCTGCTTACTGAACCTTTAAGGTTTGAACAGGTTCCCGACGTAATGTATTGGTGTGCATTCATTTCTATCAAGCACAGCTAACCTTGGATTGACGGTGAAGTTGTTTCCATGGTTGTCCAGGAAACATCTGGCAACATACAGTATGTATACAGATGATCCCCTTAAAGGTCATTGGCAAGGCAATTGGCTACATGACAACCAATGAGCATGTAGCATCTAAACAAAGAAGAATGTGGACAAAAACACACACAGTAAACAGACTCACCAATTCAAATGTCCTCACATATCAAATGTTAAAATGAGTTGAAAGGAAATATATATCTAAAACCTCAATAGAGAGATTCTTATCATCAGGTGAGGAACCGTTCAGTAAACAGTGAATAACAAAGTTAAAAGGAAAAATTACAGAAAGATAATTTAATTGCAGTTTTATGTGTGGCAGTTATATGTGTTTTATGTGACTATTCTGTAAATTGCTTTTTTACTTAGCTCTGAATATGAGCATCATATTCAGAGCTAAGTAAAACAGCGGTGTGTGCTGTCTCTCCAGTAACATCATCCGTACCATAAGAAGCATTTCAAATCTTAGCAGGGAAATGTAATATAGATTACTGGCTATATCCTTACCGAGCGTTTTGAATAGAAGAGAGAAACATTCACATATACAGGATGCCAGGGATGTTTTGAAGATTTACTTGCAAAAACTGTTTTATAGCTTAGCTTTCATCTAGTATTCAATTTACACACCACAACCTCTAATTTGCCATTACCTTGATAGTAAAAAAAAACACAGCTCACATAAAGCTAGATGTGCAAGGTACCCTAAAGATAGAACAGTTTGAGCGTCTGTATATTTTGTGTATATATTTAAACCTAAAAAAAAAGAAGACGAAATCCTGCATAATTTGTTGCGAGACAATGAATAAAAATGCACCGGTGCACACATGAGCATTCAGGCAAATGAACATCATTGTGCGTCCTGATGAATGAATTCCTCTGAAAACCACCCTGGGGTGAAACCAAACCAATTCATCAAGTCACAGTCACATCTTCTCTTCCATCTTATACCTGTCCTGAGGCCTGGCACCTGTGCATGGGTTACACAGTGTATTATCTGTTTTATCATTGCATGGTTTTTTCTCAAGATCGTAGAAGGCATTTTCACCTCTGTATGTGAATATTACGTGTGCGTGTTTATTTTTTGACTCCATTGGGCTGTGATATTGAGCTGTGATATTGCTTTAATTCGAAATAAATTCTACAGTACATTAACACAATTCATGGGTCCCAACATCAGAAACCACAGTTTATACCCTGGAGGTGAAGTTAACACAGATACTACCCTTGTCATGTATGTGTTACGTTGCGAAAAGTGTGAGAGTCACCGTTTCAACTGTTTTACTCAGAGATTGTGCTGCTGCGAGTGGTGTGAGCTAGGCACTGCTTTTTGTCTATCTTTCTCTTTCACACACACACACACACACACACACACACACACACACACACACACACACACACACACACACACACACACACACACACACACTTAGCTTTGAAGTGCATCACATCAATTACATTCAAATGTATGTGACAAAGGAACTGGGGTGCTTTAAAAAAAACTTTACGGCTTGAGGCATACAGTAGCATTACAGATTTCATTTCACAGCTGCAACCTACAACTGGGAAAATGGCTCTGCAGGCTCCCAGTCAATATAGTTTTTTGTACATTGCTAGGGGGCGAGAGCAGATTTACAGTATCCTGCCATCAAATAACTGCTCTCCACATCTCATTCCATTGAGTATTCTCCTATAGCCTCAAAGATGTTTCAGTAGAGGTCGAGAGGCAGCTTAACCCCCAGACAGATATTTCAAATGATGTCTGCCCTAAATAGAAACTCCTGTGCCAATATCTGACATCTTTCCACTCTGTTTCTTTGTATTTTTTGCAGGGTTGTGAATTTCCAAATGTATTCTGCTACTTTGGAATAGTTAATATAATATGGAATACTGGTAAAGGTATATGACAAAACACTGTAAAGACATATCAAGTGCAGCTGAAATTACACCTTCACTGATAAATTGGCTTGGTTTGTACAAAAATGAGAATGCTCAGAAGAACCCCTTAAATATGCATTAGGTGGTTGCATGCACAAAGCTGTCCAAGTCATGCCTCAAGCATTTCACACATGACCCGCATGTCAAAAAGCAAAGTTTTGTCTTGGTCTATCTACGTAACATTCCACCCTTTTCAGGTCAGCCATGTATGTTCACAGTTGCTCAACTAGATTTGGACGATTGCTGTTAGCGGAATGGGTTTATATCTAATGGTCATTTATGAACATATATACTTCGCTCGATGGTACTTTGTGCCCCCATCACCTAACCCCAGTGTTGGGAAAGTTCTTTTTCTTCGTGAACTAGTTCAAAGTTCAGTTCACACACTTTAAAATGAACTAGTTCAGTTCATAGTTCATAATTCAAAATTATGAACTAAGTCCACAGTTCAAAAATGAATAGTTCTTTTTTTTCAATATGTTGCTGCAGGCTATTATTTTTCTAAATAATTGCCACATACCATATAGAACCACAGACATAAATTATTCAATAACATTCAGTCCACACTTGAAGCCAGCTTCAGCTTTACCCCTACAGTATATTCTCAAAAACATGAGGAAAAAGTTGCTGTTTGATGGTGTTTTTAATGAGGAGTTATTCAAACAAAAACGGTTAAGGTGCCAATGTTTTTCCATTTTTATAATTTTCCAAACCTGGAAACAATTCACATGAAATTTCATTCAAAGAAAGCAATACTGGAAAAATAAACCAGGCAGGTTCTACAAACAAATTCGCCTACAACTAAAGTAGTAAAACCCTTAAGGAGACCATTTTAAACTGCAGTATACTGTTAACAACAAAGTCAAGAAGATGTGTTGACATAATTATTAACACATAACAATCTGAGGTAGGTAACAATCATATGAAGAAGAGGTATAGCCTGAGGCTAAGTCCATGGTCTGAGCAAGTGCTGCTGCATTAATTTGTTTTTGTTTTTTGCCGCGGTGTTTCACATTTTGATGACGCAGCGGCAGTGCAACGCTGTGGTGGCATGTGTTGCCGGGTGTTTTTCCGCTACGTATTCAAGTCCTGTTTACGCTGTCTTTAGCGGGGTTTTCTATGGAAATCTGGCACTCGATGAACGATTGAACGACTGTAAGAGCACCGTTCACAAACGCCAGAATGAACGCGTTCGCAATGACGTTCATCAGGCAGAAATACATACGTTCAGTTCACGATCGCCCCAAATATGAACGCGTTCAGGCACAACACTGCCTAACCCTAACCTTAATATATATATTAGGGCTGTCAAAATTATCGCGTTAACGCAGGGTGATTAATTTCTGGAATTAACGTGTTAATTTTTTTATCGCCATTAACGCATGTACAGAATGATCCGCCCCATGCATCCCACCGGCTCTGTACTACAGCCACTCAAACATCGCGGCTGACCCAGGATCAGTAGCTGCGCGCCGCCAAACATCACAGCACGCTAGCCCATGCCGTGTTTTAAACTGCTAACGGTCACGTCTGTGTTGGGGGCATAGATAGTATATAAAATCAACTGCCGCGGGTGACAGTTGATGTCGGGAGCAACAGGAGGAGAAACAGTGTCTGCTCTGTTCAGAGCCCTCGAGGACACAAACGTCTGCAGTTTTCAGAGGTGTGTGTGAGTAGACATCAACATAACGTTGGCTTCCTGGCACAAATGAACAGTCCCCTAGGACGTGTTCGCGCGTGCGTACACGCACACACACACACACACACACACACACACACACACACACACACACACACACACACACACACACACACACACACACACACACACACACACACACACACACACACACACACACACACACACGCACCGCGGACTGTAATCAAGTTGTATTCAAGAATGCACAACCTATAGATTCACCAAATAAATGCCATTATATAGCCTATATTTGCCCAAAGACATAGTAAAGAGACAGACCAATTGAATTATGGTGTGGTAGGTAGGCCTATATTTTAGTTTGATTTAAATTTATTTTCAGTATTAAAACCATCATTTGGATTTTCAATTAATAAAAATTCTAATTTTAAATGTACATATCCACCTTCTGTCCTTTATCTTTCTGTTCATACAACAATATACAGAGAAAATTCGAATTTTTCGGGCATATTTCGAATGGTATAATTAATCGTGATTAATCCACAGAATCCTGTGATTAATCTGATTAAAAATTTTAATCGTTTGACAGCCCTAATATATATATATATATATATATATATATATATATATATATATATATATATATATATATATACAGTATCTCACAAAAGTGAGTACACCCCTAACATTTCTTCAAATATTTCATTATATCTTTCCATGCGACAACACTGAATAAATGACACTTTGATACAATGTCAAGTAGTCAGTGTACAGCTTGTATAACAGTGTAAATTTACTGTCCCCTCAAAATAACTCGACACACAGCCATTAATGTCTAAACTGCTGGCAACAAAAGTGAGTACACCCCTAAGAAAAAATGTCCAAATTGGGCCCAAAGTGTCAATATTTTGTTTTGCCATCATTATTTTCTAGCACTGCCTTAACCCTCTTGGGCATGTAGTTCACTAGAGCTTCACAGGTTGCAACTGGAACCCTCTTCTACCCATTCATGACGACATCAAGGAGCTGGTGGATATTAGAGTCCTTGCGCTCCTCCATCTCCCGTTTTAGGATGCCCCAAAGATGCTCAATAGGGTTTAAGACTGGAGACATGCTTGGCCAGTCCATAACCTTTACCCTCAGCTTCTTTAACAAGCCAGTGGTCGTTCGGAGGGGTGTTTGGGGTCGTTATCATGTTGCAGTACTGCCCTGCGGCCCAGTTTATGAAGGGAGGGGATCATGCTCTGCTTCAGTATGTCACAGTACATGTTAGAATTCAATGAACTGTAGATCCCCAGTGCTGGCAGCACTCATGCAGCCCCAGACCATGACACTCCAACCACCATGCTTGACTCTAGGCAAGACACACTTGTCTTTGTACTCCTCACCTGGTTGCCGCTCCACACTCTTAACACCATCTGAACCAAATAAATGTATTTTGGTCTCATCAGACCACAGGACATGGTTGCAGTAATCCATGTCCGTAGTCTGTTTGTCTTCAGCAAACTTTTTGTGGGGTTTCTTGTGCATCATCTTTAGAATAGGCTTCCTTCTGGGATGACAACCATGCAGACCAGTATGATGCAGAGTGCGGCGTATGGTCTGAGCACTGACAGGTTGACCCCCCACCCCTTCAAGCCCTTCAGCAATGCTGGCAGCACTCATACGTCTATTTTCCAAAGCCAACCTCTGTGTACGACGCTGACCATGTGCACTCAACCTTCGTAAACTGGGCCGCAGGGTGGTATTGCAACATGATAACGACCCCAAACACACCTCCAAGACGACCAGTGGCTTGCTAAAAAAGCTGAGGGTAAAGGTTATGGCCTGGCCAAGCATGTCTCCAGACCTAAACCCTATTGAGCATCTTTGGGGCATCCTCAAATGGAAGGTGGAGGAACGCAAGGTCTTTAATATCCACCAGCTCTGTGATGCTGTCATAAATGGGTGGAAGAGGGTTCCAGTTGCAACCTGTGAAGCTCTAGTGAACTACATGCCCAAGAAGGTTAAGGCAGTGCTGGAAAATAATGGTGGCCACACAAAATATTTACACTTTGGGCCCAATTTGTAAATTTTTTCTAAGGGGTGTACTCACTTTTGTTGCCAGCAGTTTAGACATTAATGGTTGTGTGTCGAGTTATTTTGAGGGGACAGTAAATTTTCACTGTTATACAAGCTGTACACTGACTACTTTACATTGTATTAAAGTGTCATTTATTCAGTGTTGTCCCATGGAAAGATATAAAGAAAAATGTGAAGAAATGTGAGGGGTGTACTCACTTTTGTGAGATACTGTATATATATATATATATATATATATATATATATATATATATATATATATATATATATATCCTATATATATATATATATATATATATATATATATATATATCCTATATATTGTTCATTTGCTTCAGCGTTCATGGCAGCCAAATAAGCAACCTGCATCAAGCCCTGCAGGAATGTATGAATGTGAGTCAAGGGGACATTTCCAGGAAGCACTGGCCGCACAACATTTGCCATAAATGCGACTCTGAATGATGTTACTCACAATGACAATAACCCAAGGCGCTTGGCTGGGTAACATTTATCCGTGTGACTGTTTCAGCATGGCGCCCCCCCCCCCCCACCTCCCCCATGTTCCAACCTGTAGGGGGGCCCAGGAGGAAGGACAGCAGACAGGAATAGGTCTCTCAGGATGTAATGGGTCAAGATTGACAGATTCTTCCACTTGGAGAAATTTTCAGAGTCAGTAAAAGTTTGCACTGCCCCTGGCACATGACATTTCTCAGTGGGCTGTCTGACATATGAGAAAATACCAAACAGAATATGATGTGTCTAATACACCTGGAGTTGAAGTCTTGTATAAAAGTTGGTTCCTTTTATTGCAATTCTACCCTTAACCAGGTATATACTGCACTGCATGAATGTCAGCTTATGTCTGATTTGCTTCTGCTGATCCTAATGCACTACTGAAAGGTTTTATCCAAGTAAAGTATGGTTTAAAACTTCTCCTTGGCTGCAAGTAAAACACACACACACACACACACACACACACACACACACACACACACACACACACACACACACACACACACACACACACACACACACACACACACACACACACACACACACACACACACACACACACACAGGCCTGTTAGATCCGTACATCTGACTCTAAATGCAGCCACTGGCCAACAGTAGACTTTGATAGAACACAGCTAGTTGCTCTGTAGGCGGCCTGTCACCACACAAGGCAGCCGACGTCTTGGGCAATTGATTTCCAGCTGACACTCCAGTGGGCCGGCTGTGAAAGATGAGCTGTCAGTGCCACTCAGGGGAGCGTATCTAGCCAGGCATCACATAGGGAGACTCATGCGAAAGATGACAAGTAGACAGACACAGGGGACCCTGAGCCGGACCTATCAAGGGAAGCCTATCTTTTGAATAGCCCCGGGTCAATTCGAGCTTTGCTAACAAGCCAGGCAGGCCAGTCTCAGAAAGTTATACTTTTTAATTTGAAGTGAAGAGTGCAGTTCGCTACTATATGTGTGTAAACTGTACACTGATAACATTACAGAGCACTATTGGTATGTCGTGTTTAAATCGTCAGGAATTCCAAATGGCTGAAAATGGATTGTTGTAAGTACATCTGTTAGCTGTTACCCTGAATTTGTTTTTGCAAAACATTTGCGTTTGTGTGTGAGACCAAACACACAGAGGTTTGGAAGAGGCATTGTGCTCCAAGTCTCACAGACACGCATTATCCATGAAGTAAGATTAACTTCATGCAGCAATATACATTAGACTTGATGTAGCGTCAATTATCTCAGGAGGTCTTATCTTCCTCGACACAAATATGCTGCCTGCTCTTGCCCTGACTCGCCGGGCTCCAGAAACTGCGATCTTGGAAGCCGGAGCCAGATGTCTGCTTGGCAGCACTTAAGTCAGCCTAACTTTTTCTCACCATGGATGACTTGGCCATTTCCTCCTGGCCACTTGCCAGAGATTGGGGGAGTGAGGGGGGAGAGATGCTGCCAAAGTAGACCGAAATTGAAAGAGCATGTGATGTCAATTAAGGTTACACTTGTAAAGGCATGTATCATCAAAAGGGCACATTTGATCGTGTATCTCACATCAAACAATCTGTTGACATAGGCAGCCTCTGGCAACAAGGTTATTATGCTATTTCATCAATATATACGAGGATTAAAACGATTCCCCTTCACTGGAAAATCACTAAAACATGCAATATTACCAAGGCACTACGTGCAATTGTAGGTCTTATACGGCACATGTTTGATGTGGCGATCTTCAGGATACTGTATAGATGAGGCTACAATACATGGCTTGGGAAAGTAAGTTAAATTATAGACCACACAGTCACTTTGTGCCTCTTGAAATGGCCTAGTGTGGGAGGCCCCCCCCAGTTGCTTTGGGATTAAGACGCTGACTGTGAATTGGATCGTCCCTGCTTTTAGCTTGACTGGGGACTTTTTTTTGCATGTTATTTCCCTTGTGCTTCCCCCTCATTCCCTGTCATCTTTCTATCATCGGAGTGTCCGTGCATCCAAGAGGCATTTGAGATACATTTTATAATCCATAGACAGACGCTGTAAAGATGTAAATCCATCCTTCTGTCCGAGATGGCACCAACCATCTTTACTACTCTCAAGTGTAACTTACGTAGTTAAGAGATCTGTGGAAATATATATTTAGTCTTCAGAGGGTCTTTCAGGCACTTCCAAATTACAATGTGCCAAGTTGTCAAGGCTTTCAGGAAAGCAAAAGCAAATAAATTACTGATGAGGTGAATATTGACATGAACATTACCTATACAAAAATACGCGGCATTACCCGCCCCCTCTGGACTGAAGGAAGTGCGACCCTGGGAAAAGTTGAAAATAGATTGCCGTCAGATTTATGATCTTACCAATGAAGATATAGATGATGAAGTGTGAATGTGAAGTGTGCCTCTGGATTGTAGCTGAATGTGAGACACTTGAAAGGGCATGAAGCAGTGTTCCATTCCTATGCACCAATGGCCTGAATCAGACAGCCCATACAAATAAGAACAGCAAAATCTTTTGATAGTGTAAAGAAGCAGCTCAAGACACATTTCTATGCCCTTCTATGTTTGTGTTTTAAATGAATTCCACCTTCTATTTATTTCATCATATATTAAGGTCGCTATTTATCCTACATGTGTTTTATGCTTTTAATGTGCTAGTATTGTTCTTAATTTGGTTATATTTTGTGCATAATGATTTTCATGTGTTTTTTTTATTGCTTTTACTTTGGCTTTGTTTTGTGCATAAGGCTTTTTAAGTGCTTTTATTGTTTTCATTTGAGCTGCATTTTATGTATGAAGGGTGATATACCAATAAAGGCCTCAGCAAGCCTAGAATTACTTTTCAAATCGTACTTTTCAAAAACATCTGAACCAATCAGAGTCTGAACACACACACACACACACACACACACACACACACACACACACACACACACACACACACACACACACACACACACACACACACACACACACACACACACACCGCCATCGCTTTTTTTGTGTCTAAATGTGTGCCCAACTTTTAAAGGTTCTATTCATTCACGCTATGATAAGGTAGAGTAGTACTGGGGTACTAAATTGTAGTGTGTTTAGGATTTTTGCTTGACTTAAGTGAGGTGACACTGAATTTTCTGAATCATCAGCTCCATCAAAAGGAAGTTGACACCATTCGTTATGTGGTCACTCCCTGTCTCAGCTCACCACAGCAGCTGCCAATACCTTGAAAGCCAAGGTTGCCCTTTAATAAAAACATCATAAAAATGTCCAGTCAAATGGTGCAGAAGATTTGGCATTAACAGAACTACTTCCCCTCCAACAGCTGTCAAATTAATTACGGGCAAAGTGGGAGGCACTCTTAAGTTAATCAGATCTTATCAGATTTGCGCTTGTGTGTGTGCGTGGGTCACACCGATGAAGGTCACTTATCCCTGTGAATAAGTAAAACAATGGGCTTTTGATTTGTCGAAAAGTCACGCATGTATCCTCTCTCATACATATATATATATATTTACATATGTCTTTAACAAGTTCATGTATTCACCAGTGGTAATGAGGAAGGTAACATTAGAGACGGGCGGAATTACTTCATCTGGTCCAATAATGGATTGAGCCCCGATCCAGTGACCTCCACAGCTGCAGGCTAGTTAGCGAGGCACTTTAACGTTCATATTCAAATTATAGCGAGGCACTTTAACGTTCATATTCAAATTATAATTGAGACAGTCATCCCATTAAGGAACTTACATACACGAGTAGACGGCCACTCAAAGCAGGAAAACCACAGGTGCAGCTTATTAAACTGTTCCAAGTCACATTAGGGGGCCAACAGGTTAGTAAGCTTTGCATTCACACCTTAAATAAACGTCACTAGTGTAATACAACTCTATTACAACTAGTATGTTATTAAGAGTTTGTGTTGTATGTTTGTTAGAAAGTTGAAGCAGTTGTGAGGACAACCTATAATGAGACAATACATATCAGGTAGTAGAGCTATACTTATCAATTGTAGTTACCAATTGATAATTGTCAGCCATATGCTAGCAAGAAAAGCAAGTGCTCACTTAATTGTGTAGACAACTCAAGGGCGGAAAAACAATATACCTTTCGGACAATTTCAAAGGCTCCTCAACATTTGTGACAGAGACGATGACTTTCAGCAGAATGCTTTGGAGATGCACCACAGGTTTCAGCAACGGGGATACAAACCTGGTCTGTTGAACCAGACCCTGGCACCCTCTGTTTCATATATTGTATTGAATTTTGTCTTTAATTTTTTTTTTTACGCTCTATGGTTTTGAGTCACTTCCTTGTTTTGCCCTATACTGTATATTGCCTGTTTGTTTGTCATTTCTGGTTAGTAACCCTGAAGGAGGCCTGTGAGCCGCAACGCCTTGGTGCCTATTTTACATTTTTTGCCATGCATTAGCCGCATCAATAAAGGATTTTAAACTTTTTTTCAAAAAGAGTGGCTTGGTGTTTTCACTGTTGTATCAATCTAGGTGGGGTTTTGATATCCAAGACATATTTAATGAAGTGTTTGCAGTCAGGGTGGACCTGAATTGAGGATATATTTTCTTGTTGAATAATGTAAACACACACTTTAAATGTGTTTTTACAATGTAATATTTATTTACAAACATGTACTTTATCTTCTTCTCTCTCTACATTTTCAAGTAATTGTGCAAGCTCTTGTTTTCAAATGAGCCTGTGTGTCTATAGCTCATCCATCCTGGTACTTGGAAATATTGTGAAGTGAGGGGTTGGTGAGTAATAGATACATTTATGTTTTAATCACACTATGGGAGTAATGAGTATTCGTAGTTATTACATTGGGTGATACAAAAGCTTTTCGACTAATTTAGTCTGTGAAACACAAATTTTCATTAAGTATGAACAAAACATAATTTTAAATTTTTTAAAAACATTGTTTGGGTAAACCATTCAAACACACAGCTACCATGTAATAGACTACAGTACTTTCATATATGCATTTGTTAACAGTTATCTGATCCTTGTTATAGTCATCCTATCCCCAGCCATGGATTATTCATTCCGTCGTAATATTTCTTGCACAAGTATCATTAAAAATTTTCGGGTACATATTTCATAAAGCAACTGAACACGATATAAAGACGCTTAATCTGGATGAGAAATCAACCATGATGTGAGAGCATGGTGTGTGAATGTTAATGCATTCACATAGAGAGACAATAACATGCTAATGTATCCCGAGTGAAACAACACAGAGGCAATGAGAGGAGACCCATAGAGAGTCATTCTTAATCTTTTATTGCATAATCTTGTTTATTACTCGTTTCGGTAGATATGAGGCAAACAACAATGTAAAGGATTAACCACTGTGATTATTTACTATGAAGCGGGGCTCAAAAAACATTGTCAATGTCTCCCTTCATCTCCCCTTAGGCTTCTGAAATCAAGATTGATGATGTGCAGGATCCAGGAGTACAATGCCACTCCATTCTTAACTCCCTTTTTCTCTGGGAGTTTTTCTTATAAGCACAGAGCATGCTGTGATATTCAAAGTGACACTCAATTAGCTGTGCACTGGCAGTGGGGACACAGATTGATAGCATTGCTTTGTTCCTGAATGAACAAAAAGAACTGTCCAGATTTTTGTCTTTGGAGTCTCACAAGCTAGAGTTGTTCCCATAAACATTTACTACAGATGTTTTGAAAGGTGACACATAGTAAACTCATATCATCATTAATAGTTGATGTCCATTTATTCCTGTTGTAGAGCAAGGACAAAGCATGATGTTAATGTCATTCTGGTCACATGCTTCATAAAAAAAAGCTAAGACACTTTAATGGGAAAAAATAATTATACTACCACACTGCACTTATGCTCCCGAAGTAGCAATCTGCAGCATCTTTATAGGTGGTCTGGTACCTGAATCACCCCAGACTGTTTCTGTTTAAGCGACTGAAAGGGTCATCAGTCCGACAATTTGCCCTTCTACAACCCCGACTCAAGTCTTCCTCAAGCTAATGTCTAGCCCTCGTGAACAATGCTAATAGAGCTTAGTCAGACTCAGACATTCCAAGAAACAGTAAAAATGCTTATTTATGCTGTATGATTCACTATGATGAATTTACATTGACAATACGAAGAGGCTACATTGTATTACACGCTTTGTCTCAAGATTCGAACTACGAAATTAAACACTGTCAACCAAATTGAAAAACGTTTTTATTCTGTGTCTTATTAAGTTTTATGAAACAGTTCCAGAAGTATAATCCGTTTTTTCTATACGGAGTTTAACCACAAAATCCCCTCTAGTCTAAATTCAGCACTTCTAAGCCATTTGCATGTTTTTGAGTGACCTTCATCTCCAATGTGAATTCAGCTGCACCTATCTTTGTCCTCAGCCGGCATTTGAAGGATTATCTCGTGCACTTCACTTGGCTGCCGGGGCCTCTAGAGGGGAAACTAAGAGAGAGGGGCCCCTGTAATGGCTCTAATACTATCAATACAAAAACACTCTCTCCACCTTTGCCTCAGGGCCACTTACTTATTTACTTGTTACAGTTAGTTGTCCTTGTGGCACAGCCTTTTTGGGGCAAACAACCCCACATGTTGTTATAAAGAATAGCAGAGGACAAGGCTGTGATGCAAAGTAAAAAAAAATTGAAAAAAGGTCCATTCCTTTGCCCGCCAATAGACAGCTGATCATGGAGGGCTTACCCCCTACAGAGCAGCACTAGGGAAATTGTCTTTTATACTTAAACTAGTAACTGTTTATGGCCACTCTGCAATAAGCAACAAAACCACTGCCCATAAAACACAAAGAGCATAATCAAACAATGAAAGTGGCCCGAAACAACTGCACTGCATGGGGTACCATTCCAATAAAATGCACTTTATAATGGCAGTCTTTACTCAGAAAGCGACACAACGATATAAGATGAAATGCAGCAACCCCCGGGGACACCTGTGAGGCAATTAAGTTAATTTTTAATGCCATTCATTAATCCCTGGCAGTTTGTCAACCTCATTATGTCAATTTGCAGTGTGCGCATGCAAACTGCTTGTGGTGAGATGTCCAGGTACCAGGCTGCTGCCGGTCACCTGTTCATAGCTTTGTCGTCAGGACGGTAATTAAGAAGCACATTATTTCTGATTAGCGCTCCTTTGCGTAATTAATGAATAGGGAGCTGTGTCCAGATGGCTACTTCATCACAAAACCATTACTCATCTAGTTGAGCAGGACCTTCAAAGTGAAACGTATTTTTTGAGTAAAGCACAACAACAATTACCTCAATTAATTTTCTATATAATAGGTGACCCAGCAAAATTAACAGAAACTTACTTTCATCCTGTGTTTGATATAATTGAGCTTGGTTGCATATTTATACAGATGCTATAAATGGAAGAAGACCAATTTCAGGCTTTTCTCTGCTTGGCCTATGGTTTCGTACTCTCAGGAGTCCACACTCGAACCTCAACTCTGTTAACCCCTGACTGAGCTCAATGGCAGTTACTGTTTTATCACCTGAAGAAAGCACCAACTTTTCCTTCAATCCGCGCTAAAAGTAATTAAAGTTGGGGCAGAGGAAGCGTCTGGCGAGAGAGGGAGAGAGAGGGAGAGAATGAGACGGAGTAAGTGATGTAGGGAGGAGGGGAGATTACCAAGTGCAGGCAGAGAGAGCACTGTCTCTCCGCCACTAACCTGTAAAGTCACAGATAGTGGTAAGCTGAGGCCTTTGTCAGTTAAGGACTGCCTTCAGATCTACCCTACACTTTGTGCTGCCGTGCATCCTCCTCTCCTTATACCCTTAGCTGTACCCTGATTTTCATACTCCTTGGATCCAGCGTAAACATGGGAGCGCTCACTTTTGCAGACGAGATGAAAGGCTTCTGGGGGTAGAAAGAGGCAGCTCATGCAGCCGAGATGGCTTGCCATAACACCAGATGGATGAAAGAGCATGGAGCAAGAGAAGAGAGTGTAAGAGGAGGCTCTATTTTCATGGCTTGGTGTTTACATGTCACAAGGTGACTTCGACAGATTTGTTCCACGCCTTATTAAAAAGTTACACTTAAGCCTGGAGAAGTCAGAAAGTTGGTATACTATGTTTGGGAGGGTGACTCTCTTACTGAAATGCAAATTTTCACGGACGAGGAGCTCAGTGAGCTTCATGCAAAGTGCTTGTCAGATCGTCTGAGAGTGTCCTAAAGCTCTTCCAAGCTCCTCCAAGCACACATAGCAGACGACAGAAACCAAGTCTGTGACTGACCATTTTTATATCTTTAAAAAAAACAAAAATCTAATGTAAACACATCGCTTGTTTGCCAGAAAGCGGCACAGCAAAATTATTCCAGGCATCTGAAAACAATGTCCTTCTAGAACAGTGGTTCTCAACCTTTTTTGAGCAAACGCCCCCCTAACCTTACCGAGATACTCTAGCGCCCCCCCCCCCAAAAAAAAAAACACAAACACAAACACACACACACACACACACACACACATACACACACACACACACGTACATATATTAGCCAAAGAGATACTGTATTAAATGCACATTCATCTGTTAAACTAGTTCAGACAAGGCAACTATTTAAGTACATTTCTTGGTGCATAAATATTATTTTTACTTTGGGAAGACAAATACAGTACAGTAAGAAAATCGTTTAGAAAATAATGAATGTGAATTATTCTAAGCTGCAGAGTTCTTGAACGGTAAGCCAGACTTAGCAATTAATAAAGCGATGTTGTAGGACGCCACCAACCTGCTTTCGCTTTGATTGACGTTCCGGGCGAACAGAGAGTTGATGGTGGGCCGTCTTGAATGTTGATCCCTCAGAGACTTGAAGTAGGATGGATCTTTAGCTGATTTTTCGGGATGTTTTTTCACTAAATGTTCCTGTAGTCGCGAGGGTTTCATGGCCTCATTAGAGAACACCTGATCGCAGAGCAGGCACATTGGTAAAGTGGTGTTCATCGGTGACAGGATAAATCCATAACTAATGTAATTGGCATTGTACTGCCGGCACTTTTTCTTGCTATCCGCCATGTTTGTTTATGTTATGTTATTAAAGTTGAATATGTTACAATGAATTGTGTACGTTTTCATTGGTTGTTGAACTGTTATCCCGCGAACTAGCGCTCATGACGTAGCTGTGCTTTGCTGCTGTCATAGGGCTGCTGTACAGGGCTTCAGTGAGCCTCTCGCGGTGCACAGTGTTTAGTATATCGTCCCTCTCCAACATATGAGGGTTGTGTCTTTAACATGGTTCTGCTTGTGTGTTAGTTAACTCCATGCTTTGGCTGATTACTCTGTGTTTTCTCCACCTCAGAGACAATAGTTAGTTTAAGTTTGAATCTCGCTGCGCCAGCATTAGCATTAGCAATATCAGTAAACGTCATTATACTAGTCTGTGATTGGCTGATTCCTCTGCCGCTAAGGCTTTGATTGGCTGGTTGTTCTGACTCAAAGACCTCTGATTGGCTGTCTGCAGAGCCTTCTCTTTTCTAAGGCTGTGACAGTCAGCAGACCGCAGAACATTGGAGAGAATAGTTAAAAAGAGGTCGAGGGGTTAGAAACATGAAAAGTTAAAATAGGCTGTTTATTTCAGGTAACCTATTTTTGCAGTCAAAAGATTTATAAGATTTTTAAGAAAGTTTAAAATATATTTATTAAAAAAAAAAAAAAAAAAAGGCTCTCGTGTCCCAGCCTGGTCCCAGCGCCCCCCTAGGTTGTACGAACGCCCCCGGTGAGAAACCCTGTTCTAGAAGCTCATATCGCTCAATGTTAATCATGAGTGCCTAGTTCAATTGTTACTTCAAGCTGATACATTCAGTTAAGTACTAAGCTAGCCTATAAGCACACACGGTTATATGGTTATAGCTCAACTGCTACTTATTTGTACATAGCCTACTGTGTTTTTAAAGGGTTTTGATATGGATGTTACATCTTTGTGTCATGGCTGTGTTTTCATACACCAGCAAGGGGAGGTCAGCTGCTAAAAGTGGATTCAGCCATTGTCAAGGTGTTGAAAAGTCCTGAACAACTCTATTGAACAACATTTAATTTAAAAAAGAGCTAATAGAGAATTGAATTGGGGACAAATGGCTTCCATGGTTGAGCTGGGTCACTATTAACGGGACAATACATTCACACAGTTTGATAAAACAACTATTTGTGCCATTGTACAACTCCCCATTGTACCATTTCCACGTGGCCAAGTAAGCCATTCGCTGATTGCGGTGAATCCACATTGTAAGGATTTGATTTATTTAAAATGCTGGCTTTGAATGGGTTTCAAGTTTTTACAGCAAACTAAAACACCATTCAATGCCTCCAAGGATTCCATTTGGGAAAGCCATTAACACTTTTACCTTTAGACGTACTTGAATGACACATCGTACAACCCGGTTCATATTGAAGCATTCCAGGGCTTAATTATACATTTCAGATTAGCATGGAGCCGGCCCAAGCTCTGGCCTGGTTCCACCCTTCTAAACTGCTGTCTACACAACAGTGGTTTTCATCAAGGCAGTGGCCATTCAGTTTCATTATCAGGCTCCCCAAGAAACACAGTCCAGAATGACAACGCTTTTAACAATGGGCAATTTCTTCTTTGGAGTTTGCAGCTAGAGTGTGCCGCTACCGAAAGGCAAGTGATGGACTGTTATGAAGCCCACAAAATACAACCAATGAGGCCTATCACACCAATGCCATATTGTCCAGTTCATAGTTTTAATGAGCTTGGCCCTACTCACTTAACCATATCAACATTATGTGCTTCTCTAGTGACACAGCAGAGTGAATTACCATGAAAGGCTATAAGCTAATTGAAGTGGATCTGTCTATGGGGCTTTGTGTGCTCAGGGTCAGTGCCAGAAAACAATAGTGGGTCCCCCACTGAGCAAACAATGACAGGGGGGACTTTCACCTTGAGCTGGTTGCTGAGAGCAACGTTTTATGAGTTATGACATTTATAAAGAGTACCAATCTTTTTGATGGACATGCCATTTCCATAATCAATGGTCCTCATCATGGTCCTTACCTTACAATTGTATCTACTGCTTCACAGACTTGATTGCATAATCTGTGTATGGGATTGCTTAACAGTCATAATTAATATACAACTGTGTTAGGGTGCTCTGAGGTAATGAGACAAATATTCTAGCATGCATAATTGTTTGCACAAAGCTAAGCCAGTTAGAGATTCATAGCTCTGTTGAAATGTCTTTCAAAGAATGAATTGGAGTATAGGTGATTCATACCAATCACTGCAAAAAACCTTGTTGCCATAAAGCACAAACATAATATGGTACAAATGATCTGATATGCCTACAAAATAAATTGTCACTGTCACAGTGGCAAACAAACTACTCACAAAACCCATCAACTTTTACATAGCGCTTTCCTTGAATTTTTTTTTAGATAACAACCCAAAAGCAAAGAGTGAATGTTGAGTACTGCATGAATACAATATTGGTTTCCATCACTGAGTAAAAGTTTTGTCGACTTACAATGAAAAGGTTTACTGTACTGCTGATATACTGCTTTCAGTTTACATAGTGAACTCAAGTAACATGAGTAAATATTTCTTTCTCAAGGCTAGGGATCTCCAAGGGACGACAAGCTGTTTTTATTTGAGAGGTAATTCATTTTGGCAGTACAACAGTCTTACCATCTGCATTTACACTTTTATAAAATGACTACTATTTGAAATAAGACCAGAAAGTGTCTGGCAGGCTGTAAGCCAGATCTTGAAATATGATTCTTGCATTGTACATACAGAAGTTCCTTTTTTTCTGCTACCGTTAGTAGAGCATCTTCTAAAGAAGTAGTACTCTGGATCCATGGTTTCCATAGCCTGGAAATCCAGACCCATATCTAGAACGATAGATGGTCTGGCTACGATCAATAGACCTTACCAACTCAAGAGGCGGCACCTGTACGTGTACATTTCAAATACCACTGCACGCAATTGGATAGCACTACAACCAATAAGAGAAATGAACAAGGTGATGTATTAAGCCCCGTTTGTTTAGCGAACAGCGGGTTAACTGTTAAATTAAACTTTTGGCAAAACAGAACATTCATCTTACTTGCTAATGAAAGATTTGAGTGCCGTCATCCAAATCGTTACAGTTTTTTTCGATTGCTTAAGCACAATTTTGAAAACAAGGCCCAATTTTTCAAAATATTAGACACAATTAGCCCATCAAACACTCAATTACCAAAACACCTCAGACCCTTTGCAAAATGAAATACTCTTTTCAAAACTATACACTATTTTATAAAAACCATATTTTGTTACCATATGAAACACACACTTTTCATATGACTTCATTCTGTCTGAACCAGTTAAACACTGCTGTTGCTAACCTTAAACACTTTTAGTAATTCTACTTCTCAGTGATTTGAGTAATGTATAAAAAGTACACAGAGAAAGTGCAAATATACAATAAGTTCACCAAACACTTGTCAAGACCAATGCTGCAGACTGAGGAAAATATAATTTATTTCTCTCCATACACCCAAATCAGCCAACATGGAAAACCACAACCAAACATGTGTGCAGTAGTCTGCATAACACTGTTATCCCAGCAAACAACAACACACATACAATACTGTATCCAGTACAGGTTACAAATTACAGATAATACTGTATATACGTTTAAAAAATCTGATAAAGGAAACATAAAATACAGTTAATACTAGACATTATCTCTTCGCCTAGCTGGATCTAGTGAATTTCATCCACATCCTTCCACCACCATGCAGAGAAAAACTAGATAAGGAGAGTATGGTGGAAGGCATAGAACTGTGAACTGTGGCCTGTGGATAGTGTTGAAACCAGTTCTGGACCAGAGCAGCACGGTGGAATGACACATTGTCCCAGATGACAATGTATTGCGTCTGGTGCATTTGTTTACCTGCTGTGACTATGTTTTGCAATCAGTCTAAAAATGTGAGTATGTGAGGTGTGTTGTAAGGGCTAATATTGGCATGACAGAGGAGGACCCCATCTCCTCTGTGGATTCAACCCCCTCACTCTCACTGTTATTCTGACTCCTTCCATTTTGGTTACTGTAAAGGCAGGTGAACTTACCTGCTGCATTAGTGCTTGAACCTGATTGGTGTGTCTAGAATAAAGAAATCATGTGTTTGTGCATTTGGGGGTTGTGTTTACTGATTGGCTCATGAGTTTAGTAGTTTGACAGTCAGTGCTTTGGAATTGCAATGATGTGACATTATGAGAAACTTCTGTGTCTAATGTGTTTAAGTGTGTTTAGTGTTTTGCAAATCACTGTGTGTATTGTTTTGCAAAAAGTGTGAGACTGACTTTGTGCTTATAGTGGTGCACATATAGCCAATGGTTTGCTTCTTGAGTTTAAGGTTTTGATAATTGTGTCATACTTTTGATTTTAGTGTTTGTGCGATCGTAAAAAACTGTAAGTGTTGAGGCCGAAGCCGTCTCAAACTCAAACAACATATCCGCAGCCATCTCTGTTGTATACTATCACGGCTTCGACGGCGCATGCACGTCACTGTCGTCATCCGGTTACGTCCGCCCCATGGCCTGCCCATATCAGAAACGATTTGATTTGTAGCTCCCGATTTCTGGACATATTTAATGGGCTTCAATGGAGAGTGTCGAGACCAACAGGCACATCAAATTTAATTTGCCAGCGACAGGTCTGGATTTCCAGGCTATGGTTTCCTATCCATCATGCTGAATTTTGACGTGGCATCTGTGACACCTATGGGACCTTTGCCCCTGTGATGGCAATCATTTGCCAAAATCTTAATAGCAATTCAAATGTCTTGGTGTTGGATCTTTTTGGACTGTGCCCCTTCCTTTGAAAACAGTTAATGAACTGTCATCATCTCATGAAAATAAATGTTTAAATGATTCTCACAGACAGGTGTTAGCGGAGTTAAAAGTCAAAAGTCCTGTGGAAGTTCCCTTCTTGTTTATTTGTTATAGGCTTGCCATTCCTCACAGTATTTGTTTTCTTTCTGCAAGCACTTTGAGAGCACTTACTGTACAGAACAGCATTACTCAAATAAGTGTATAGTAATTCAATTAAATGAGGAAGTGAACATGCCTGGTACTTTGTTCAAATACAGATATCCTAATAAAACCTGGCCCTTACAAGCAGATGTTAAGGCTGCTAGTTTGCTGTGTATTATGCATCTCCAGAGTGATGACCACAATCCCCTCCAGCTCCTAGCCACTGTTGCACATTAAATATATCTGTTCTGTAATCTCCATTCGGAAAAATGGGATAAAGATCCTAAACATAAGCTACATAAAAATGTTGGACCAAGGAGCCGTTGCTAAGTAGTCTTTGTTGCTTGCACTTAGCAGCGTTTTGAGCATGTGTCTATGCAGAATGAGAAATATTGCTGCTTTTGCTAGATACAAGTTATAAGGAGTTCTGTTCCACTATTGGCGAATTGTTAAACTTGATAAATTATCACATTCATTGGCAAAATAAATGAAATGTGTCATCAGCATTGAAATACTACCGTCCAGTAGTTGGTTTTGCTTATACAGTAAGTGAATTGTAATTCATTATTATTTATTTGCGTTAGATACTGTAATGGAATGAATGTCTACATAAAAAGCTGGCAAATGCATTTCATGAATGCTACAAAACCAAACAGTTTCTTTCTACATATCACCCCAAACTTAGTCTCAACATTCTTTATTCGTCAAATCGCAAACATATAACGTTGCCCATAGAGAGCCAGTCTGATTGTCGAGTGTTGAGATGGCTATATATATATATATATATATATATATATATATATATATATATATATATATATATATATATATATATATATATATATATATATATATATATATATATATATATATATATATATATAATTGCATGAGGTCTTCTGAAGATTTAAGAGTGAGTAATCAGTATTCACTTGTATTTCTTTGAAGAGTTCTGAGGCTGATCTGAAGTAATATGTTGTGACAAGTTGGAGGATCCGGGCGAGGGGGGCTTAACAATGGAGACAAGGGGGAAGGCAGGAGTGCTTGGCCCTTCATTATCATTAGAAGCAGTGTGTCTGATATGCTGTGGATTGTCCAATGGTGCGTATAATCGCGGCTGTCGGTACACTCCAGACCTGCAGCTGAGAGCGACCGAATAATCTCCAGGAAGGGTGTAGTTTATAGCCCAGGTGTTGCAGGCTGTGTGTGGATCCTGTTAAATATGCATCACGGTTCATTGGTCACTTGTATGCTGTCAGGCTGTTAGCTCCACTCAGCCATTTTGTCCAATCTTTGAACACAAGGTCAGAATTCTTGAATGAAAAGTGAACAGACGTGACAGAGGTGCCTGGTTCTTGGTTTGCATGCATTTTACTGATGCAAACAGGCCCTAATCTATACATACAAACCAACAAACAAGCATGGACATATGCTGTAACATGTAACAGTGTGTTCATTATACAGTATCCCCAATGAGCTACCTCCAAACCAACAAGGCAACTTTTCTGCTTTAAGAAAACGTGGGCTGAAAAAATTATCGAATTCACTAACCAGCGATTACTGTCAAGGCAGAATGCGGGGATAATGGAGTATATTGACAGTCTATGTTCACATCTGGTCTCCAGAAGTCACTACATAACTATAATCTTTCTCTTACCCTAACCCCTGGGTTGTGCTTTTTAAGTTCAGATCCACAGTCCATTGTAGTTACACTCAACAAAAATATAAACGCAACACTTTTGTTTTTGCTCCCATTTTTCATGAGATGGACTTAAAGATCTAAAATTCATTCCAGATACACAATATTACCATTTCTGTCAAACATTGTTCACAAATCTGTCTAAATGTTTGATAGTGAGCACTTCTGCTTTGCTGAGATAATCCATCCCACCTCACAGGTATGCCACATCAAGATGCTGATCTGACATCATGATTAGTGCACAGGTGTGACTTAGACAGTCCACAATAAAAGGCCACTCTGAAATGTGAATTTTTTTGCTTTATTGGGGGTCTGGGGACTCGGAACCAGTCAGTATCTGGTGTGACCACTATTTGCCTCATGCAGTGCAACACATCTTCTTTGCATAATAGAGTTTATCAGATTGTCAATTGTAGCCTGTGGAATGTTGGTCCACTCCTCTTCAATAGCTGTGCGAAGTTGCTGGATATTAGTGGGAAGTGGTGCACGCTGTCGTATACACCGGTCAAACACATCCCAAACATGCTCAATGGGTGACATGTCCGGTGAGTATGCTGGCCATGCAAGAACTGGGACATTTTCAGCTTCCAAGAATTGTGTACAGATCCTTGCAACATGGGGCCGTGCATTATCTTGCTGAAACGTGAGGTGATGTTCATGGATGTATGGCACAACAATGGGCCTCAGGATCTCATCACGGTATCTCTGTGCATTCAAAATGCCATCAATAAAATGCACCTGTGTTCTTCGTCCATAACAGATGCCTGCACATACCATAACCCCACCACCACCATGGGCCACTCGATCCACAACATTGACATCAGCAAAGCGCTCACCCACACGACGCCACACACGCTGTCTGCCATCTGCCCTGAACAATGTAAACCGAGATTCATCCGTGAAGAGAACACCTCTCCAACGTGCCAGACGCCATCGAATGTGAGCATTTGCCCACTCAAGTCTGTTACGGCGACGAGCTGGAGTCAGGTCAAGACCCCGATGAGGACAACGAGCATGCAGTTGAGCTTCCCTGAGACGGTTTCTGACAGTTTGTGCAGAAATTGTTTGGTTGTGCAAACCAATTGTTTCAGCAGCTGTCTCAGTGGCTGGTCTCAGACGATCTTGGAGGTGAACCTGCTGGATGTGGAGGTCCTGGGCTGGTGTGGTTACACGTGGTCTGCGGTTTTGAGGCCGGTTGGATGTACTGCCATATTCTCTGAAAAGCCTTTGGAGACGGCTTATGGTGGAGAAATGAACATTCAATGCACGAGCAACAGATCTGGTTGACATTCCTGCTGTCAGCATGCCAATTGCACGCTCCCTCAATGCTTGTGGCATCTGTGGCATTTTGCTGTAAGACAAAACTGCACATTTCAGGGTGGCCTTTTATTGTGGACAGTCTAAGGCACACCTGTGCACTAATCATGATGTCAGATCAGCATCTTGATGTGGCACACCTGTGAGGTGGGATGGATTATCTCAGCAAAGCAGAAGTGCTCACTATCACACATTTAGACAGATTTGTGAACAATGTTTGAGAGAAATGGTAATATTGTGTATCTGGAATGAATTTTAGATCTTGAAGTCCATCTCATGAAAAATGGGAGCAAAAACAAAAGTGTTGCGTTTATATTTTTGTTGAGTGTATAATCAGCTGAAGCTTGAACTGATGTAATGAACCCTATTACATTTTTCCTCAGTGTATTGAACAGAAAAGCCCTGTATTTGAAAATAACTTCAATAGCTATAATAACTATAATGGCCTACAAGGTATTAATCAGGCTATTTTTGTACGCCAAATCATACAATTTCCTGGCAGTAGCAAACCAGGGGATAATAACTTTGCATAGTTATTGTAAAAAATAAAAAATGGAGTTATACTTTCATGGTCGTGGTTAGCACTCAGCCAATGTAGTAATGGAAAATGACATCCAGAAAAATACCCAATAGCAAAGAGTAGAGAAGAGCCGGTAACATGTAGTTGAAAAGTGGCTTTAGCATGAACTAAAAAGGCTGTGACAGAGGATGGAACCTTCGCAAATATATTTTTATAAAAATACATTTTTAGACATATCCCGTTAGTAGGCTATTTCAGAATACAATAGAAAGTGGCTGAATGGAGGTAATGACTATCACTATATCCTGCTCTTTGAATCACTGTCCCCTGCATTGACCCTGCTTCAGACTGCACACCATAGTCAGAAACCATCTACTGACTCTATGTCTGATTACAGGTAATGGCCTGGTATCAGCAGACTAATCCACAGGTATAGCAAGACTCTGTGAACCACTTTCAATCACTCAGAATATTGTCAAAGATGCACTGTTTGATTTGATCCCATGCTTTGAAGCTGATTTCCCAGTGCACAATAGATTGTCTGTCTAGACACTGTAATACCCTTTAATTATAGCAAGACAATAACCACAAATCAGATTTATTTGAATCAAATTCTGCAGTTATTGAAAGGAAAAGTAGGATCAAGGCAAAGTACAAAGTAGTCTCACTTTGAAAAAGGACACAGGTTAATACTAAAGTTAAACACAAAGCATGACACCACCAGGACTCAAAACACAGGGCAAAGACTTGCTTCTGCTCCCAGATTGATTATCAAGTGTTTTATTACATTGACTAACGCAGCTAAATTTAATCTTTAAGATCATGATATTTTTTTCATGAATACAGGTGTAAAACACACCTACACTTTTTCAAATCAGGATCAGTTGAAAAACACACTGTTTGACAATTAGAGTCCTTACAGTTCACTTTGAGCACACACTTTTCACCTGAAGTAAAGGAGAAAAATAAAAATCCTACGTGCACATTTAACTTGCAGAAACTAGCCAGGTATGAAGGATTAAATGAGGCAAGATTTCACAGTGATAGGAAGTGAGCTGTGGGATTAGATAGGAACTGATCGGATAACAGGCTGTCAGCGCTGTCTGAAACATATTGCAGCTAAAAAGACGGGCTAGACGGCCAAGCAGATCCAACCGTTTCGGCTCACAAACGGCGGCGCTGAAAAATGCCCCAATTAAGAAGATGCTCAAATGTTTTCCGATTGTGTGAATGCAGATGGTCCAAATGAGCCATCGCTCACTCTCTGTCACACACAGGCCTATAGGCACGTCACTACAATACTGCATTTATGTAATTTATTTGCTAAAAAACATGCACTGAGCCAATACAATTTTCAGTGAATGTATAGAAAGCGGCATTACAATAAACGCAGAGTATGAATGATAAAAAAAAAACATAAATGATATAAATGCAGATGAAAGATTTCCCTGAGAAGATTTCTAATAATAAAATAAGACGTTGTTATAGTTAACTTCAAAAACAGACTTTGCTCCAAAGCCGCCTTTTAATCCAGTGCTCTTTCAAAACTATTGAGACTCCACCAATACCAAAAAACTCTATGAGCATATATTCTGCTTTTATCAGCCATTTTCTAAAAGCCCTGTGAAAACCTCAAAGAAATAAAGAATCAGAAGACCAAGGTTAAATCTTGTTTCATCTCTCTTACTCTTTTTTTTATTAGTCATACACTAGCAAGTTAAAGTTCTTCTCATTAATATGTTTGTGTTAACAATGGATCAAATGCCGGTGGCTACATTCACACTACAAGCTTTTAGTGCTCAAAGTCAGATGCATTGCTCTTGACACTATTTATTTGGGTGGCTGTTCACATTGTTTTCTAAATGTTGCCAATGACACATTACAGTGGAACTAGTCACAGTCCTGAACTGACCTGCATGCTCAAAAGAATAATAATCAGACATTACATTCATCACGCCGTTTCACAGCAGTAAACCTGCACCACTGACCATTTTGCGAAGATTTTCTGAGCAAATGTATGAGCAGATGAAAAAGAGAACACACATTTGAAATAATTGCTTTTTGTGGAACAACGGTTGTTATGTCTTTGCGGAGGTGTGTTTGGATGGGGAATTTCAGGATGTGAAGGGCTACATTGAACTTCATCTGTTGTTCAGCTGGGATGGACACTATTGGGATGGATGTCGATCTATCGTGGACTTCAGATAGCATTGCAAAAGGTCAGAGCTGTATCAGATTTAGGACCACATAATGAAACATGGGCCGCTTTTGCCTAAATTTGCAGCCTAAATGTGCAGTCTAAATGTAACATATGTGAAAGGGGTTGCACCTTGTAACACATCTCTAGTGTCTTTTTGCTCATTGTTAAAGAGGACCTATTATACGATGTAGACTTTTATGACCTATAAACGTTGTTATAATGATTTATAGTCATGTTTAACCATACTAGCGTATCAAATAATTACGTACATGCATTTAGACGTATTCCCTGCTGACCGTCTGGGGTGGCTGTGCAGAGCGCTAAACACTAGGGCAGCCGGTCGAGAAATCACATGCTCAAATTGGTTCAAATTTCCTGCCATTGTGTCGTCACGTTCCCGGATTTTTCCATGTATGGTAATGCTTCAACGCACGCTCCGGCCATGCCCTCACCTTCCTGCTCAAATCTGCCTTGTGCTGCTGAAAGTGTTCCGGAAGGAAGGTAACCAATCACAACGGAGTGGGGTTTGCAAGAACAGTAGCCTGGCATTCCCATACCTGCCACTAGGCGCTGGCAAATTAAATTTGCTGCGCGTGTTGGTCTGGACACGCTCCGTTGAAGCTTTATCAAGAAGACCAGAAATCTGGCTATGGTTTCAATTGGTTCTATCTAATATGGGCGCGCCAGAGCCCTTTATATGGTACTCTGGGGAGGACATAACCGGATGACGACAGTGACGTGCATGCGACGTCGAAGCCGTGATAGTAAACATCAAAGATGGCTGCGGATATGTTGTGTGAGTTTGAGACTGCTTTGGCCTCGACCCTTAAATATTTGGAAGACGGCACTCAAATCTTTCATTAGCAAGTAAGTGGAATGTTCTGTTTTGCCGACCGACAACGGCAAACGTTTAATTTAACAGTTTAACAGCTGTTCGCTAAACGAAAGGGGCTTACGTCACCTTGTGCATCGCTCTGATTGGTTGTAGTGCTATCCAACTGCGTGCAGTGGCATTTGAAATGCACGAGTAGGAGCCGCCCCTTGAGTTGGAAATTACTATTGATCGTGGCCAGACCCTCTATCGTTCAAGATATCAGGGTCTGGATTTCCAGGCTACAGGAACAGTTGATGGAACAATAGAACATCTCTGTTACAAACAGTTATTTTGCATTAATGTATTTTGTATTTTAAAAAGTCATTCAGAAAGAAAAAGCTCCTGATTTGATGGGAACATGTATATCGAAGTGTGCACTTTGACTGATAGCTGATATGAATGCCGAATCGGTGATGTAAAATATGAAAATGGTTTGTTGGTTTGTTGATAATGAATGGATGATATAATAAATACATGTTGTGGTTCGGACAACTTATCAAGATGAAACAGGCACACATTGTGAAGGTGGATGAAAGGTAAACACAGACATCAGGTAGCACACATGTCCTTTGCCTCCTGAAGTGCACTTGGATAAACCTGCCTACACACATTATCAACCCCCTGGCCTACCAACACATGCCATGGCTTATTGAAACCAGGCGGCTCCCTCTGCTGCTATCTCTCTCTCCTTTTTAATGCCCACACCCACACACACAAAAACACATTGTAGTGCTGTAGGCTTCTCTGCCAACCACTGGCAGCATGGCTCACAATGACATCTGTGAGTTTTTCACGGTCCAGCTTCATTATGCAATGTGTGTTACACGTGGGAATCAGTCACTGAGCATAGCAGAGATAAGATTGTGCCTTTTCCCCGTCCCAATGCCATGTGGCAACTGAAACACAAGCAACTGCCACCGCTAGCTTCAAGCAGAATGCAGCTCTTCTGCCTTGAGGCTGAAATGGCACTTTCAACAGTGCCCTTCTCCCTTTTTGTCGGTCAAGTAATCAGCGTTTGTCACCTATTTTGATGAGCTGTCTGCTATTTAAATGGTGTTAAGCTAGAGCCAAAGTAAACCAGCATGCAAGGCCACCACATGTGAAGGAGCAAATGCCAAACCCAGACTGATTTAACCCCCAACAAACAAGAGCCTATAGTTGTTTTAATCTCTTTATAATGTTGTTATTGCTAAGATGGCTACATTAATTTGGTTAAAGATGATGTAAAATGAGTCTCTTATGGACGCCAAGAAGACATTTCCACCGGGGGCAGAATATGTTCCACTATCTCACTATTTTATTTTTATCCAATGTGTGTACCAGTTTTTGGAAACACTCAATAGCCTTAATTGAGGGAAACCAACTGCCAGGAGAATTATTCTCTACACTGTTTGTGTCACACAAGTCTAGTTTAAAAAGTGATGGAATCAGCAGCTTGCCAATACAAGGGTAAATAGTTTTTACTTTTTGTTTGTATTAAACAAGTTTCGGGGGGCATACAAAATGCTCTCCTAAACCAATTTTTCAAAAACTAATAATTTACACATGTTGAGCTTGGGTATATATACTCAACAAAAATATAAACGCAACACTTTTGTTTTTGCTCCCATTTTTCATGAGATGGACTTCAAGATCTAAAATTCATTCCAGATACACAATTGTACCATTACTCTCAAACATTGTTCACAAATCTGTCTAAATGTGTGATAGTGAGCACTTCTGCTTTGCTGAGATAATCCATCCCACCTCACAGGTGTGCCACATCAAGATGCTGATCTGACATCATGATTAGTGCACAGGTGTGCCTTAGACTGTCCACAATAAAAGGCCACCCTGAAATGTGCAGTTTTGTCTCACAGCAAAATGCCACAGATGCCACAAGCATTGAGGGAGCGTGCAATTGGCATGCTGACAGCAGGAATGTCAACCAGATCTGTTGCTCGTGCATTGAATGTTCATTTCTCCACCATAAGCCGTCTCCAGCAACTTCGCACAGCTATTGAAGAGGAGTGGACCAACATTCCACAGGCCACAATTGACAATCTGATAAACTCTATGCGAAGAAGATGTGTTGCACTGCATGAGGCAAATGGTGGTCACACCAGATACTGACTGGTTCTGAGTCCCCAGACCCCCAATAAAGCAAAAAAATGCACATTTCAGGGTGGCCTTTTATTGTGGACAGTCTAAGGCACACCTGTGCACTAATCATGATGTCAGATCAGCATCTTGATGTGGCACACCTGTGAGGTGGGATGGATTATCTCAGCAAAGCAGAAGTGCTCACTATCACACATTTAGACAGATTTGTGAACAATGTTTGAGAGAAATGGTAATATTGTGTATCTGGAATGAATTTTAGATCTTTAAGTCCATCTCATGAAAAATGGGAGCAAAAACAAAAGTGTTGCGTTTATATTTTTGTTGAGTGTAGAAGAATTGCCCAAATGAGTTGCTTAGATCGGACTGATAACCAGACTGAAAGCTTATAAGATGTAAAATGTATTGAGTTCTTTTGAAAAAAGCAAAAGCTGAATACCATTTCCATGGCTGACGTTATATCACTCCTTTTTCTCTATCACATATCAGTGGAAAAGGAAAATCCAATTGGAGTTGATTGTGTGTCGCTCCGGATAGAAACATCACCAAACTGAACTGGAAACTGTCACTTACACTCTAGATACCAATGTATTATGACGTTACAGGGCATGACGCAACATTTAAAATCACACAAAGTACGAGACATAAAGGCATATGGAATTCAATTAGTTTTGATTTCCCATGAACCTGCAGCTGCTCTGTCCAGCCACAGATCAAATTCAGAGGTAACCACGACAACAGTAAGTGGATTTCCTGATCATTTTATCAGACCCATAGAACCTCTTGAGGTTTTGTTATTGCAGAGATTAAGGTTACAGAGCGAACAGACCAAAGCAGAACAGATGGAGGCTGCTGTATATGCATATGGAGCCACTAGCCATACTAGCATACTGCTTTTGATGCACTGCACACAAATTTAAATAAATTATAGTTAGGAGCTAGCTTCATATTTCTTCAGTATGAATGGCCAACAGTTGGGGAATAGTGCACGGTAGAGGAACTCTCTCAATTCAACTTTCAAGCATAATGCTCACAGAAAGACAAAATACACAAGCAAAAAATGACAAAAAACAAACTCCATCACGATTTGAATTAAGAGCTGTAAAGCAGCTCATCCAGCTCATATTTAAAGCTTGTGTTAGCTCAGCATCATTACAAGTGGTTGTCATTAAAGTAACATGTACCTTTGACATTTGGTGTATTACTCACTAGCAATGACATTTTTAAATTGATATGTTTAGCAGTGCAATGATATCCTACTTTTGCATGTCAAGTTTATGTTGGAAAATAGTGAGTATGTATATCATTAAATTAAAATGTAGTAAATGTGAGTTACAGTAAACTGGTCAATTCTTCTATAGTTGTAGAAGTGTATGTAGGTAAAAGTTACATATTCCCCACCACATGGAGCAACTGAATCATCTTGTCTGATTTTCATTTTCATGTAGAAACAGGAGTCAGTGTGTTCTTATGAATACAATGTTTTCCTGTTTAATTCTCAGAGTCAATCAGCATGCCTGTAATTTATTTATAGCACATGACCGTAATATAAAGAGGGTTAAATTATGATTATGTTTTTTCTCAAATTGTATACAGTATACCACATTCTATACCACAGGCAGCACTTTCTTCTATACAGTCAAACTTTATAGTGGTAAAGCAATTAAATAGATGCATTGAATCATTAAACCTTTACAACAATGTAGAGTCCAGTACATGCAGTTTAAAATGCCCATGATTCCTAATGATCAGAATTAATCTGCGTGGGTTGATGATTAGCACAAGTAAACGCAGTGACTGCTATGCCAAATGCTGAGATTTCATGCTCTGACCGGTTTTAGAACAGAATGTTCCCTGCCTGTATCTCCTGCCACAAACACTCACATCTTCAACTGTTTAACGATCAAGGACACCACTAATGCGCCTGACAGTATTTCACTATGTTGGGAAAAAAAACACATTTCTAACAAAGTCCATCCATCCATCCAATATCCATCAATCCATTTTTGAAAGCACTCATCCTCTTCATGGCTGCGGGGGCTCAAATCTATCCAAGCACACACTATGAACAAACAGTGGTGTACATCCTGGATACCACAACAAAGTATTTAAACATCGTTGTGATACTTTCGGTCTAACTTTGTTTGGATGGTCCAATATTGATGACCAAGCTGGTCAAATAACTAAAGGAAGTCCCCCGCTCGGAATATTGAATTAACTTGTTTTTAATTAAATAATCACAATCGCGTTTGCGGAAATGATATTAATCTCAAAAGGAATCTAGTTGTAGTCTTGCAATATGAGACCCCTGTCTTTTCAAAATCTCACTCTGTGACTGAAAACTAATGACTAGGTGTCTTCAGGTGTGAGTTGATTGTCTTTAGATGTAAGAGGGTTTCAGTCTTCAGTCTTTTCAAAGTCTTTTAAAAGTCCTCTAGCCCAGCATTAGCCGCTATGACAAAGACCGCACAATTTTTTGCTCGGATGCTCTCAGTGAATGGCAGACAGGTGTTAAAGTCAGATGGCGTAAAGAATATAGCATCCATTTATTTTCTGAAATGTACAGACAGATCTGAAATGAGTGATATGTATCCCACTGTGTCCTTCTATCTGCATGCCAAATAGGGAAAATCTGCACCTCCCATCCACACAAGATAATCCGATTCATTAAAGGCCTACTTCACCGGTGGGAATATGAAGGTGTATTGAATTCTGAGATCCTATGTAGTATAAATGTGCAATTTTTTTTAAATTGGTTCATCCTAGCCTGAGAAAAGGCAGATAGAGTGTTTTAGTTAGAGTGTGATGTCACAGTAAGAGAAATGTAGGGTTAGACAGTGAGACTCTCTGCCTTTTCTCAGGCTAGGATGAACCAATTTAATTTTTTTTGCACATTTATACTACATAGGATCTCAGAATTCAATACACCTTCATATTCCCACCGGTGAAGTAGGCCTTTAACATACATCAGCAATAATGTATTTGGTTTGAGTTAATTAAATGACCCACCTATGTTGAAATGCTTTAGAAACCAAATACATGTTTACAGAATGGAGAGTTGACCATGCCCATCTCTGGGAGGAGAAACTTTAAGAAAATATTATTTGCTTACAAAACTGGTTGGTTATTATACAAAGCTAATGGTGATGAAATGGAGATTTTAGTATTTGCTTGACCTTAGGGTGAGGACTATTTACTGAACTTTGAATCTGGGTGAAATGGCTACAGAGTTTGGTGTGCACTGCAGGATATCTGAGAAGGTCAGATTACAATTAATTGGTTCCTGGGGATGATGGCTACAGGTATTTTAATGAAGTGAGAGGGAAGCATTTCTCCTCATTATCGGGACGAATCTCTCATTACAATAATTGAGACAGTGTGATCAATGCCTTGAGATAACTTTGGGACTACGATATACTATTTTTTCTTTACTGCGTAGTTTGGGCTGGGTATAGTATAAGTCCTGCAACCTCAACTCACACTCGGGTCATGATCGAAGAGGACCTCACCGGCTGACTCCATCTTCATGTGTCAGTCTTAGAGAACACATCTCCTCCAAGGATGTCAATTTTTTTCGGTTCTGGAAGACAAGATATGCCAGATTTGGAGGACTTTTTGATTGATTTACTGGACAGCTGCCCAGGTGGAAAATCTTACTAGGACACCAGACAACCATGAATTGTCATGGGCTGAGAAAGTTAAATGAGCCCTGTATACCGTACCAGAAAAAATAAGATTTGAGTGAAAGCCATTGCTCGAAGGTCAGTTTCACCCCAAATAAAGATTTTGTGTGGCACAGATGTTTTAGGATTAAGATAACAGGACAATGTATTTTAAAGATAAGATTTAGTGAGCAGCTATTTGTCACCGCCCACTCAAATAATTGGTCTTTGGATAACATACTGATTCAGAGACTTTTTGAGTCACTGGCGTAAATTGTTAAGAAGCAAAAGCAGGAGCTCCGCATGAGGAGAGCATGCAAAGGGAAGGAGGTGGAATTTGGAGAAAGGTGAGACAGAGCAGGGCGGTTAAAGTACGGATGTGTACAATAGAAAGAAGTCTTCTGTTGGAAGCTGAGTGCTATAATAAGACACCCGGGTTCCCACATACAATAACGAAGACTGAGCAGAGGCAAAATGGGAGGGGGCTCAATACACACAAAAAACAAATGAATAGAGCAAGGAGTAGAATGATAGAAAAAAAACGTCAGACTATTAAGAGGAGAGGAGGAAGGAGTAAATAGTGGCAGGGAAAAAGCGAGAAGGTGGCAGAGAGCTTCTGCTGGAGCGGCTCGTTACCGCTGAGCCAACTGCTGCTCCCTTGCCATCTCCAAGAGCTAATTGGCACCTCCAGTCTGAAAACTCCAGCCTGTGTATTCATTCTTAAACATACTGCACACAACACACACATACACAGCCTGCTCACACTCAAAACGTACAGGGGGGTAGGAAAAGAAGAACCTAAACACACCCCATTGGAAAGGCACGTTCCAATCACTTGAGCTACTCCGAGTGATGAGGATGCCAATTGACAGGGATCGCCACGATAAGATAGAGCGGTGTTGATTATGCATTGGTAACTGAGAAATTATTTACCGTGCTTCTACTATAATATGGGCACATGTCAAAAGTAAAAGGGGAGGCATTTTCTTTGCCTTGCACACAGATGGTGTGTTTAAGGTGTCCAAATATAGGATTTCAAGAGGCCCCTGCTAACCAATCGGAAGGGTTTAGACCAAAAGCAATGTGTCAAGTGTTATTGTTCTGACTGGTCAGAGCAAGGAACCAGGGATTCGAACCGATAATTGATTGTATTCAGTTGAAGCAGAATGTTGATTTGATTGGTTTACTGAAGAATATACTGTATGGGTTTCAAGAGGCAGACAGGTGTGTTCACAGGTAACAGTGACAATGTTAACATGCACAGCATACAGTATTACGATAAAGGTCCATATTCTGGTAAGGACAATATTCCAAAAAAGATGGTTACATGCCTAGAAGCTATGTGAATATTCCTGTTTACATGTCAATCATCATATCCTGAACAAACAAAGCAGCAATGTTCACTAGTTGTAGTGTGTGATGTCATTATCTTTGTCTTGCATTGTTTTTTTCAGCCAAAAATGACACCGCTGCTACATTAACAATAGCTTTGAAAAGCATAAATTAAATTACATCATGGTGTATACTTAACTTGCCCATTTAACAGTTTGCAAACAAGGGACAGATGGAGAGGTGGTTGTCACAGTTGTGTTAAGTTTTAATGACATACTGCATCCTTTTCCCTGAAGGCCTGCCTGAGTGAGAGACTCTGCGGAACAAGCAACAGACAGAAGTGTATAAAACACATTAAAATGTGTGTCTGACAACACCGTGATAAGCCGGAAATGTTTTAGTAGCTGTCACTGTCTCTACCCTGTCTAACATACACTCATTGAGACACACGCTGGTGAAACATCTCCGCGCTTTTAATTTATTGGTATAATGAGCTTTCCCAACTGAAACGAAGGGGGAAGCTATGTTGAAAGGTGTATTGTGTGTTGAAAATACTCAACAATTTCCACCTCAATTACAAATAAATCAGATTTCTGAACATAGTCCAAACATAATTCTAACAACTGCACATTGAGTACATGCTATGAGCAACCATAACCAATGTACAGCATTCTAAAAACTGGCTTTGCTCAATGTATACATTCCCCCAATCAACTGCTCTGTGGACATGGACAGATGACCAAGCCGATTTTCAATTTTGTTTAATTTCTGTGTTCATATCACAGTATTTCTTAATTGTTTTGTGTGCCTGGCAGGAAGCTCTCTGCCAACATAATTTGGGCATAGTACATTTTATTTTATTTTAACCTAATTATTTATTAAAAGGTTTGAACCATGTTATATATGCCAAGCCATTCTGTTGAATTAGAATATTGGATTTGTATTGGATATCGATGTATTGTGCTCTAAAGAGATCAATGCATGGCTTGCGTGGAGAGGATGGCATGTGAGTATGAGAGTACACACTCAAACATAAACGCTCAAAAATGCCTGTGATGTGGAACTTTGGGGCAAAAATGAAGCATGGAAGTAACCCAGCGATGCTGGGTTACTTCCATGCTTCCTCAAGAGAGGAAGGGGCTTACAGGCTACTGGGGTATGATCTAAGGTAAAAACTGAAATACTTATTTAGGTCGCACCAGAGGAGCACTTGAGCCGGTCAAATGCCCCTCTGATCCGACTGTCAGTATGGAAGTATGGAATTGTCCCATCAGGGTGCCTCATTAGATGTGCTACCAGGGTGCTCCTAGACACAAGCTGAATATTTGCCCTACTGTCTCACCAGAGACCTGCACCTCAGCAGCTCAATTGCTCCTTGTGTAACCTTGGGGAAAGGGTGGAAGTAGTTAGCCAACAGGTTAAATGCACTGGTTTGAATACAGATTAAAACATTACTACTTGGCATGTCAAACAAAAAGAGCATGGGGGCATGTATCGTATATAGACAGCTTTTATGTTTTCATTCCACTCATATCCTTCATGGAAACATCTCAAAATGTTGAACTATTTATTGTCTTCCAGAAACCAATTAAACTGCATTGATTTTATTTGTTTTCTTAAGTATTTGTTTTTGATTAGTCAAATCAGAATAGACAAGTTCAATTCACCTCACAAAGTAAACCAAGGACCATGGGAGGAAGAGAATGTGTCACCAGAAGGCTGCATACAAAATCCATTTAATGCTCGCGATAATGTAAAACAGCATGATTCTGTGTCTAGGAGTTAGATCTAAAGATATAATCATTAATTCTCAATGCATCACAGCGTAACATCGTTTTAGTGCATAACTCCGGTGTGATTGTCAATTTGACGTTTTATGTGTAGCACGTACACATCAATTCAAACAACCCATAAACTATGTTTTCGGATCATTTAAAAGATCACTTCAAAATGTGTTAGTATTCAACTCTGGTTTGGATTGGAAAATGCCCTATTGGCCAGAGAACATTTTTCTATTACTTTCAGAAGCCCCCATAACCACCAGAGCCTTCCCCCCCCCCCTTCATGCTGAGGCCTATCAGGCAGTTGGGTCTGGCCTTTTCTACATCAAGGAAAATGAGACTTCCATTACTGGCTGTGGCACCACCTGCTGCTCCCACAATCTCTGTAATCCAAAAAATGCCAGCTGCTGACACCTCAATCACATTCAACCGTCTCCCTAGGAACGTTTACCCCGCCGACCACAGGACCGCTGCAAAAAAAAAAAAAAAAAAAACCTGTAATTCCTCAAAGTGATGAGGCAGACTGGTTTTGCTCCATTTGATGGTATAGGGCAAAAATGTAGGGGACTGTGAAGAAAAAGATGGTTTTTGACTAGACTGACTTTAGAGTACATGCTATCAGAAGCTTCTGTCCTCAAGTAAAGTGATGAATTCTTGATTGGTGTTGCTCCTGTGCAAGCTTGTGGGCTGAAAAAAACATGTACATTTCACAGACTATTCCCCGCAGGGCTTGCAGAGAGAGAGAGAGAAAGAGAGAGAGACAGAGGGGCGGTGAGAGAGGTGAACCAGATTGGATGACATCATACGGTTAGGAAATCATAAAAAGAAATCTGTGCTCTATTATTAATTTACGAGTAGTCTTAAATAGGCAGTCTCTGGAATAATGGACGCTATAAAATCCCAAATGTGCTAACAGAATGATGGCTGTGAAATAAGGCTTTCTAGACATGTATGCCCATCCAACATGGCTTAGTGACTCTTTATATCCAAATTGTTCACATAACAGAAGATGTTTTATGAGTAATAGCTTAGGGTGAGAACAAACATGTCCCAGGTATTGAATCCATGAGCAGTACTGTAGGTCAGTGGTTTAACAGTGGCGGATTGAGGATGTTGGAGGTGCAAGGGCAGAAAAATAAAATGGGGATCAGCTGGTGCTGTCGCACCAGTGCACATTAGGTTTTGTAGCATGTAGGGCAGCCAATTTGGCACTACAGCCACTGGAAAAGCGCCCTACAGAGCGCTTTATCACATTTATTTTGCACACTGGGCTACCGTAGAGGGCACTGCATCATATTGTATCTCTGATGGGAACTTCTGAGTTGTTTTGTTTGAGCATAGTGACACCATGGGGTGCAATATATATTTATCAAATTATTTCAACCATTTCATATAAGGTTAGCTCGCTATATATACATAACCTTTAGCTAACTCTAATCAGCTTGTTTGCTAACTTATTTTCCATACATTTAAAGATGGAGTCAGTGATTCTGGAGAACGCTTGTTGTCAAAATCTCTTTTTGTCAAAATCAATGAATATCTACTCAAAATTACCTGTACTGTGTGTTCTAACCAAAAGTGAGTTTGGCAACAAGCATTCTCTAGAATTGCTAACTCCACCTTTCATTGCAACATATAGTGTTCAGGATTTTCCCAATATATGTGGAAATATATATATATATACAAGTCATTTCAACCCCAGCAGAAGTATAGCTCCTTGAATGCAAGTATCCCTGTTTGGAATTACAGCTGTGAGTGACCTGCTATCTCGCCTTCATTTGGATTAACAAGAGAAAGCTTTCCCTAAAGAGATGAATCAAGTATTGGATTATCTTTCCAACAACCCCACTGCCTCCTCACATTGACCCCCTGATACAATCATAATGCCCTGCCAATGAAAATGAATCATCTTCAACTGGTATTACAACATCTTAATAATTCATCAACACTAATGCAAACGGTTGATAAATGGTAATATGACTAATTTATTATTATTGTAATAGTGGAGCTTGAAATTGAGTAGATGTGTATAATTTGAAAAGGAGGTTCTATTTAAAGTGCAGCCCCAGTCTACACGCTTTTGGTTGGCGGGGGAATTATTATTAGCATAAAACATGTTGATAGGAAATGAGGAAGTGTACTATAGATTAATTTTTAATAGTCTACTTATTCCATCCACATGTGTGCACTTCGTGTAGGGACCAATGGCATTTAGCCCTTGTGAAGAAAGGAAAAAAAGAAAAAAAATAGTAATTTGTTTCTGATTCACATAATTTTCACTTAGTACTGATCTCTATACCCTGAAACAGATCACTTTACACCTCAGGGCCACTCATATTTCACCGCCCACCATCCAAAGGCCACCGGGGCGACAGGCATAACAGGAATCAATCATTTCAACTTGACACGCGGTGCTTTACATCTCACTTGCTTATATGTGGATGCAAACTAATTTTCATTTAACCCCCTCACATCAGTCATTCTGGTACCTTAGGGTTCTTTACAAAACATTTATGCCCAACAACGAATAAGCCAACCTCCAAAAGAAAGCTGGACCTGCCTCAGGAACAAGGCCTTATAATAGCATATTGATAAAGTGAATTGAGTTCATGAAAGTAGAACAGAAAAAAAGGCACAATGATACAAACTACCTAGCCATGGCGAAATGAAAGTCTGATCGATGCAGGACTAATTGCATTCCTCCCAGACCAACAGTACGATCAAAGCCATAGGTCTTGGATCGCATGCCTGTACAGCGGAAAACCAAAAGCACAAAACAACGAAAGGGGGAGAGAGGGGAGAGGGGGAAGGGGGGTTAGAGGGGTGCTACCTTTAAGACAGGGGTTCTCAAACTTTTAATAGCTGAGGGCCAATTTAGGAACCCAACATTGGACTGAGGGCCGCTGAAGGAAAGAAATTGAAAAAAACTGATATCATTTCAATGGCCAGGTTGCGTCTTTACAGTGTACATGTATTGGTCTGCATCCAATAATGTGTAATTAACACATTTTTATTAATAAACGAAGGGCTATTTTTCATTTCAACATTGGGGTGGACTCATTAAAAGTGGGGGTCTGGGGGTTGTCCCCCAGAAAAATTTGAGGTTCGAACACTTCATTTTGTGCATTCTGGTTAATTTTTATGCAGTAAATTGTGTCTTCTGTATTTATTTATGGTGGACATGGAAAAAAAAAACTAGCTCCCATTGACGCAAATCTAATGGAATATAAATCAGTAAGGCACTGAGGCATTCTGTATTGCATTCAAATATTTATTTTACTTTATTGTTCAAAACTTTTCACCTTTTGGAGTGGTTTTTTGTAGGACTCACTACTCATGATCCAGCAGCAGTGTTTTCTATTATGACACTATACATTGTAAATAAACAGGGTGGGCTATCAGCAGTCAACTAGGCAGAGTTCCATGGCTATCAGCAGCTAGCTAATGTTAGCTAAACTTTAGGCAAAAGAGTTAGAAACCAGATAATGTTAGCATCCATCCTTAAACACTTGACCTAATCTAATTCACCTTGAAGGTGAGAAAGTGCATTGTATTGGGCTTAACAAGCTCACTATCTAACAACTTACATTGGGACCACTTCACTGCCTGCAGAACTGCGGGAGGCTGACCAGCCGTCTGCAACGAGAGGCAGAGGCCAGCCGAACATCTGCAAGTTTAAGATGGTACGGTCCACTGTAGGGGTGTTATTATTAATAATTGGGGAATGAATATAAACAATTAGGAGGTATTTAAGTGTTTCGACCCTTGTACTGTTTTTACTGTTACGGGGATGCATCGTTTCAATAAAAAAAAGAAGAAAAAATAGACTATAATTTTTTATTTTTTGCTATTTTATAATTCATAATTCAATGCGGGCTGCCAGATATGTTTCTGCGGGCCGCCATTGGCCCGCGGGCCGCACTTTGAGAACCACTGCTTTAAGATAACAAGCTAAAACAACCAACTCAACCACCGCTGCCAATCAGCTGAAAACACACAAAAAGACTCAACAGTTTTCTTAGGAACGCTTAACTAAGGGAACGCTTAACTAAGAGAACACTTAGAGAGAACCTCTCACCATCGCAGAGGGCAAACAATGAGCAGCACAGAGCACTGGGTCCGTGTCCGGACTGCCATACTAACGTCCTACTCATACTCATTTTGACTTCAATTTGAGTATGAGACGGTTGGGTATGCGAGTTTGGGTATGCGAGAAATTCCCGGATGAGTACTAACTTCCGGGAAGATTTTGGGTATGAATCGATTGTATACTTTTCCTACTCAACCGCCCCACAATGCACTGGGTCAATTCTACCCGCCCAGGAAAATGAAATATTTTCGAGCAAGTTACTAGGCAACGACATTGTTTGGGGTCCGCGATCTGACAGCTGTACGTGCAGTCATTCTTAAACTCTTACAATAGATAAGAGATGAAGATAAATAGGCTACCTAACAACAGTAGAGTTACTAAGTGAAATGAGTGATGTGGGTCTGATAGTGGAGAGAGATCAGAACAGATCGCTGTTCTGTTCCATACACCGCGGCTCGTCCAGCTCAGACAGCTGAGTGCTGTGATGAGCCGGACAGAGAGCGTCGGAGGGATCCTCTGCCTCAAAAAAACACAATTATAAAACAAGAGGTCTAAAACACAGATGATGAACACAGGACTGTACAAATCGAGTTCAATATCTAACCTGTAGAGGGCGGTTATACGCTAAACAGCATCTAAACGGCCTGAATCTTATAAGAAGAAGAAATTCTTCATGGCTTGAGTATACTTCAACTGAAAACGTTTCGACGCACCTCGCATACACAATCGATCTTTGAGTAGACAGTATGTAGTATATAGATGGTGAGTATGTAGGATGTAGGACGCTAGTATGGCAGTCCGGACACGGCCTGGGATCTTAGGGCATATATAAACTCCTCACACCTGGGCTCAATCAGCCAATCAGTGCCACACACACCTGATTGCAGTGAGTGAATCAACAACCACTCTCACGGAGCCAAAAGATTCCGTGCCATTGTAGGCGCATACACATTCACCCATGTATCGCTCTGCACGTGCACTGGCAGTGAGACGGGTGCAGGTTTGTAGGGTTCTCTCTTCTTCCGTAGTGGGATCCCCGAAAAGTTTATTTGACGATTACATGCAGAGCGGGTGACTGCGAGATCGGCTTTATGAAACGCGCACACTATACAAGTAATCACTGTATGAATAAAGAGCGATTTAACACTTATACTAACATAAATAAATTGCTTACTTTACCTTTAAGTTATCTTTGAAGGACCCCCACAGCCTTCTCTGGTCCTCTGTCCCCCTTCAAGGACACTACCAAAGGTCTGTCCTGATCTGTCAATCGCTAGACAGAAGGGAGGAGAAGATTTGATCGTGGGTCAAGACCTGCCAATGATGCAGCAGAATTTTCAATGGCCTGAGACTATTTAAACATGACAGATACAACTGAATCAGAGAGCAAAGGCCACAGGGGGCAAGAAGGGGTGTCCCTTTGATGTCATGTTCAATGAAAGTGCTGCCTTTATCTTTCCGTAATGACAAAATGCAAAATAAATGAAAGGTTTGTGTGATCTAGGATGCCCCTTTGTCATGTTTTAAAATTAATGACTCGTGGTTTTAAAGGCTGGTCACTTGAAGACCAAATGTCCATATACCTCAAAGAAGAAAACTATAAAGCTTGAAAAACACCATACCATACTTTAGCCATGCTCATGGCACGGCTCTTTTTAAAAAACCTTTATTTACACAGGTAAAATCCCATTGAGACCGGAGACTCTTTTGCAAGGGAGACCAGTTCCCATTCCCACGTTACCATTCACAGTCAGTCAGTCAGTCCACACATGCTTCAACCCGACTGAAGTATCTCAACAACTATAGGATGGATTGCCACACATTTCAGTGCAGACTTAAAGGCTCCTAGATGATGTGTTCTAATGACATTGGTGATCCCCTTTCTTTTCTTGCAGTGCCACAATGAAGTTGACATTTTTGATAGTTACTGAAATAGAAGGGGGGGAAACAACTTTTTAAATTCACCTTGACATTTAAAGACAACCTCAATATTTACAATTTAGAACTGTGAAGGACTCCTGTAACATTATCAGCAGCATTGCAATTATACACACACAACACACACACACACACACACACACACACACACACACACACACACACACACACACACACACACACACACACACACACACACACACACACACACACACACACACATTAGTACAATTGGTAGGCTGGTTTAGCTCTCTGTCATTAGGCAACTTTCCTGAAGCCCTGTAAACTGCAGTCATCAAGCCACTCCTAAAAGAGAAACCTGAATACATCTGGGATTACAGACTACTGACCAAAATCAGAGCTTTGCGTTGTAAGTAGAATGACAGAAAGATTTCAGTTCTAGAACTGACATAATTGTTTTTGAAGCAAAAGAAATATGGCTGAAAGTAAGCTGTCATCTTGACTCTCTGTCTCTGAATACCTAAAACCAAATCAGATTTGGCTGTCCTTAAAGGAATACTTCACCCATACTGAACTAGCATTCTATCATTATAAAATAACTATTATAATATAATGAATGAGGTTTTTCTTCCCTCAGTCTTCCCTTAGGGGCCACTCACACTAGTGCCGTTGGCCTGTTCCGTGCTCAGCACGATTCAGCACGATTCCCCCCCCTCCCCACTCCCCCCGCAGGCCCGTGCTCACACTGCTCGTGGCCTGGGCACACTTGCACCTTGCCTACGTCACCGTGCGCGTTTAGGATTTGGAGCTTAGTCTACTTGTAGGCTATACGACTGTTTGTGAATATTTTCATCCGGCTAAATTTGCATCAAATATTCCACTTCCACATTAGAGCAACGAGAATCCTTAAGCAATTGTTTTTTTTAAATGTAGCCTTGACGTAATAGGTCGCGGTGGACAGTCTCATATGTGTGCAGCACGCTGTTTATTATTAATATAACGGCCCGTCATCAGACCATACGTACCGGATGGTTTTATACACATCGATCGCTCCATCAAATCCAAGTCAGAACTTTTTGTATGGGCAGAGATCGTTTTTTTAAGTGTCTTTATAAAGTTTCTTGTTTAACCTTAGTGTAGGCTACTGTTTCCTTATCACCGGGCCGCGGTGTGTTGTTTTGGGTGCGTCTCCACCGCCATGCGTAAATGCAGTTATGACAGCTGACGGGAGGAAAAAGAAAAAAAATCATCTGACGAACGTGAGTAAACACGAAAACCTTTTTGCTGTGCTTTCTGAGCCGACCTAATTAGCTCTCTCCCTCTTTTATTAGCCCACACCTAGGCTTACACACACGTTAATTCTCACACATTATAGCTACAAGTCCAAGTGGTGGGCAATTCTGGTGCCGACTAGTAAGGCAGCGGACGTTAACGGACAATGCATCCTTAATAAATTCACGTCAGGAACGCCGCCTGTGCGCTTGCTTGTGCGCGTGTCATCTCATTAGCATCTGTACTTTGGCCACGGCACACCTCTCCCAAGTGTGCCGTGGCCAAGGGGCTGTTCCGTGCTGGAAAACAAGTTGGCGTGGTCACACTAGCCAAACGTTCTAGACTTTAGTATGCTAATGAGCTTTGGCATGGGGCCGCGGCCCTAGTGTGAGTGGCCCCTTAGTCTTCCCTTGGCCCAGCTGTCCTGTTAATCCTTACCCTTACTGTGATGTCACAAGAAGGAAACTGTAGGGTTAGACATTGAGACCATAAAACACTCTTTCTGCCTTTTCTCAGGCTAAGATGATCCGATTTCAATTTTCTTTGCATATTAATACTAAATAGAATTTCCGAGTTCAATACACCTTCATATTCCAACCGGTGAAGTAGGCCTTTAATAAGACATGAGCTCCCTCAGCAAAAAAACAATTTGTATTTTAGGGGGTTTCTAAAATATTGACAATGTGCCATTTTTGCAGTGCATTTGTATTTTTTTTGTATCTGTATCCTCATGGATCATGCATACACTTGATGCTATCAAGGCTATTGTTGATGTATGATTCGTACATGAGGGTGATCATCATTAATTTGCTCTCATAACGATCCTGGCATGACTTATTTGTTGCTTCCATCCTTAAACCATAGAGGCACAAAAACTAAAACTTCACTCACTTTAACTCAAAGATCAGAACAAAACAAACTTTCTTACTCGCACTCAGTCTGCATGTCACATCACCATTATTCATTTATCTCTTTGTAGTCAAATATTCCAGAAGAAAACAACAACGTTTATTCCTCTACTCCAACTGAGCATCTGTGATGTTTAGAAGCGACAGTTGTGTGGAGCTGAGTCTTTCACGTATAGAAAGTATAACATAATTCTGTGTATTCTGAGTATGCTGTTGGCCATAATGTATTAGACTGTGATGTTTGGTCTGACCTTTGTGTAAGTTTGATTTGATCATAAACTGAATATGTTATATAAAATGTGCAGAAATATAACAAGTAGATGTAGGGGAGAACGGGGTAATTTGTCACACGGGTTGGTTGTCACAATCGTTATATCTCGGAACCAGAAGGCGCTGTCTGTGAAATTTTGGTATTTAAATATCCAGAATTGGGATCAGAGGTCACCTACATAGTCTTCCTTGGAGTTAGTCTGCTGAATTTGAGGTAAGACGACTGTTTGTGTTTTTCATGTCAAATTGAAAATATTTAGCTCCTCAGTATTTTTCTTCTAGGCTTTTACACAATGGGTTTATAACAAAACACTTGTTACCCATACAAAGTGTGAAGGGTAAACTATAGTTTAGATTGTGGTTAGCAAGCTGATTAGTTGTCAGATGGTTGTTGGCCTTGATGCTAGCAAGAAATTCAAGTTGGGGTAGGGCGTCACATTTGTTGGGGCATTGGTTGTCACATGTTATCTCAAGGCTGCAGCCAGAAAAGGAACCCAATAACGAAAGAAATTGTCAAGCTGTATCCTCACTGACACCCCAGAGAAGGAAATAATAAAGCAGGAAAAGGCAGCTAGCATGCAAAAGAAAAAAGGGCAACCAAATCAAAACAACCCAGTGCATCCCAAACTAGACCAGCTGCCAAGGCTACAGTAAGTTATGTAGGCCTATTTGTCAACTTGACAATGCAATTAAACTTTCAAATTTAGTTCTACTTTCTTGCCTTCTTTTTAAGATTATTCCCATTAAGATAACATTGTGACAAACAACCCCATCATGTTTGACAACTGACCCCTTGATGGGGTTGGTTGAAAGATGTTTAGGTGATAAGCAATTCTCAGTAGAGTAAAAAGTGTGCCTACTTACCCCGTTCTCCCCTACATGCTTCACCATCATTCAGTCCCCTCTTTGAAGAATGCAAAAAAACAACATTGGCGAGTTTCCCCCAATGCATGGTATAGTCTAAACTGGTTAACTTATTTACAAAGACTATTCTAGCATCTTCAAAAATAATCCTGCAGCACATTTTCAAAGGCTGCTCTACCATCATTTAGATTAGTTGTGTTGCCTACAAGTATCAAACACTCAAAAGCCATTGTAGGCATTTTGCCTGACTTTTAAGAATTTGGAACACGGAGTAGTGGTTTATGTTGCTGTTACATTTTACGGCCAACATTTGGCGTTGGTATTTCAAATAATAACCCGTTAAATGGCAATCCTCACCATCACTTGTTGTGTTCCTCCAACATCTCAACTGTCTGCTCTGTCTGTGTCTCCTGTTCCTCCAGTAATAGAAGAGCAAACTCATCTGGGAAGGACAGAAATGCGGTAAGTCATCCTGTTAACACATGGAGCTCCTCTATGACTGACCTGCAGTAAATTACTAGTTGAAGGACGGTTGATAATGATATCAATATGACCCGCCAGACCCTGCTATATCATTTGTCTTTGCCTGGGTTTTATAAGATTATACAGGCCGTATAGCTGTCATCTTGCCAGTTGAGCTCAAGTAAGTCGTAAGTAGTCAAGGTAGAATGACACATTGAGAACAGTGTAATCTACAGTAATTGATATGCTGGACTACTTATTTGACCGAATGTATCAATTACATACATTTTTTTTATCACTTGTCCTTTTTATGGCATCATCGATTCGTGTTTCCACACAAAGCAACCCACAGTCAGGTCGGTAAATATTTGGACATCGACACAATTGTGATAATTTTGGCTCTGCATCAACTTCACAGGTGAAAGATGTAGCTCAGCAGTAAGACAAAACCCTGAACTCCAATATGCCCTCTCAACATCTAGTCCATGACCATCTCCTCCTGTCAGAACAACCCCACACACACTGTCAAAGTCTTCATCCATCCGTCTGTACATTACCCATAGTACTAAACTTGGCATCCCCGGGAGTTCTAAGCCAAACCCGTCAACGTCATTGTCGCCCAATGGCCGACACCACTGGACCGTCAACCACCAGACGAGTCCTTATCGCCTTGGCATATCGAATAACTGCTTTGAAACTCTCATATATCCCTGGCTCAAAATACATAAGCAATTCATAGGCCGGGCCTTAGGGAACTGTATTTCAGTGGAGTAGTAGTGCTTGTCATGCTGTCTGTGTTTTAAGTCCGTCCCCTACTCCCAGGCCCTCTGTTCACTCTCAAGTTTCCTGATCTCATAGGGGTACAGCAGCAGTAAATGGACATCAAGGAGGTTTTTAACAAGACCAGGGGCCTATCCGAAAACTTTTTTTTGTATAGGAAATTTCCTTTCCTATCGAGATGAACCGGAAGTACTCGGCGGATAGGCGATCCGAATTCTCAAAATGCTTAGGAAAGGCATAGGAAAGGAGCCTCGATTCATCCTTTAACCCTCCTTTAGCATAGGTTACTCCTGACCAACCTATGCTAAAGGAAAGGAGATAGTGGTATCCCATAATCCTTTACGGCGGCAAGATTTAAAGCAACAAGCCACCGCCGGAGTTTACCGACTCTACACGAATACGAACGAGAGGTAAAACAGAAGAGAGGAGAGGAGAAGAGAGGAAGATTTAACTCAGCTAAAACAAAATACCCCCCCCCCATTAAGATAATAAAGAACTCATAAAAGACCAACATCATAATTTAGTTATTTTCGTAGCACATAATTTACACCATAAGAAAATAAAATACCAACTTCACATTTAATGAAGTTACTGGGGGCAGTTCATTTCAACATCAACATAGGCTAAGTGTAGCCTCTTTTTATTCCACATGTGAATTGGGATAGCCTATATGGGAGTGATTCTCACTCTGTTGGCGACATAAAATCAAAATGAAAAGAACGCATGGATCAAACGAGCGTTTGTTGTAGTCAATTTTCGGAGAATAGTGTAGTTTCACGCGACTCACGTCAGCAATACTCGCCGTCGCGCAATGACGTCGGTTAGGAAAGGTGGAGTCGAATTCATTTGAAACAGCGCTGTCCTTTCCTATGTTCGATAGGAAGCACCTTTCATCTCTCCTTAACCCCGATGACGTTTAGGGGTTAAGGCATAGGAAAGGAGGCTTATAGGTTAGGAGATTGGACTTTTCGGATAGGCCCCAAGGCTACCTCTTTGCCTGCACACCGACATTACAACCGTGCCATTGATCTACTTCCCGGTACTTCTCCCCAAATGGGTCTACTATTTTCTCTGTTAAGAAACAGAGACTGTGGCCATAGATAAATACTGTATGTCAATGAGTCCCTGGCAGCTGGTATCATTCACCCTTCCTTATCTCCTACACTACAGTACTTTTATTTCTTTAGCTTAGAAGGAAAAGACTCTCCGGCTCCCCATCAATTACAGAAGGCCTAACAATGCAACCGTGAAAAACAGGTAATGACTCCATGAAATCTCCACTGCTTTCCAGCAACTCAGGAGGGCCTCCATTTTCTCTAAACAGGACAACCTGGTACTTATTATGAAAAGGGGATGAATGGAAGGCTGCCAACTGTGTTTAAATCAATCTTTTGATTACCAACATTGCAACCTGGAGTAGTGGAGGGAACAGTCGCAGCAAACCATTTAGGTGTACTGTACATTAGGTAGAGTGTACCAGCAGTGTGAAGTGAGAAAGATTATAATGGCAGTACACATGTAATTGGACAGGGCTGGTTGGCAAACAACATGAATGGAGTTGTCATGACTCACGGCTCGGCAGTCTACTCTCCTTCTCCTCTATATGTTTTCCCTTGTCTGTCTCTCCTTCTTGTGTTCCATGTGTCTGCCTCCCTGTTGGCATGTGGGCGTGGCAGCACTCCAGGGCAGACTGCTCCAGGTGTGGATCGTTTGCTAATCAGACCTCTCTACTTAAGCCTGTGGACTCCAGTCGTTCAGCGCCAGAGTATACTACGTTCCAGAGCGGTAATGATCCGAGATCCAGATTTCTTTGTTTGTTGTTTTCTTCCTAATCTTCAGTTTGAGTTTGTCCTAACTCTGCTCCTTTTTTCCCTCCGTGCCAGTTGCCTCCGCTGTTCACGTTTCCTGCTCTCCTGCCTGCGAGTTTCTGGATATCCACTTGCCTCAACTCGCCACGCCATTCAGCCATCCTGTAACCTGCCAGCCTGCCTAAATAAACATTGTTCTAACTGACTACCTGGTATCTGTTCTGCTTTTGGGTTCAATCTCGAGCTATCATAACAGGAGTAGCTGATGACACTCAGCTAATGCAGTGTGCTCTGCCAAAATCGGACAACACCCTTTTTCCTACAGACTTCAAAATACTTATATGATGGCTAAAAAATAATATAATGGCTCTGCCTCCTATGGGTGACCCAGTTTTAGCCCTTGATTTAGTTTCCTTTGTATTAATTATGCCTGTCAATCTCATATGGAGCCTGATTGACATTTCCCCATGATCCATCCGCTAACCAGCTGTGATGCTATTGCACTGTAAGTGACAGCAGGCCACCTGCAGCCCACTCACATACACATGGGGGGGCTCAGGTGGGTGTGCTATTTTCACATCACCAGGTGCTGTCCATTATACTGCTAGACAAATGTATGCATATTGGAAGTAGTCACTGGTAGGTTGTGTGAGGGCTGCAGTAGCATCAGGGTTATATTAACAATGAATTAGCAGACAAGTTTATTGTTAGCACGCCCGCCAAACGCCCACCCATGGCTAAGCATTTGGGTTGTGGAGGGCCTGATTCTCACTTAATCTAACTTATTCTGACAGCGCAGCAACATCACTTACTTCACAGCAATGTATTAGATGGATCTTCAGTAGAATGACAGGCATACAATACATGTGATGAGGAACAGGGTAAGAAAAATGTCCAGGTAACACAGTTGCCAATTTATTTAGACACCAATAATCGAAGGAACCTTTTGAATGCTGCAAATTCAAAGACAAAACCTTTAGAATCATTTCTAATCAAGTGCATGTTTGGTGTTTTACATCTCAAAATGAATGCGCAATTCTGCTAAAAGGCCGTTTGGGATGACATATCAGAAATTACAGATGATAAGGAAAACATTTTTGTTAACAGTTGCAACTGTTCTAGTACAGGCTATTGAATGAGAAAACCTTCAAAACACACTACACCACAGCTTTAAGTGCAAATCTTATCTTCAAATAGTCCATACGTACAATTCAAAATGCCTTTCAAGCATGTATAACACAACATTATAACAATTTTGAACACATACATGTATATTCATACACAAAAATATAATGCTGTTTTGCACACAGCTGTAAACACTTCACAGGCCTATGTAGGTTTTGTGAATTTTGAATTCTCACTCAGGTGGATAGCATTTTAAACCTCTCTCTGACTGGAATGTGTTGAGATGTATTTTTAATAAATGATCCCATTAGGAAACATTTGAAACAGCTGTCAAAGCGGCTTTGTTGTTATTGTACATTATCTTAAAGTCTTAAAAGTCTGCTGACAGGTTTTGTGTATTTTTGAGAAGCCATAAACACATTTATAGAGAGCGAGGACTTGAATGCATCTTGATGCAAATTAACTTCTTATTTCTTATCATCCTTCTTTGTCAGTATGCTTGATTTATTTTGAAATGAAATGAAATGAAATATTCTTTTTATCATTATGAATGAATATTTTGAGACTGTAATAATGTTTATTTTGTGTGTACCCAGCACATGTGTCATCGAGGCAATCTTTCATTGAAAGCAAATACAGAGACAGTATTCTTCATATGATCCACACCACCTCTGTCTGAATAATGATAGCCGGTTTAGTGGATCACCTACTTGTGTACTTGTGTGTATCTGTGTGCAAGCATGCCTGTGTTTGTCCATGCTTATGTTTCCGTGGCATATAATACAGTATACAATACATATTCTTATTTACACCATTGTTGTACATCAAATTAAAAGTTGGTAAACTCTGACACACTTGGCCAATGCAGAAACTTTCTGCACATCATGCAGACAGGTAGAGGTTCTGATGAGCAGAAGTATGTATGGAACAAACTGTAGAAAGATAATGAACCGCCTAATGCTGACCTACTAAATGCACAACTACGGTATGAATGGTGTGCCTTCTTCATTATTAAAACTGTGCAGCTAACATTAGGAACTCCACAGCTTTTTTCTTAAACATTTGGTTATAATTAAAGTATTTTGAGGAAAAAAGGGGAACAAACTGGCATGTTTAATAACAAAAACAAATGGCCGCTTCTCTGATGTAGTTTTGCAATAATTATTGGGACACCTCTGATAAGCAAGACTCTTAAAGGTAAGTTTCACTTTTGAGGGCTTTCAAATGTTTTTTGATAAAAGTGTATATTTGCCTTGCTTACGATGTTCCAATCCATTCTTTAAATTGCATATGCTCAGGCCATTTCGTATTAGGTTCAACAATAAAAAAATTAAAAATTAAAATAAAATCTGTTGTTATCGAAGTAATTTAGCTTATATAATTTCAGTCAACATACAGTTGATTCTACATTTTTGTTGGACATACTGAAAGCATTTTGTCAGCCAGCCAGGAGTGTGCCCCACAGCGGTGAGCAGCACAGATGGTGGTTTTTACAGCAGGTGAGGGAGCTTCAAACAAAGCAGGGCAATGTCAGTAAGGTCTAGATGTTTAAAACATCAGTTCCTGGCAGCAAGATACAAGGTCATTTTAGATGGATTCATTACTGATTCTCTTTGGCGCTTTCAGGAGAACATGATCATGTATGATACATACTATTTCACAGCAGATTTACTTGGCCTTCAGCGAGAATCTGGTGGATAGGACAGTACTTTGCTAACATTTGAACAAAAATAAACAGAAAAATGGCTATCTGAGTTTATTGTATGCTAAAACGTGCTAATTAGAACTTGAAATATGTTTTTGAATTGATGGTAGAGCTGAATGTCTATTCATCCAATAGTTGTCGAGATAAACACTATTACCCAAAAACCCCAAATGTCGACCTCATGGCGGTGCTTGTCTAAAAAAAAAACCTAATGGCACATTGCTTGAAGTGCAAGTCCTTGCGATTTTCCCATTCTCCTTTCCACATTTATTGAAGGAGATATTGGGCAAAATGTGATATTGGTATAAAAAGAACTTTCACATACTGTTCTCTCAATCTTCATTCACAAGCAAAAATGTGGAGAAAAAATAAATAAAAAGGCAATGAGGCACACAAATTACTGTCTTAACGAAATATTAATTGTATGTGTCATACAATGACATGAAACAACTTCATATTAATGGGAATTATCTATGAAAACTCTATGTAGAAAGACAGGGCTTCTAGAAGCAGCGCTGCAGCAGCAGTTCAGATGCTGCATGTGAGAGAGAGGCAGCAGTAACAGACACAGGCGCGCTCCAGAGGTAGACGCAGGATGTGTGTTCCAGGCCTTACACTGCAGCACTTAGTGAAGCACCTGGAGTTAAAGACCTAAATGTACAAACTTTGAGTCTGAGGAATGAATACATTAGCACTCAGACGTGTAGGTAAGCTCAGGCCTTTATGTGTTATAGCGAGTGGTGCGGTGTGCGGAGGCAGTGTTGGCTTAAATGTTAGAAAAGCATTAAAGATTAGCACTTTCCTCTGCCTCATGACCATTGCTGTTGGGCTCTTAAGCAAGGCCATTAACCGTGTGTTTTCCAGTGGGCTTCTCAGTGGCCAACAGATCAGAAAGTTGTTGCACCACACGGCAGCTTCCAGGTGTGAATGTGTGGAAAGTTACGTGATGATTGGTGTTTTTTTAAGGTAATTACAGTGCTGCAGCAGACATTTAACCACTACTGAATATAGCACTTCCAAAGGCTGATGATAAAACAATATTTGTCAGTTCTAAAATCAGATATACTAGGTTGTTGATTTTTTTGAGCAGAAGAACATGTAAAGTTTACCTTGACCTTACCTTACCCTTGATATCAGCCAATAGTATATTTTCTTGCTTGCTTTTTTCCCCGTTTGAAACTGTACTTATTGTAAATGTTTTAATTTGGCTGATGTATTGTTCTAGCTCTACTACTTACTATGTTCTATTCTACTATAACCACCTTTACGAATTTATATCGTTTCATTCTCCCCATTTGACATTTGGGATGGTGTTATTTCAAAAAACATTTAAGTATAGTCTTAATTTCTTAAAATTGAAATTCATGGACTATGTTCTTCCGTACAGCTCCATCAATCCAATCTTACTCTTCAAAAGGAACCACATAAAGTACAATATAAATTCAGGAAGTGTCCCCCGGGAACCCACATGATTTCTTTGCAGATATCAAATGAGAAATAAAAAGACATTGCTTGTTCAAATGGTGATGGCTTCATTACGACTTCCACCTTGGGACAGGACAGGCAGAGGCAAGAGGGATAGATTGGGGTGGGATCTGGGGGCTAGACCAGGCTTCAGGAAAAGAGAGGCGGAAACAGATGAAGAGAAACTCACGTGAGTAGAATAGCAAATAGCCTGCAGGAATAAAATATGTAGAAAGTGAAGGGCACAATGAATAAGTGGCAAGATAAAGACAGGGACCTATTCGGAAACCGTGCAAACCCTTGGAACACCATGCAGTTTGTGAGGCGAAATAGTCAACTGTATCCGTCAGGCTATCAATGACAGCTTGACGAGCCTAAGCATTAAATCACAGCAAACTATGATTTAGAATGTCGGAGGAATGGGCGAAATCGTTCATGGTCTTCATATTGTTCAGAAGACATTGAGTATAGTTTGCTTCAAATACCATTTTGTGTTTTTCATTCCAATATGAATAATTTTGAAAAAATTCTTTCAGCAGATGTTGACCTTTGAGAGGAGTTTTTTCTTGTCTAGATTTTTTATCTCCTCTAATCAGTAATGCAGAATGCGAGTCCCAAGAATGCAAATGAAGATATTGAAGCCAGGGGCACAGCTCTGACATTCAATCCTCTGTGGATATTATGAAGGACATGGAAAATCACATATTACGGGATTATTTACAAAGTTATGGTTTGGAAACAGAGAAGGTATTTTCTATTTTTTTTTGCCACTTTTGTGGATACATTTCTTCATTTGAACATCTGTAGATGTTCTACTCCGTAACATTTTCTTCACAGTATTGACCAAACACATTGTGCATGTACTTATTAGAGTGTCTGCTGCAGAAGTGTCTATTTTGGTTTGCTTTACCCTTTGCCCGAAGCATTTTCGGTAGTAGCTACTAGGTGAGAAAGGCAAGTTCAGAAGCCGACTGACTGATGAAATACGTTTCACAAATGTATCCAATGAGCCGAACAGATGTGCAATAGTAAGGTAGGAGAGGTACATTTTGGGAGTTTATTTTACCAAAGTTAATACACAATGACAATGTTAGCTTAGTGATGGATACGCCCAGGGCTGGCCCTGACCAATTTGGCGCCCTAGGCAAGATTTTGGCTGGCGCCCCCCATTGCATTGCAGTCAGGTCCACCACTGTTCATACACTCACACAGAACTGGATAGCTTTGTCTTTGACATTTCATTTTATTTTAGATAGAAAATAACCCACACAATAAAAACCATATCACAAAACAAGTGACATAACATTAAAAAATGAATATAATATTACGATTTGCACAAAAAAATGCAGATGTTAACATTTAAAATTATAATCTATTACAAGTATAGTTTCAATAAATCATAACTTTGCATTGAATATAATTCCACACAAAAGCTATATTACAACATTAAATGACAGAGACCTCTGGTCTGTACTGCTATTTAACTTGATTCCAACAGAGAGCTGTCTACATTTAGATGTTAAGACCTCATCTTCATATCTCAACAAGCTCACCTCACCTTGCTACAGTCTGACTGCTCTTGCCTTTGGGTCTATTGGTGAAGCCTTTATTCCTCATGCTGCATCACTGGGCTGTGCTGAGGTGGAGAAGATGTCTGCAGGACAGGTGGCTCAAAGTATTTCAAATGAAAACCTGAAGAGAAAAGAGAAGTATACATGTTGTTACATTATTTATATTAATACATGGTGAAAAGCTTTCAAATGGAAATTAGATAAGATTAAACTCTTGTCATTAAAATGAAATGCAGTTTAGCATCCAACCAGAGTGAAGAGAAGCAGTAACTAATGGAAAGCTATAGGCCTAGGTAAGGTACAATCAAACGGAAAAGTTTGCTCCTGCTTTTTATCAGAATCAAGCCTTCTGATGATATCTCATGGCTTTATGTATAGCACTTTGATTTACCTTGTGTTAAAAAGTGCCTCACAAATAAACTTGACTTGCCTCAAGTATGCAATATTAACAGTTATTATACTGTGCACTTTTAACACTGATGTAAACTAACACAATAAACCCAAGGTTGACAACCATTAATTATAGTGGAAAAGGAATAGCTTTCTAATAACCATTACAAGCAGTGCAAACTTTGGCAAGTTATGACAGGGGATGTAGGCTACATGAAAAATCTTTCTAAATGCCTCTGATGAATTTAAGCTGGGAGTAACGTTACCCATCTTCCAAAAGTAAGCTAGCAAGTTAACACACTGCTCCTACAACGGCTAAAACAATGCAGCACACTATTCATTCATCACATTAACGTCACTGTAGGCCTACCTCTGTCTTTATCACGTTTTTCCTCCTCTTCTTTTCCTTTTCAGTCTTCCCTTGGCACGAGAGAGCTTTTGTCATTTTGACATGGTGTGCGCTCTTTCCTTCCGGTTCCGACCGGTGAAGTTACCTGGCTGATCGCCAGAAATCTGGAAGAGTCTATCGGAGGAGGAGGGGGGGTGCTTAATTTTTTTTTATAGTTTGTCTATCCTCAGTAGCAGGGGTGGATTACTGCACGGGCACACCGGGCACAGGCCCAGGGGCCCAAGGGCTCAGGGGGGCCCTTAGCCAGAGATACTGATAGTAACTTTTCATGTTGCATAGTCAAAGAGCTCAGTCACTCATGTTAATAAAAGGGTCCAAAAAGGAATAGCCTAAATATAAGGATACTCATTAAAATTGAACAAGATAGAAATCATCATGGGCCCCTCAACTAGTATTCTGTATGTGTGAAGGGCCTTGAAGGCCCCCTCACACATACAGAAATAAGCCTTCTATGTGTGAATTATAAATTGTTCATAAAAAGTAGCTATCCACCCTTTATCTTTTGAAATGGGCCCCTCCATCATAGAACATGGGTCTGCAGACCAATCTATTGTACTGTTTTTACAGTTGCAAAGTAAAGTGCTGCCTGTTTAAGAAAAATTTGAAAAATAATGTTCCTTCTGCATCTCAGGATTTGATATAGCCTCTAAAAGTTCCTCTCAAAGTGCATCAGTTTGATGTATTTTACTTTAAAAAGGTAAAAAAAAAATCCGGGGGGCGCCCCCGGACCCCTCAACAAGGTACAGGGTCCCTCCTACAGTATCCTAAAATCCTGTGGGAAACACTGACTTCCTTAATATGTTTTTCCCATTAATTGTATGTATCTGTGTGGAAAAGTCAGTGTACCTGACTGGATAAGGGACGAGTGGGGGGCCCTTTAAGAGTTTGTGCCCAGGGGCCCATTATCTCATAATCCGTCTATGCTCAGTAGTTGTCATATGTTAAGCTTAACTCATATTTTGAAATGATAGTATTAACAGTATTAGTAAAACAAATTAAAATAAAGTTTTGGTAGCCCATTTCTTTTTTTTTTTTTTTTGTAGCGGCGCCCCCTGCGGATGGATGCGCCCCTAGCATTTGCCTATACTGCCTATGCCCAGGGCCGGGCCGGGATACGCCACCATGCTTAAATAGATATAACACTCTCCTCATTTGGTTATAAAAAACACAAGATGAGCAAATGATGCAATATACATTTTAGGTGTGGAAACAATGATTGACTGCTTCCATTTTTCATAGACAGTATTGCAACTTACTCATCAATAACATATCTTAAAATGATGATGTGTGCACCACAAATCAGAAGCATACCCTTTATCGATTTTACACATCACAATTATGTTCCTAGATCTTTAAGGAGTTCCACAAAGGAGTACTGCAACAATGTAAATATGTGTCAAGTCTTTTGTGGCTCTAGAGGGAGCTGTATGAAGTCTGATAAGCATGGGTTCTATTGTTTACTTGAGAAAGATCTATGGGGGCTGATTTAGAAAGAAGTGAGTTTATCACACCTCCTCTGCTCGCTCCTCATTTCAGCTTAAGGCAAAAAGCTCGAGGTAACAGTCTCTATTAGCATCCACCCAACACACTTGGATCTCTGTTGCCTTCAGGGTTTTGAGGAATAAATATGGAATAAGAGTGGAATAGGTTAGGATATCTCGGCAAGGATTGTTATCCTCTTTTAAGGTAATGATTGCTCTTCGTAGAAACCTGATAATACCTGATTCATATCACATTGAGGGAAATTACATGCATTGTGCAAATGGTGCATTGTTTTGTTCCATATAGGATTACTGGAGCATGTGTTCCTGAAGGGTGTGAGATTACACTGATCTTCTCAGCTGTTCTCAGCACTTTCTACTGGGACTTGCATTGCAGTCCTCATACCAGGTGCAGGTACGGCTGGTTTATACACTCTCTATGGTGCCCTTGGAAGGTGGTGAAGATGGGAGGGGATAACTTTGCTCTTCACTTCCATCGCAGGAAGTTCAGATGCGGCTGGCTCCCTTGGCTAGGGATGAGGTATTAAAGGCCAGGACACACCAGCCCGATAATCGCCGTCGTCAAAAAAAAAGACGAATCTGTTTGGTGTGTGCCGTGACGTCGGCCGACGTAGAGGTCGTCGGGCTTGTTTTGAGCCTGTCGGCCGCCGATTGAACATGTTCAATCGGCGGCCGACCGTCTTTCATTTGGAGCAATTTGATTGGTGGAGGGCTAGCGAATCAGTGAAGCCCGGAAGTGAGGCGGGTAGCACAAACAGCTAACAACAGCTAGCCATCGTTTTAATGTGTTTGTTCGTTTCGTTTTGAGAGTACTCACATGCATCAACCCTTGTTGACTGCTCGACACCATGCTCGACACTCTCTGCTAAAAATTGTGCTCTTATGGTCCATAAATATAAATACGTATTTCTATCTATGTTTATGCTCTAGAGAGATGTCCAATCATTTCCGGCTTTCGTATTTTTTCGGGCCACAATACAGATTAGCGCCGCCTGCTGTTGTGGAGACATTACGTCCCGCGAGCGTACGGAAAATAAACAGTCGTCTTGGTGTGTTCTTTAGCAGCGACGGGAAGCTGGAGCTTCCTGAAATGGCCGACTCCATTTTTTTTGACGACGGCGATTATCGGGCTGGTGTGTCCTGGCCTTAAGAGTCACAGGTCAGGTCAGGTTTAACACCATGTGCAACTGAAGTAACTTAGTGCTCTTGACCAACTCCAATGTTTCTCTCTTAGAGTGTAGTGTGTTTGGGACGGTTCCTCCTGAAGTCGCTGATTCACTGCACTGTTACAGTAGCTCCCATCTACCTCAGTGTTTTCATGCCTCTGTGCCGGTGATTGCCGAAAGCCAGACCATTATGTTTTTGGGTTGCCCTTCTGTACGTATGTCCGTCTGGTGAGCGCAATGTCTCATGCTTTAAAACCACTACGAGTAACATGGCACGTTGGCGTCCCCTTTGGACAAAAGCGGTAGTATTTTTACGACGCCCGCTGTCGCAAAGCTGTTTACTAGCGCGTGCCAGGCACGTGAGTGTGAACTGAGAAGGGAGCAATATAGTGCATGTCCGTGTGTTGAAAGTGTGAGGACTCTTTTCAGCTCCGTGAGAGTGGTTTTGACACTGCATGAACTAATGTCAGTCACTGCCACACGCACCTGATTGCAATGCTGATTGCTAACTACTCTCTCTCACGGAGCTGAAAGATTACGTGTCCGACTCCTCACAGAAAGCGAATGAACGAGAGACGGCAGTTAGTATGGATCACGATGAGGTAATGTGTTTGTGTTGTTGATGTAAATAATGACTATTTCAGATAATGGTTATCTGATGATGGTGAAGCAAAGCAAACTTTGTGTTAGTACCAACCGCTCATTCATTTAGGAGTAAACACTGCAGTCTAGTTTCGCTCTCGTGAAATTGTATACACGTTGCTTGGCAACGCCCTCGTCCCCACCGTAGCCTATATCACTCTCCCTTTTAGCTTTTCTTCATTGCATTTTCTTTTTTTTCTTTGATGGTTCAGCCCCGTTATCAGTCATTATGACGACAAATAACTGTATCAAACAAGGCTCCCGCTCCCCTTCCCTCACCTGGAGGGATAGGCTTCTCAATTCACGTTGCTGCGCCACACTGAAATCTGCGACCAATACGGATATGTGACCATAGAGCTTGCACGAGCAAACCGAAAATCGGACTGGGTGTGCGACCAGACCAAAAGCAGTAATAAAAACTATTTAAAAACGTCTTTCTTTGCACTGATGGTCTCGTTTGCTGTTAAAGGTAATTTATGATTATCAGAGGAAACATGAGGCTGTTTAAATGTTACTCGTAGCCGCTTTAAGGTATAATCTTTAAACTTTGCATGTCCACTCTAATTCAAGGATGAATGATTAGATTTTGGAGGTCATTGGTCAAGGTATCTGTGAACTCATGCTCATAAATACCTCATGAATAATAATATTTGGCACAAACTCCCACTGATTACAATTTGGAGGTTAAGGTCACTGTGACCTTGTGTATTCTGAGCAATGTCTCAAGAAGGTTTTGAGGGATTTTATTCAAAGTTTGCACAAATGTCGACTATGATTCAAAGATAGATATGGCATCTTCAATGCAGTGGTTAGGATGGTATGCAACAGGTCTAGTGTAAGGACGGTCTCTCAAAGCACAGTGGGAGTGACTGCTTCAGGGTTAGGGTGGTAATTGGGACATGAAATAGTAGATCGTTTCACACTGGCATGATTGGATGTAGCCTGGGCCAGTGAGGTGTAAGATATGTATTTTTATTGCAGTCCTTTCTGACCTGCACACAAGAAAAATAATCACGGCGAGAAAGCCAAAGGAGCCAAAGTGGGGGCGGGGATGGCTTGAATGCCTTCTTGAAGTTTTCAACACAGGGTTAACACATAGAAACTTGGATACAAAAGGTACAATTGCTGGTAGTCGTGTCAGAAGACTGACTTTAAATTACCTAGGCAGATAGTAAGGTCAGCATTTTACTGTCAAAAACAATATGTCTAGAGAGCATTTACTTGAGTCCACAGTATCCTCACTCCACCAGTTGTTATAAGCGTAAATCCACCCCACACCACCCTGTTCGCTCTAAAGGTTGTTAGCCCTTCAAATGGTCTGACAAAAGGCATTGTCGGGAATGGTATTGTTCAGCCATGTCTCCGTGAAGATCCGAGCAGCATTCCCTTATCTTATGCTCATTTCTAAATCAAGTCCCAGGTAGTCCAATTATTTTTTTCCAAGGATCCAAAGTTTGCCAGCAGAATAGATGGGAGCTACATTCTGCAGAGCTTAGGTCTTAGTATAATTATATTTAAAAACAATTATTCACTGTCAAAATACCTTCACTCTTTCGGGAAGGTTTCAGATCCGCTCTAAAGTCATAATCACCCATTGAGTAGCAGAATGTCTCAAGAGCCGCCCTATCAACAGAGACTAACAAAACCCTGAAATAATCCTTGTGATTACGGCTGCACATTATTTGAATGGACACAAAAATAATCTCATTTTGACCAGCACATTGTTGGCAAACTAACCAGGCATCTGTTCTTTCATTGATCTCTGACAACAATTGTCTGCTTTTTGGCCGGAGAAGCAAAGAATATAGTTAACTGCCTCCAACGGCTTCATCATATCTGTCACACTGACAATTCTTATTTGTTTATGGAATTATGGAAACTCTTGCAATTTTTTAAATATTTTTTTACTTGAGGATTTAAAGAGCTTGTCGAAATAAAAACTGATTTGCAGCAATTGGTGATACCACTAAAGCACTATATACTTGGTTGTATTTATTTTTATGCCAAATTACAAGTAATATATACAACATCAAGATTTTGAATTGCTATCCATAATTATCAAATAACATGTTTGAATTAGGTGGCCTGTTTTATGAGGTTATGACAAACAACTAAATGTAGCACTTCATTTGTCTGTGCATTAGCTCTATCCAATAGGACAATTAGGTCAACTTTCACAAATAAGTGTAGGTCCATCTTCATTAAAAAAATGTCTTCATGTCCTCAGTGGAAACACCAATTAAAGTGTTGCTGAACTATCAAATGTCAGTGGATTATTGTCATTGAATGGGAAGTAAACCCAACTGTGCAGTTTTAATGGTACAGTTTTAATCACATTGCTTTTAGTTGTCTATTGATGGAACTTGATAATGGCATAATTTGACTGGGAAGCAGTGGAGCGCAAAAGATAGTGCTCTCCGTGGCAGGGCTACGAAATTTGGTGGAAAAGAAGGTGGATTTGGATCTGAAAGTGTGCTCTCATCGCACACGAGGACTTCTGTAAGTTTAGAATTGTATGTAAAAAGCCTGATGCTGTCAGTTGAACACAAAGACCTGTAATTGAAACCAGATACACTGATATGTAATCGGGCCTATAATAAGCATGTGTCTAATTAGCTGCTTCCATCATATCACACTACAAGAGACCTGCTTAATTGGCTGATTCAATCATATCGGACTACCTGCTGCTGCCATCCCTTACACGTTGGCAAAAAATACATATTCATGAATAGAACAGAAAGGTTAAGTCTGTTGCAAGATTCTTACAGTAATGTATTCACTGTCTTAAATATTCCTGAAGACAGACTAAGGTTTTCTGTCACTCAAAATGTACCAGTCCCTCTCGGTTTTGACGTAGCTTTGGCCTCTCTTGCTGTGTCCAATTGAACAGATTTGCAACCCTACTTTTCACATACATTTCAAACTGTTTTTCTCCAGAAGAGGGTAAGTATTGATGAATCAACTGTGTTGGTTGTTACAAAATTACGATATACATATCATCTAAAAACAGCAAAAGCTTTCAAAGTTCTGCAATCTCATAGACATACTGTACTTTATTTATAAACTGAGAGAATGTAACATTTTTGATTTTGCTGTTAAGTGTAAGACCACAGACTCACAGTAACATGTTTACTCAGCGACAGTCCCCTTTATTGAATGTTGGATTATAATTATATACAAGAAAGGTTGCTTTCTGCTAATAATACATAATTGCCACACACCCTCATGTTTAGAAAAATTACAATAATTAATATTGAGCGTGTAATATCAATTACTAGCGAAATGTAAAACTCTTTTAGCATAACTCGTCAAGTGGAGAACATTTTTAACATTGAGTATGTGAAATGTGTCCTAAATGCGAAATGTTTTTTCCACTTGCTCACTATCTTGAGCAATTCATCCAGGACAAATGCACTGCAGCTGTAGCCTACAGGCAAGGTTGCAATAAATAGACCGATTCAACTGGTGTCTACATGCAGTGTTGAAGACAGATGACACCTAGCAGCCATTTTCTCACATCAGCTACACACAGAAGCATGTGTTCCATGTGAACGATCATGCTTCCCTTGTGACATCGTGTCATAACACCAATTGGGGATTTTGTTCGTCCCGGTGCTGTGGCTGGATTTCATTTATAAGAGCAACAATGCCATTATACTTGAAGGTTAACGACATATATGGTCGCCCATTTGTACTGCTCAAGTGAACGTGCTCATTTCGTACGTGTTGTGAGTTAATTTAAGAGCATCCAAAACCTTCCACATAACAATGATACGTTTACCAGATGCACACACAGGGGCGTAGCACCAAATTCTGGGCCCCTATACAAAAAGTCCTGATGGGCCCCCTGAAAAGCGGTCTTACAATACACATGTCTCTCTGAGCCAGACAACTCCACAATATTTCATCTGATGAATGACCAAATCATTACTTTTACCGGTGTTTCCCCCATAATATGTCTTAGTCAAGGTGGTCACTGGCCAGGGTCACAGGAGGCGCGGCGCGCCGCGGCGAAAATTTTGGGGGTATTTTGCTCAAAGATGCCAAGGCGCACTATAGAAATAAACAACTGTTTATTTGAATACAGATGTGCAATTTTGTTTGCTATGTGCAAGTATAATTTTACAGACAGTACAAAACACAATTAAAGAAAACTTCTACTGTTTTTGTGCAATACTATGCAGACACACTAAATACAAATAATAGACCATACACTTGTGTAGGCACATCAAGTGCAAATTAAACTAAAGTTCCTTTATGGATGGGGGGCTGTGATTATTGTGGACAATAGGCCTACTGTGATGCGATAGCCTATAATTAATTAATGGTTATTATTAGCCTACTTGCTTGATTTCTTTTTAAATACAGGTTGTTTTGGAACATGTCTTTCCCAATTTAAAACATAAAAATAAAGCAGCATTGAAAATTCAGAAAATCAATCTTGTTGGCCTACACTAGCATGCTGTTCTACAATAGTTGAAATAATAAATACAATGTGTTTTCCCCTTAAAATGTCGAAATGCATTTCAAAGACAGTAACAGTGTGGCACTTCTTTAAACTTACTGAAACTTGCAGGGGCCATCACTCTCATGTATTCATCAGACTTTTCTTTGCGCTGTCTGAGCTGATAGATAGGTTGTGTTGCCACAGTGATGTGGAGTCTTAAACTGTCCTAGCTTTGCCAGCACTTATTTCTGTACAGCTAAATATCCCCATAGAAACATCGCTGCGTTTATTTTCGCCACCAGTTCAATTCAATGTTTGCTTGCTCCTGCTTACTCTCCCGCATGCATGGCTTAGTCATGCGCAGGCCCCTGATCTCCTTGCAAGGGTCAGGGGCCTATCACGAGCCAGTCAATTATTTCTTTTTTTGGAATGGCATTGTTCAGGGCCTTCAAAGATCGGGGCCACACATTTAGCTTGTTAAAAAAAAAAAAAAAAAAAAAAAATTATGGGCCCCCCTCTGCCTTGGGCCTCCCCATGACTGTATCACTTTTCTACCCAGTCCGTCGGCCCTGTGCACACAGAACAGGCTTGCACCAGGTATGCCCTATTCCAATCTGTTTTTCATATGCATACTTTATGATGGAATCCACATTATCATCCTTGTTATTCTGAATAATAGATGTAAAGATGCACAGGGACTCAACAGAGGCCAGATAATGCAACACACGTGTGCACGTGTCTCCAATGCACACAATCCGAGGCACAGAACAATATTAGGCTGTCAAAACTTTTTTTTATATTGCTTTTTGATTTAAACAATACTACCAGATGGCTCTAAGGGCAAAAGCAACATGATGTGCAATCAATAAATCTCCCCCTTTTTTGTCCATATAATGAGCCTTTTATGATATTTTAATTATTTATTAAAATGTGTCAGTGATTGCAGTTATTCGTTCATCTCATATTTTATATGCACTCATAGGGACCTTGAGCTGCACGTTAAAAGTCAAACTGTAACCTGTTTTCTGGTAGACAATTTCATTGGGCTGGTGAGCAAAGAGCAATGGGTGAACTGGCCATGGAAGAAAGCATTGAGAAAGGACCAACTAAATAAAAATAAAAAATAAAAAATAAAAAAGCATGTGACTCGTGTCACTGGGACAGGCAGTGTCGGGAACTCCAATTAAGGAAGAGGCCTTACTGACTAATACGGTGAAATCCATGTGGGAAAACCTGTCCTAGCTGTCCGTTCTTATGCTGCTGCTCCTGAAAGCTCCTCGGCACAGGTATCAACAACACCATCAACACACTGAGGGAGACAGTGCAGACTGCATAGGAACCTGACAGGCAGAGGTATCTGGCTTTTTAATGGCCATCACCTGTTCACTGTCGACAAGTTCCATTTCCTCCTCGCTCCACTCCCACCGGTGAGTATCGCGTAAGTATCAGTTACTCTAATCTTCATATCCAATTTTTGGATACGTTTCCAGTTATAATGATTATTGTAAGTGACTAACTGACCGACTGACTGACTCAAAGAGATGTTTCAGTGTTGCTCGGTTACAAGGCTATTATTACATTTTTTGTTGTTATGTGTAGTGATTTAGATCCAACAGGATTGTTTTCAATCTCCCTTAAAATGTTATGGCTGAATTAATCTATTTTGACCTAGATACAGTATGGTGCAGTAATATAATGTCTCTTATAAACTTTGAGATGCAACTCGCTCCCTATGTTATTTAATAGTACTTTTTCTTATCAGACCTTTAGCAAAATTGCAATATTTTGAAAATGTGTTTTCTGACAGGTAAAGCATGATGCGAGGTAAAGCAAAGCCAGGCGGTTTCTGAGAAATCATAAACAATGCTCTTTGGTCTTGTGATAGAGAGAAGGTCTGAACGGGCAGAAACACAACAAATCCACTGATAACAATGAAATCACTTTTACATCTGTCATGTGCATGCACTACTGTGTAGAGATCATGTGTATTCAACTGTGCCAACTCAAGTGGAATGAATTGTATAAATGTCAAATGTATACACAGTTGATATTTGGCATCTGGGCTCTGACCTTGTCTCTCCACACAAAGAAAAACACCCAAGCTCGGCACAGCAGGCAGAGGGGAATGATGAAAATATTAATAAGCGCCCACCCTCTCAGAGAACATAAACTCTCAGCCTAAAGGTGGATGTCACGGTTATAATGGGGCTTTTGAAAAGTTCCCAGGAACAAGGTTACAGCAAGTTGAGCACAGCAGGGAGTAATGGTAACAACTCCCTAATCGGGGAACGTGATCTCTTAGCCTACAGGTTGATGCCATGGTGAAGATGTGGGGCCTTTGAAAATGCTACAGCAGCAGTAGAAGTAACATTGCTTTAAGGTGAACAGTGTGGAAGAAGGCATCCCAGGTCAACAGGGAACCGAGTACTTTAGTACATCTTAGTCAAAACTGTGCGCTGGACTATGCGTATGTGCCAGTGAGAATGATAAATAATTTGGTCTACAACTGTTCATATGGATCGGTATTGTTTATGAGGATATTCACTGAGAACTGTTCCAAAGAAAAATAATCAGTTATATGGGATTAAGTCCGCACAGTTTGAAATTACTACTCTACATAATCCGATTAGCATTTTACTGCTCATAGTCTGAGCCTCATAATAATATACTGTAAAATAACACTTTGCAAAAATAAAGGGCTACTTGATGACAGTGTTGCTATGCTCCTTTAAGTTAAAACTACTATTCAAATAAAATATTACTTGGAATAACATTTGGTTTCCACTATCCCTGACTTTCTCGCCATCATCTTCAGTAATGAAGGACTTGTTCTCTGTGTGTCTCTTTCTAAACTAAGGGCAATTTGTTTGACGATTATAGGCTTTGATAGGTCATTTTCATAGATATAATGCCATATGACGTTACAGCCATGATGTTGATTCATTTTCATTATAATCTAACTCAGAAAAATGCTGCAAAGATTCTCCAAAACCGATGTTACATAAGCTTAAACCATTCTTAACTGTGTTGTGCTCATCTTTCATTTGGAAGAAATGAGTCAGTCACCTTAATTTCGTTCTCTTTAATTTATTTATTTATTTTTTATTTCAATTCAATAACTTTATTCCAGGGAAAATACATATTACTACACGTATACATACACATAGATACGAAAGATTGAAGCCAGAGTCGAATTTCCATCATTAGTCCCTTGGCAGGTTGATGTAAAGAAACATATACTATGCCACTACACAAACAATGACATGGATGTACGTATACTAGTTTACAAAGACTTAAAAACAGATATCACATATTCTCTTTTGGTAACACGATTTTTTCTTTTTTGAGAGAGAGAAAGAGATGTATGCCAATAACCAAGCACTTCCTGCATGCCTCAGCTCAGCTCACTGTTAGGAGAGGAGTCAAAGGGTGCATTCCAATACCTATGCTTCCCTCACATTTTTTTGTGTGGAAAATAGCATGTTTTTCTGGTGATTCTGACCCACAATACTAGAAGATACGTCACATTGATTGCGCCAAGTGAAAACTACCAGCGATGCAACGGATAGAAGCAAGATTGTTATGATCCTGCTTGGGCCTCAAGCCCTTGTGTTGTTTTTCCCTTTTACCCTTGTCTATGTGCTGGTCTATTGCAGGGTTGGAGTCAGGTGTGCTGGAGTCAATTACCAGCTTTCACAGCTGCCATCAATCATCAATCAACTGCTCTTCATATACCCGGCCCTACCTGCCAGATTGTAGATTCTGTTTCCACACAGTCAGTCCTCTCTCTAAGCTAACCTGTTTGCAGCTCCGCTTTTTGCATTTTTCCTGGCTAACTCCTGTCTTTTCTGCCACAGCTCTTCCGGCCTGACTCCAGCCACCAGCTCCAGCCCTCGCCCGCCAGCACTTCCTCCCGGACCCCTCTGCCTGCCTGCTCTAGCCTGCTCACACTCAGCTCCCTGGACTTGCCACGTTGCTCTCTCCCTGGAGCCCCATGACAGCCAGCCTCCTCCCCGGATCACGGTCCTAACCCCCTGCTGGTTACTTCCAAAATAAATCTTCTTAAAACTGTTACTGTCTCCGCGCCTGTGTCCTCCTGATCTAGCCGTTACAAAGATGGTCAGTTCAAGGGGTAATGTAAAGACGAAATATATTATTAAAAAAACATTGTATTCAGATTTTGATCACAGGGCAAGTGTTTGGCTGGACTAAACCATTTTGAGTGCTTTGGAAGGGGTGTGTTTGTGTGTGAGAGAGTGATTGAGTGAGTGAGTAAGAAAGAGAGAAAATTAAAACTTAAGTCTCACGCTAATTTATTCACTTTTTTAAATTTATTTTTATACAACTTAGAATAATTTGGGCCCTGGGTTGCCACTACGACGTACATGGAGCTTAGCAGTGGGCTTGCGCTAATTGCCTAAATTAGCTTGAAGGCATTGCTTTGTTCATTTATTTCTTTTTTCTCTGGTCTCTGGTGCTGCCCTACAGTAGCCGATGCCCCTAACATTTTACTCTACTGCCAATGCCAACATCTTCATCAGCTACTACTACAGTGTAAAATTGGTTGGCTCTTGGTAGAAACGCAGCTCAAACAAACAGACTCCTTTCAAGACACAACAAACGGGAACTAACAGACATCATGTGACAATTGAGCACAAAGAACAACACATCAGTCTCATCTCGTACCAACAAACAATCACAGTGGGTGTAGTGGGTACAGTTGCACGTCATATTCATTTGCATACAGTCCAAGCAATTACAAGGCAAACTGGAGATAAACACGCTGGTTTACTTTGATTAGAGGAGCAAAGACAAGTTGTTTGCACCCGCGATTAATCACTAAATTGACAAAGTTCCAATCTGTGGGTGCCCCATCAGTGAGTCCAATGTACACCTTGATTGTCTAGCAACAGATCAGGCGGCTTGGAAGTATAATATATAATTTATATGACTCCATTGCATTTATAAAAGAGACTCCAGACTTTAAATATAGTATACTTTGCTCTTTATCATGGAGCCTTGAGCACAATCCCAGACATCCTGACACCAACACACCTGTTTTTGGTGAACATGTTTAATTTCATATCATGGAGCTCTACCAGTCTTGCTTTTAATGTTTCTTAATAGTAAAGCTCCATGCTCCAAAAAACTTGCTGTCTCTGTATTTTTCTCCCCACATTGCTCGTCCGGGCGGAATGCTTTCCTCTTTATCTTTCAGGGATGTTTTTTCTTATTTTTAAAACAGAGCTGGATTCTGCATCCTTGCTGTTTAGGAACTGGCATCCACTGGTTTAGTCAGCAAATGTAATTGCATCCTCTGGAGGGTTTACTCACCCTCAGCTTGCATATTACGCCAATTCTTTTTTATGACTCCCCAAACTCTCTATCTACTATTTAGTCAAACTCCTGCTCAACTCTGCGTCATCTTGTGCAACGGTAGCAGGACTTTCCAATCTTAATTTTTTTTAGTTCTTTTCATCAGATTTGATGCTATGGTGTCCTTAAGACAGAGCCAGCCTGAAGTCATACACTTGTCCTTAAAACCTCCCAACGATACAGTCACTCAGGAAATAATGCTAGCCAAATAAGAATAAATAGAACTGTATTTTCCTAATACTTAACCTTGATGTCCGTGCTATAGATGCCCGTAGAAGGCCCTCTGGTACCCTAAGAGAATTTGAATCATCACTCATATGTTTGATGATACAGCACTGACTACAGGCTAACTGTGTTTATAATGGCTGTAACAGTGCATGAACTGTTCCTTTAACTTGTAGCCTTCATGACGCAATGCTGATTTCAAATGGCCATGCAACACATCATGAATTCAAGTCATGTTTCACCTGCTAACCTCCATGTTGTTATGCAGGGCACAATGTGTGTTTTTAGGTGAGCCAATGCACAGACAATTTAAGCCTTAACTGGATGAGTGGGGCATTAAAATTCCAGGCACACAGCTGTGCATGAAGCCTTACTCAGATCAACTTAAAGACCTGTCACAGGCTCTGTCACAAGTACTCAGCACACACATAGAGTCAGTTAGCATAATGTGGTGGTGGTGGTGCTCCTTTTATTTGGTCCAATATTTGAAGCTTTCGTGACCTAATTGGCATCATGAGCAATTGGTCTGGGCTAATTCAGAATGGAACATCAGCAGTGCAGAGCATCGATGGTGGTGTTGATCTTTAAAGAGCAATAATCATTATAGGGTCATTTGTTTGTAGCCACAGCATGGCTCAAGGGATGGCCATGTTGGTCAGTTGGGCAGTCTACTACATTGATTATCTCAACAACTATTGTATGGATTGAAATTAAATCGTGTTGACATTAATGGTCGCACGATGGTGAATCCTACTGAATGAGATGCCTGACATTAGATATTGTGCCACCAGCAGTTTTTACACATGTTTACAAGTTTTGTACAGACATGCATGGTTCCCAGACTAATGGTGATCCCCTGACCTCTCCGTCAGCCCCACTCTGTGGTTGACAACTGTAGTGAATTGTTTACGGGTTGCCTATACTCTATAGCTGGTCATTTTGGTACACACATTTATGTAACTTTCCTTTACATTTTCATCTACCATTGTCATCAGGTCAAGTCTTTAATTTCTCCAATCATTAATACAATACTTGTTAAACTGATGACAGTCCAATATGCTCCAGCTGTACTTTGCCCTTCTTTGTATACTTTGGCTAATGCATGCTAGCACGCTAGTATACAATGTCATACATGGCAAACATTATACTTGCTGAGTGCGAAATTCCAGCTGATAGCTTGGATTGAGTTGGTTAAGAAACTGCTGAAACCGGCAATGGTTTAAAATTGGCCATTTGTGAAGCAACAATGGTCGCATGTTAACCGGGGTGCATTTTTTGTGGGGTGTGACAAATAAAAGTCAGCATGGAGGGAGGGTGGCAATCAACTCTATCCGCTATGTGCATACTCTGCATTCACATATTCACATAACTGACTGAAAGGAAGAGAAAGTGTCTGGAAGGACATCTATCCTACCCCCGCCCCCCCTCCCCCCACACCGCCTTTAAAACATGCAAAATCAATTTCCAAAAACTAACACAAGTCCTTCAGTAAAGACAATAACTTTGCTCTGCCTGTTTTACATAACTAATAGAGCAGTGTTGAAGGGAGTCGTTGGATGCTAAAACCTCATTATCCTGTCTGACGACCTTGGCACATGTGCAGAATGAGAAAGTAATGGCTCCTAAACGCCGCCAGAACCACCAGGCAGCTCCTTTTTAGATGTGTTTTAGAGACTGTCCAAAAACCCAGGCTCTATCCCCTGAATAGCATTTGTCTTTCATCTGGCTGGAAGCATATCACAATGTGTGACAATGGAGGCTGCCCTCTCACAAAAATGTAATGATTTTCCACATCACTTATTTCTTGCAGCTTGTCAATATTTCTAGAAGTAACAATGCTATGAATTGTCCATACATTAAAATAATATCAAAGTATTCATCATTTTAACATGTCTGAAAGATCACAAATAGAAAACATGCCTTCACTCTCTATTCTGGAAAATTCGATTTTTTACCAGGTGATGCCTCTACACTAGAGGGGAAACCAAGCAATCGCCAAAGTTGTTACAATTCATCCAACTGACTGCAATCCGTACAGCCACTAGCACGACTTATAACAATCAATACATTGCTATACAAGTTAATCTACCTATTTACAAGATTATATGTAAATAATGTAATAATATACACCCATTCTGTAAACATTAGCTACATTTGTTTGATAGAGGCTGACTAAAGTATAAATGCTGTATTGAAATGTTCCCTCTTGCAATGCCATGATCTCAAGTTTCCGTCTCCTGCTGTGTAGTGATATGATAATAGAGCAGCATGGGATTTTTTCTTGCAGAAAAGGGTAAATGAGTGCATTCAGTACTTACACGCTTAATATGACATAATGGATGAAATTGATGTACATGTGCAATCACTTAATTTAAAAAAAAAATTTGAACAAAGTCTATGAAAGTGTATAATTGTTTAGTGAAAAACCTCTCTCACTCACTCACTCACTCACTCACTCACTCACTCACACACACACACACACACACACACACACACACACACACACACACACACACACACACACACACACACACACACACACACACACACTTCCCTTTGACATTCCCCTTAAACGTTGGCAATGTCAAAACTCATTTTAAATATTTGACTAGCTGGCAGAAGGATATTCAAAATGCTTATTTTCAAAGACATCTCTGGGGAACACGGTTTATATAATGATTTTTAAGTTAACAAACATTATGTCTGCATCCGCCTTTTAATGTTTGATTTTCCATTTATAACCTTGAATAAATATTATATGACTTGGAACAGAGCTGCATATTTATGTGAAATGTACTGCAGGTTATACTACCCTTTGAACAAAGCTGTAGGACTTGAGAAAAATGAGGAAAGGCATCTCTGGGCTAAAAAGGAACAGGTCAGAAGAAGAACTTTTGAGGCCCCGGGTTGAAGAGCTTGGCAGTAGTGCACTGTGTCAGTGCCAGCCTTCAATGCAAAGGGATATGGACTTGGCATACTGCACAGGGTTGTCGAGAGGGAGCACTGTACTGGAGCCAGAGACCAAAGTGGGTGAGAGAGGATTTTATACTGCCAGAGAATGATAGCTTAGACGATGTGTGTGTACAAGTGGCATTCAAAATGGAATTTTTTATCCACATAAGGCATCCCTATATTCACATGGTCTACTTATGTATGTTTTCCTTTTTCTTTTAAGATATTTTTTGGGCATTTTTATGCTTTATTGATAGTGTAGAGACAGAGTTGAAATGTGGCAGAGAGGGGAGTGACATGCAGAGAACGACCGCGGGCTGCAATCGAACCCGGGTCCGCTACTGGCTGAGGCCCATGGGGGGGACGCCCTACCAACTGAGCTAAGGGCGCCCCCTACTTATGTGTTTTTCAAAGATTAATTTCTGGTGTTTTTTACTTAGACGCATGCACGCACGCACACACACACACACACACACACACACACACACACACACACACACACACACACACACACACACACACACACACACACATTATGGCTGCTTACTGCTGCTGCTGCTTCTTCCCAAATGCCTCATTAGTTGTCAGTAAAACCGTTCTTTATGTAGCAATGGGCACTTTTGGGCCTATTGCGAAAATTATTATTCAATTGGCAATGTTAGGCAGTACCACATTCCTTTATTACATGTCATTGTAATATGATACATTTTTAAGTAACAATTGGTTTTAATATTAGATTAGATTAGGTTTTATTTCTCCAAAAAATGAACATCTGAAGTTGAGGTTGGAAGGATTTGAGGGTCCAAAGAAAACATCAATAACTGCTGGTGGGTGGAGGTGCATGCAGAGAGATACGGTTCAGCTCCCATCTCCATCGGATTCATTTTTGTGTTGTTCCGTACCGATGCTAACAGAATCGACATTAAACTGAAACTCAAGCAAATCAATGTTTTGGTCTTAAAGGTCCCGCACATCCAAACACTTCTTTTCAACTATTCTGTATACATAGAATCGAGTGAGGCTGAAGTTGGGTGGAGCTAAAAGTGGCGCAAAGTAGTCGTAATTATGAATATTATATAATTCCCTGAACGTTACATAGGTTGTAACAGTTTTCTTTGTCCGATATGTATGAATTTGAAAACTGAATAAATGCAATCAGGGATAGTCATTAGGAAGTCTCCGATTAAATTCTCTGATAATCTCTGTGTACAAGATGGAAGCAGACATTTCTGTGTGGCATTTGTCTATGGATTTTAAGTTTTACAGAAAAAAAACAAGAAACATAATTCTGAGCAATGATGCCTATGCAGGCAGCTACCTGAGGTATAGCAGCAATTGTAGCTCTCCTCACATTTGCAGTCTAACTTACTGACAATGATGGGTCCATTGATAATATTACACACATATTTGCTATGTTTCTGATCATGATCTAATCTCATTCACATATAGTTAATAAGCAGTTATGGGGGATCGAGTACCCTCATTTGGTCAATAGTATATACTCATGCTGTAAAATAACCATGGAGAAAGATGTTCTTTTCTGTGACACTAACTACATAGCCATCAATGCATACAATTAAAAACAACACAATCAAACAACACAAGGCTTTCAAAGACATATTTTGAAAAAGTTGAGGGGTCAAGCTTTGTCAATGAATAGCACTTAAGACTATTTCCAAGGGTATTTCCCGGCATGAAATGCATGTGTGCTGTGAGGGCAAACACAAACCATCAGACTTAAGACCCAGCGGATATCGTGTGCCGTTTGACTTCAGCCCATGATATTCCCACTCCAGGGATTTGGTCTATTCTACTCTCTCTCTCCAGCTCCCCTGCTGAGTATAGGGCATAGTGATTCAGCATTAGCTTTAGCATCTCTGGAGACTCCCCAGTGGCTGCCAGCCGGGCCACAGAGCAGCAAAACACTTTACACAGACATGGATGGGCTTTTCTGTGACAGGCTTGGTGCTTTAGACAGAGCAAAGACAAAGAAGAATCAACATTCGCCTCATTTTAACCTTAAGTACAAGTACACAATACACACTTGTGTCAGGTCAGTGTACTGTAAAACTGGTGATTGCTCTTGGATCTGTCCAAATGGGTCATCGCAGTTCATTCATGACATCACACTCTTTTTTTTTCAAGGCCTGGATCTCTGGCAGGGGGAAAACAGCATGGCTCTCCGCCCATCCCCTTTTGACTCTCATAGCACAGAGACCAGCAGGGTTTTGCACTGCATGTTTCAATTGCCAGCGTGTGCCAATGGCCGTTTCCTATTGGCCCAACTGGCATATTTACACTGATGCTAGCTACCCCCAGACCACAGTTAGCAGTTGGAGTGTTACCAGTCTGACGCATTTTAATATCTACTAACAAAAGTCATTTATTTTTAATGCCACTGTTACACCTACGGAAGAGTACGGAAGAGGATTACATGAAAAAAAAAAAAGAAAAAAAAGTTTGGACTTTATTCTCAGAATTCGGAGAAAAAACGCGGTCCAAGCTCCTGCTCGGGCTTGGCCCCCTAATAGTCCTTACAAAAACAATAGGGTTCCCTGCCCAGCAGGGCTTGTGACCGGTTTACAGAGGCTTAAACAGTGATTTTAAATATAGGTGAGGAATATATATTTTAGCATAATCTTGACTAAAACAACCAGATTGGTTAAGCCCGCCCATATCCGAGAGTATGACTTGATTGGTAGCTCCGAACATAGTTAATGAGCTCCAGTGGTTCGTGCCCAGACCAGTATGCAGAGCAAATTTAAATCTGACTGCGGCAAGTCTGGATTTCCGGGCTAGTGATGCACTGCACCTGCTGAAGATTGCAACAATCTGTAACAAAAAGTTTGTTCCCCGCCTTTCTTTTTGTAAAACGGCCACATTTTTACCTTAAAAACGGCCAGCTCGCCACAGAACCTCCTCACAACGAACTGATCACGGAAGCAACGTCGTCAACGTACTCTACATATCCATGGAAAAGGTGAGTTTAATAAGGTAATTCTGATAGAGATAACATTTAGCATGTATGTCAATACACAACAAACCAATTGATGTCAATAGTTTATGCCTGGTATTCATGTATTGTGCTTGTAATTCCAAAGAACCATGATAAAGACAAACAAGCAACACTGCCAAAACAATCACCAGCCAGATTCACCTCTAATGAGCACCCAGAATCTATCATTTGTTTAGAAAGGAGTCGCCTTCATTACGTAAGATAGTTTAATATATTTACATGTGCGCAATTAAATATGTTACCTGAAAAAAAGTCCACTTTAATTGAATACTCACACACAATGTATATGTTTGGTTTTGTCTACAACAGCACATGTGCGAGGGTATTCGTCACACCAGGACCCAATTAGTGACAGATGCATCCAGATTTGGCATCTTTGCCTGTGAACAAGCAAAGCAGCTCGGACTGCTAAACAAACAAAAAAAAGCCTACCAAAAGCAGGAAATGTTCCTGCATAAAGAGATGGCCTCTCTGACGATGCAGCTGGTTGACGGTGCCAGCCAGCTTAAAGCTGCAAAGGACGCTTCTGAATGCATCAAAAGTGAATTGGGCTCCACACGAAATGGTGGTAAGTGAACAAATGCCTACACGGTGTAAATTACAGCATGTGCTAAACGTGTCTTTAAATAGGCCGAAGTCAACTAACCTACACTCTCCCAAACAATGTCTCATTAGTTTTCATTTGACTGCATAGATGGAGCGCATAATATAATCTCAATCATGTAGGCCTACTTCTAACTCAAATGCAATATACACTACTTATTTCACCTAGGTTAATGAAACAACAAACCAAGTAGGCCTACTACATGCATAAAAACCATACAAACAGTAATAATAAAATTTGCTTTATACATTTCTTTCCAGAAATAGAGTTTTTTGTCAGAAGAGCAGAAGGACAGTCTTGCACAAGACCAAAGAAAAGGTAAGCCTATTTTATCAAATTAACATTGTTCATGCAGATTAGATAAATCTCATGTACGCTTTTACTTGTATGCTGAATAATATTTCCTCTCACCATGTAGACCAAAGTAACGCAATGTCTTCAACAAGAGAAGTGATCGAAGATGAACATCATGGTCTTTTTCTGACGAACGTAAGCATTTGGTTTTTTATTATTAATGTCACCGTTAATTAGGATAAATGTATAGACATGCAAGTGCTTTTACGAACTCTGCTAGTTTCACAACTAAGACAATTACATAACCTAATAATGCATTTACAATTGTGAACCAACACTAAACAATTTCTTACATTTTTGCAGATTTCTCATTGAGCCAATGACCTGGTGTAGGACAAACTGCAGTTTCCATTGTGTGTGTGTGTGTGTGTGTGTGTGTGTGTGTGTGTGTGTAATTTGTACATAGTTTTGTGTGCTTTCTAGAGATTAAATTCAGAATTCTGACTTTTTTCATGTATGGCACTAATCCTCTTCCGTACAAATTCTTTCATGACTGCACTATTCAAGTTACATTATTTCTTTGAAACATATATTGTATGTGGCATCATCTCATGGCGAAATGATTCGAAATACCTTTGTGAAACTATAGAATTGAGTAAGATTTTTTTTCAAAAAGGTAATTAAAGTGGTGAGAGGTATAAGAAAAAAAATTGCATACAGTATATTACCGTGCTATCGCCCACAATGATAATGACTTGAGAAGCTCATCAGTTCTGCCACATCCATATCTCCCCAGCCAGACTGCAAGATAACTGCATTGCTAAAAACGGATCCCCAGTGCCACGTTTTTCACTCTAAATCCTCCTTTACGGTTTTCACTTGTCTCCTACAATGGCCAAATTGAATTCTTACCCTGGAAAAGTATGGCCAGGGTGACTTTTCAAAAACTGTTCAAAAGTTGAAATAGCCTCTTATCTTTTCACTAACTCCATATAAGAGTTGTTGCTTATTCAGTCAGAGTTATTTGGAGGGGAGCGACCCTGGACATAAAAAAACAAAAATAAAAATACAGTGCTGGAAGAAACTGGATACAATTCAAATTTAGTTAAGTTAAACAGGTATTTTGCATCAACTCACTCTGGGCGATTTTGCCTTTCAAAGTGTGATCATTGGTTATCTTCAAAAGTGAATTTTTTTTCTCCATACTATGTTCTAAGATGATATTATGTGCATGCCTCATTGTACTGTAGCGTCTCACTTTAAAAGGAAATTCAAACTCAGACACTCGCTCAGCTTTGTGCATTTCATCTCAAAGTATACTGACCTGATATAAAAATTGCCTTTTAGCACTGAAAGATAGATTGTTACCCAAGAGTCTGAACATGCAGTAACATAAAAGAACAGCCTGTTACGGGGGCATTCTAAGAAAAAGGGCTTAAGGGAAATTTCAGTGATCAAAGACAAATTGGCAAGACATATTGGAAAGGGCTGTATAGAGTCTGGCTGCTTTTACTTTCGCAAAATCTCTTTGTTGTCTGTGACTCTTAGTTCAACTTAGTAAAGGCTGAATTTGTCTGCCAGTGACAGTCATCACCCCCTGTTTGTGCTGCCATTAGTGCTTCACACTCTCTGTCAGGTTTGGCCGAGCCACAGAGTTCACACGGAATGACAAACTAATTGCTTTATCTGAGCCTTTAGTCTAAAGGGTCAGACATTGAGTTTGCTTGTGTAGGGTTCGAGGCAGGGAATTATAAATCGAAAGGGATGGGGGGGGGGGGGAATTCAATTTGTGCACAGCCCTTGTCAGAAGCGCTTACTCGCGGTGTCCAGATTAGAAGAGGGGAAAAAAGGAAGGCAGATAACGGCATTACGGCAGGAACATACACACTCTTGTCTGAAGGGCTATAGCGCCAGAACACTGATCTAATACCCTGACACGGACATGCCCCCGGAAAACACCATAGAGTGGCTTCTGTCAGAAACTGATGTTAACACCAGTCACTTCAACCACACTGCAAAGTCATTGGCAGTAATCTCTAGGTGTGTTTTATTTGATTTACAGTATATGGAAACACATTGGGGACAGCAGGATAATTCTCAACATCATGACACAAATCAACAACTTTTAAACACAAATGTACCCAACAAAATACACATTCAAAGGGGATGCTGTTGTTAGGAGCTTAATGTTCACTTCTTTCTATTTAGGGGATCCATGTAGAACAAGTGCCCGGGGAGGCTGCTCTACGATTAATGCGCAGTGCAACATGTCGTGCAGTCTGTTGTCATTTTTCACCTCCGAGCTGGAAATATCAGCGGCGTATACTGGATCATTAATATGCCCCGACAGATTGTTGTTGCGGATGATGAAACAGCATGGCCACACCATATCCCTGCCTCGGTCTGGCTGAGTGAGCAATGACGTGCCACTGCTGGGCTTGTTGCTCAGTGTGTACAACAGACATGTGGAGAGTATTTGCAATTGACACCAGATTCAAGCTTCAAGCTAATTCTGTTGTGCAAGACTGAAGGATCTAAACAATTGACTAACGGCTATCAATTTAGTAATTTAATTAATAATCAGGGTGCCCCGTCGGCTCACCAGTAGAGCATGTACCATAACCCTCTCTCTCTCTCCCCATGTCAATTCTGTGCTCAATACTATCCAATACAACACTGCTTTAAACACTGCCTTGCACAGGTTGACTGTTTACTGATCTTTAGATGTGAGTATCTGGGTGGACATGATGGGTACTTTATGCTGTTTCTTCTGTTTTAAGCAGTTATTTTATTATAAGAATGTCATGTGGTAACAGTGTATGTATTTCAAGCTCCAATTGTTAATGTTTGGGACTACTTTCTTGCCTGATTATCCAAAATTGGCTTATATGTTTGACAATTGTTAGATCATTCTGACATTTTAAGAAGTATGTTTTTTCCCCCGTCCTACCGAAAGTCAGATACAAATATTTTAATTTTGTTATCTGTGTGACTGACATTGACAATATTAGAGACTTTTTATATGCTAGGTGGGTACTTTATATGCATGGATAACCTGTATCACTACTGTGATGGTTTTACAATGATTGCTCTAGCCACATTGAACACTGTGTGAAAATCCCAAAATCTGTGTCAATTGCTTTCAGTTTTATCCATCTTCTTTTTTGACTGCTACTTAGTAGAAGGTTTTAATTTCAATGTTGATTTAGGAACTATGTCAAGTCAACATCCCTCTATGCCTGCATTTCACACCACTGCTGTAAAAAAAAAACCCTACCAGAGGAGACTTCTAAGTAGTTAATTCTTGAGAGAAATTCAAACAAGAGAATGTCTTCCTTTTTACTGTCATTTCCTTGATCATTTTAAAAGTAGCTCACAAGCTGAAAAAGTGTGGTCACCTGATTTAGGTAGTGTCTGGTATTGTTTGTGTGTATGTACATGCAGTACATGTAAATGTGTATATTATTTTCTTCATGTTGTTTGGGACTGGCATGATATTCACACAAGGACAAATCTACCCAGTACTACGGAGTTGGAAGTGAATTGGGAGAACATCAAATGTATTATGTTGCTTTGTAAATTTAATAGAAAAGGTACTTGGAGGTGCAGGAATCAAAGCTAACTCGGTGAGAGCGTTGCCAACGACGCCTGAGGGGACTCTGATTGCAGTGTGCTGCTATTTTCCCTCTGAGGTTCTGTGCACACTAGCTCTCATGCTTTGTAGCCGTTCATGAATAGCTAGTTACACCTTCTGTGGGTACCCATTTCTCTGTTTGAATTTTTTGTTGTTGTTGTTGCATGGTTTGTGTTGTGTGTGGCAGGTGAGTGCATTCTTGAGGGAACTTTCAAGCCAAGGTGTTAATTTCATTGTATTGTGCAACAGTGCCCCCCCTTGCCACTGAAATTTAATTGAGGACACAAACCCAATCCGTCCATAAACCTTAGAGTTGTTCTGTCCTGGTTATAGGGTTGCAGTGGAGCAGTGTTCTTTTCAGTTGCTATTTTCTTCCAGTTCATTCCAGGGTCATGGCAGTTTCTTTGAACTTTTTTTCTCTGCAGTTTATTCTGATATGATTTCACCATGCAGCTCAAGGTGAGATGTCATGCCGTCAGCGTATGTCTTTTGGTTTTTCTTTTGGAGACATTTGCGCACCAAACCTTCCCTCAGAATTTGAGAACCATGTCTCGAGGCATTTAGTTACCAAATGGGAAACATATGAGTCACAGTTACCAAAATAAAGTCCTGCAAATGTTTCACAATACAATATCTGCTAGTAAACGAAGGGATTCAGTCAGGGATTTCAGAAGTGTATTGTCTGTACCCATAGCTCTTGTATTGCATATGGCTGCTCTGCATGTCTTTATGTGTGTTCAAAATGTTTAAAGTCAGTATTACTTGGCTGTGTTGTGTTGCTTGAAGGCCTATTTGTGCTGAATAGTGTAAGTGGATATTGTTGCTTTATTATTACACTACTGCTGTTTATTGTGACAGGAACTGTAGAGTTTTTGTAACAGCAAGTGGTGCACAAGAATCCACAAAATACTTCTAACTATGTCATTTGGGGAGTAAGTTGCATTATAGAAAGCATCTGAAAAGAGTTGGGCATATCAAAAAATCCAAATTATATGTATATTTGTCCAGTTCTGGCAAACGTTCTAGGGACAGTAAGACAACTTTTTTTAACTAAGTATTATAATATTTATGAATATTTTCAATCCGATTTCTGTAAAAGCTTATAAAAGACACCCAACTTCCATATTGTGTATTGATTTTGACTATTTTAATGCTAGAATATGAGCAAGTAACATTTATCAGACGGGATGAATCAGAATAAAGGCCTGTCTGTCTTTTAATATGCCTGTCTGAGGTAATGATCGGAACCCTTTGTAGTTGAAGTAAATCAAGGGCTGTCGCTTTTATAGGTCATTTACGGTAATTGTTTCATCATTGGAGAGGGTGAGACCTGGAGACTGAAAACAATGATTCTTTTTGGCTAAAAAATGCCTTAGAAGAAGAAAGATAGGCACTAAAGGATGGAGGGTTGACACATCTTGAAATGGCAGAGGATAGAGACTATTTTGGCTGACTTGAGATCAAATGGATAAGGCAGGGGCTGAAGTATTTTGGGACGGGGGGGGGGGGGTATTGATCCAACTTATTATTTCACCCTATACCTGCACATCAGCCTTTATTAAAATCATTGGTTTTAATGCATTTCTTTGATTTCTGTGAAGTGCTTCTAAGTTATACTGCCAATTATACAAAAAGGCACCCAGCAAAGATGAACCATGTGTATTGCATTCCATTCATAATGATCACGACTGTGGTGACATTAAAGATACCCAGATCTGCAGAAATCCCAGGAGAAAAAAAACATCAAAACCGTATGGACTCCATATTCAAGGTTGAGTTTTCCTTGAAGTTAGTCCATCATGTCTTGTGGTAAAACAATAAAAAACTAAAAACTTCCACTGTCAATAAATGTGCCACAGAGCCACCTGAGTGGCATTAACATAGCTTTTTAGCAAAGCACAGAGAGACAAGGGGTTAATACTGTATGGGCATTTATTGGCACACACAGGTTTCACTCCCTCTCACCAATTTTCAAATCCGCTTTACTCAAGCTAAGTACATATATCAGCTTCACTTTAGCACACATAGTGTAGGCTATACAATGCTGGATAGATGGAACGGGAAATGGAGCGAGTGACCCTGTAACTGCCTTACGCCCTCCACACACATCCTGCGTCTACCTCTGGAGCGCGTCGCCTTACCTTACTGCTGCGTCTGTCGGACTTTTCTCGGACACACATGGAACGTCTCAGCTGCTGCTACTACTGCTGCTGCTGCAGCGCTGCTTCAAAATCACTGTCTTTCTCTGTTGTTTCCCTTTGATTATTCTCGTTCACATTGTAACCGAGGGTGTATAGTGTGTCCTACTTTGTCATTGTAGAAATAAAGATACGTGAACTCCATTCACTGAACTGCACTTTATTCTAGCGCTCACAACATCGAACTTTTAGTCAGACACATTTACACGAATGACACTTACGTTCTGCCCCTTCATAATAAAAGCACTCAAGAGGAAATAGGTAGACCAGTTGCGCCAACAGCCGATTGCACAATTAAATCGTGAAACAAAGGGATTATTTGCGTATACGACTGAGGGATGTTTTATTTTGAAAAACAGACGTGCCTCCGACGTGCATCAGCAGTGCGTCTGAGGTTAGATGTGTGCTCGCTCTACGTTGATTACACGGTCAGTGACAAAAAGTCAGACGCAGACGCGAGGGAGACGCGCAGTAGAGGTAGGATGTGTGTGGGGCGCGTTAGTCTTCTCTCTCTGTGTGTGTGTCAGTGTGTGTGTGCTCTTTCACCTGTTCCGAGCCAATTAATCTATCTGGGGACAGGTATCTGAGCGGGCGTGACAGGAGGGAACCATTTCCCTCTCTGCCTCCAGCTGGCACTTCAAGCACATCATCAGTGTCTGTTTACCCGCTGTCTTAGCCAGACAACCTGCCTCCGAGCAGTTGCATTTTCTTTGCAAAATGAAAGGAAAGAGTTTGTGTTGGACCTGTGCAGCATTATTTCTTATTTTCTTTCATATATGGATCTTTTTTTAACACATAAATATATTATGTTTTATGTTTTAAAAAGGAGCTTCAGGGGTCTCAAAAGCTAAGTTGGCAAATCTCCCCCAAAACACATTCAATTAAATTGATAGGACAGATTCAACTATGATATTGGTTAATTAGATTCATTCACAATATACATGCCGGGATGTAAGTATTAACCCCAATTTCAAAATTCAGGGCAGATTTTGTGTGACAATTTCATGAGCCAGTGCCGTATGGTCATGGTTGGTGAAATTCCACCTGACATGGTCTACATTTCTCTGCCTTGAACCTGTCTAGTTTGAAACCTGTTTTATTTTTTTATAAATCCACATGCAGTGTCTTATATATTTGCACTACACTGGGGAAAGTTGCAGCCAAAACCTTCAAAGTCTCACAAAGGCCTGAATGACCCGGGATCTCCAAGTTCTTGACACATTAGATACATTATATAGGTGTGCAAAGATCTGAAATCAATAATCAATGGAGTCTTTGCTTAATAACTCATGAGTCTCCCCCACACTTAGCTGAGGGTCCATTTTTAAATCAGAATAAATGATCCCCTCAGCTTTTGACAGCTGGGGAGCAGACTTAGGGTGTATTCACACTGGGAAAGTCCGCTAGTTCACTTGCTTTGGTCCAGACCAAATAGAGTTTAGATTGTTTTTGTTTGGTGTGGTCCACTTTCATATTGCCCCTTTTGCAAGTGAACCAGCATTAAGAAGTAAAACCACACGTGATCTGAGGTCATTCATTCATTGGACAGACATTCTGGGGTGGAGAGAAGCAGGAAAAACAAAGTAAAAACTGCGAAATATATAACTGATACGATATGGGGTTAAAAATAATAAATAAATAAATAAATAGGCCTACATCTAGCCTATAAATAAAATTAAAAAAAACATAAAATTATTGTTGTTTCATATGGTTATAATATGTAGGCCTGTGTCAATGTGTGGCTAGTCTACGATGTGAAACATAATATTTACTGTATTTTTGCTGCTGGACGTGCGGCTCGCGAGGAATAGGCTCAAGCTGACACACCAACACAGTCTCACTCCGAACTCGTCGAAAAGCTCCGCTTGGTCAGGGACTTTTGGCGTAAGCTGCTCTCGCCAAAGGGTGTGCCTCTTCATTCCACGCAGGGGGGTTTTCAACTCATTTCAATGTAATCACTCCGCGGGATATATGAAGCCCTGGGAATGCGCATATTAACCTGATGGCATCACATAGAGACGCTATGACCATTAATCCCATTTGCTAACGGAGGATATATATATATATATATATATATATATATATATATATATATATATATATATATATATATATATATATATATATATATACCTCTCGGGGAACGTTTGAGTGTATGTTAATAGTCCTACGATTTATATCAACATAGGGCTATTTCAGTCACAACAAGGAGAAATTAGCTGCTGGAAAGCAGGGAAACTACAACATATACCCACTTTGCTTGTCTTTTTACCTCTGTATAACCTTGTGGATTAAATGACTTTTATTTTCTTCATTATTTTACATAAAATTACCTTTGAAGTAAGATTTCATTCACAACTTTTTTTTGACCTGCACAATATGTTGCCTTTTAAAAATGTTTTTATATTTTATATTTCTGTGGCCTATGTTTGTTGTTGTTTTTGTTGTGCAAATAAATTAAATCTAATCAAAAGCATGGTGGTGAATTGTAGGTGTGTTTAAATGTAAAATTGTACAATCTTCACACTAACAAAAGTTACTCACAACATTGACACCTTTCCAGCAATGTATTCAGTTGGTGTTCTTTACCGCAAGGTTGATTTTCTGATCAATTTGAAGGCCCAATATGGAAAATTAAGCTTTTTGTTTGCTCATTTGTTTTCTTGTGGAAATAGTAAACCAAAAGGTGTGTCCTTCAGAGATTACAATACAGAACCCATATGCATAATCTAAAATCCAGATAGGCGTTGTTTAAATATACCTGCATGGATGGATGGATTTATAGATGGATAATGTACTTTATTTATTGCCATAGGGAAATTGTAGCATTGTAGCAGCAGTTATTGTGGATTGTATCAGGAATGACTTTCTGTAGTGGTCAAATAGCTGAAGGAGTAATGCTGTCCATCGTCTTCAGCAGCCTGTGCATTATCATTCTCTCTGCAACCAACTATATGGTCTTGAAGAGTTTAACAATGATTTGCTCATGAAGTACAGTCTGCTCTGTCCCTCCACGCACAACCCCCATGTTACATTTGCAGTCTGTTGTTTAATTAAATGCCCAGGTTTCTGTAGCCCTCCACCACCTCAACCTCTTCTCCCAGAATGAAGATTCAGCCTAGTCCTCCTGGTCCTCCCAAAATCCATATCCATCTCCCAACCTTGGTTACATTTAAGAGGAGGGTGTAGCTCCTACCATGCCATAACATCCACCTGTTCCCTGTCCCTGTAAACTGTCCCGTGAACTGCACACAGAACTGACACACCTTGCATCTGCTGAATCATCTGAATATTTCATTAAAATAGGCCCATGTGAAAGTGACAGATGTTAATTGAGGGATGTAAAATACAAAGGCAGTTTGAACAAAAGAGGCTAGCGTCATTGGAAAAAAACTGTTATTGAGAGATCTTAACCTTATCATGCAGATTATATCAGGGCGCTGTCAAGGCTTCCTCTCCCAATGCCACACCACAGGTCCAGCGCGATACACAGGCCTGTGCTTCGGCCATCTCCGCTCCCCCCCGCCCCCTCCTGCAAACCCCACTCCGTTGTGATTGGTTACCTTCCTTCCGGAACACTTTCAGTGGCGGGAAGCGCAAGCATGGACCTATAAGGGCGCGAGGCAGACGCGAACAGGGAAGTGACAGCATTACTATACATGGAAACATCCGCGTGGTGACGACACCAAGTTACATGCGACGTCACGAAGCTACAAAGCCTCAAACCGCTTTGAACACGTGACTTCTCGACTGGCTAGAATAGTGTCTAGTGCTCTGCACAGACACCCCAGACGGTCAGCAGGGAATACGTCGAAATGCATGTAAGTCATTATTTGATCATTTAGTATGGTTAAGCATGACTATAAATCATCATAACAACGTTTATAGGTCATAAAAGTCAAAAAGCATCATAGGTCCTCTTTAAGGTTTAGGGTATAGGCCTATACAGAATGTGTTCAATTTAAGTTATTTTATTTATTTTTTGGTAATGCAGCATGTTTCTGTAAGTGGTTCCATTATTCCTAAGGGCCCTTATGATGTTTCTGTATGGAAACGGGGACGTTTCGGAGGAGGGGAATAATGTAACCTACTTCCTGTTAAGTGCTTTTATTATGAAGGGGCAGAACGGAAGTGTCAGCCGTGTGAATCTGACTTGGTTTTACGGCGGAGGCCCTGAGTTGTAAATGGAATGCACCCTTGAATGCGGCAGACACTCTTGTGATAGGAGTCGAACGGGTCCAACCAGCCCTAAAGGATAATGGGAAATGTAGGATTACATAGCAACGGTGGTAAATACGTCGGCAAACCACCATAATAACTAACCAAATAGAGATTAGATACTTCCAATGACCAAATATAATGATATTATGATGTATTTCTGGCTAGAAATGTTTGCAAATCATACGTTTATGCACTCACTAGCTGAAGTGGGACGTATTTGTGTCACCATGGCAACCCTTGACAACAAAAATGTGCTCAGTGAAAAAAAAAACAGAAAAAAGATTGGAGGGAGTGCTCTTGTCAGCTGTGTTTATGTGCTATCTTTGATTTTGCCCCGTTTATCAACACACATGTACCGCACATTTCTTGAGAATGATCAGACTTCAGACAGATCATATGAATTTGCGGGCTGTGTAGGAGTTGAGGCAGCCATTCAGGCAGCCGCACAGACAACGCACACCTCCCGCTCTGACAACAGTTGGATATAAAAATAAAAATAAATCGCCCGTCTCCCGTCACCAACCCCCGCTCCTGTGTTCCCCAGTCAGCAGATAATTTCTCCTCGTTGTGACTGAAATAGCCCTATGTTGATATAAATCGTAGGACTAGTAACATACAATCAAACGTTCCCCGAGAAGTAAATATATACGTATAGGCCATATCTTCCGTTAGCCAATGGGATGAATGGTCATAGCGTCTCTATGTGATGCCATCAGGTTAATAGGCGCGTTCCCAGGGCTTCATATATGCCGCGGATGGATTACATTGAAATGAGTTGAAAACCCCCCTGCGTGGAATGAAGAGGCACACGGGTACCCTTTGGCGAGAGCAGCTTACGCCAAAAGCCCCTGACCAAGCGGAGCTTTTCGACGAGTTCGGAGTGAGACTGTGTGTCAGCTGGGTGTGAGTTTGGCGCGGCTCAGCTCCAAACTGACACGGGATAGTATTGACGGTCCCGTAACATGGGATGCAAAATAAAAACTATCTATGATAAAAACACGCGCTTCATACAATGCGCAGCGTGAACCTGTTGTCACTGTGCAGGAGACGCTCCTCTCTCCTTCATCTAGTCGCTGAACATCAGCATGTTTAGGCGTCCTGTCTATCAAATGTAATATATTCGCTCGGGGCTCCCAGTCAAACCACAACTAATCTTCCTAACAATGGCGACAACAGCACTTTCCTATAATGTGAAGCTGACAGCGATTTATTTAAAAAGAAAAGGCACAGTGCTTCCTGCAATTGGGTCGGATCGAGTCCGGCCAAATTCACACCACAAACGAACTGCAGCAGAGTGCGTTTTGAAGCGCATCGAGACCACCTCTTCAGCTGGGTCTCGGAGCGTTTGTTTGGTCCGGCCCCGAGTGCGATTGCTGTATTCACACCTGTCTGAAAGATGCGCACCGAAGGCGGAAGTGCACCTGAGTTCGTTTCAACTGAACTAAACACGGCATGTGTGAATACACCCTAAGATACAAAAAGTTTGGGTCCTCAGGGGTTCTTATCCTGTTTTTACATTCAAAAGGACACAGTACTAGTGCATTTTTTGTAAAAGAAAAAAGGCATGGTTCTTAAATGTCACATATTATGCTAAATGCACTTTTTAAATGTGTTCTAACATATCCATGGGTCCACGGTGTGCCTAGAGACTGCCAAAATATTAAAAAAAATAACAATCTCTCCTTTTCTCACTCTCCCCCTTTCTGAAACCCCCACCCCTCCCCCCCAATATACTCCAGTCAGAATTCTCCTCGTTTCTGACCTCAAAAACTGGAAAGCCAGAAGCTTCCACTGTGCAGCCCACACCCCTATTTCTTATTGGTCCACGGCCCTGACAGACAGAGGGCGAGGCGTATCTGGCTTCGCTTCCGGACAGGGGGCGGGGGGGAGCTCAAAGATTGTATATTTACGAGGGGAGCTGCAGCTCTTTTTAAAAAATAGGCCATTGTGAGATTAGCTGAACATCAGCATAGTACAATAAATTATCTGAAAGTTTTTTTCAGCAAACAATTAAAGAAAAGCGTATTAGGGACCACTAAGACCATATAATATGGTGTATAATAGAACCGAAAAGTGTATAATATGGGAGCTTTAATGTCTTTTGACCTTTAACACTAAGTTAGTTCTAATGGTGGCAGAAAATACCGACCAGGACATCTTCAGAAAAGGTGCTCAATATTTAAAGCTCAAGTTCACCTTACTTCGCGAGTGAAGTATGAGGGAAAAATGTATGGAGGTTAGAGATGCCCTTTCCTTTGCTTCTTGGTAGTATCAGTCTTTCCCTTTGACTCAATTAAAAAAAAAAATGTTTGTGTTAAAATAAATGATCGTTACCATTCGTTTTGAAAGAAAACAGTTGGCCTACCGTATATTCTATTCAGTTCTGGAGATGCCCTAGCTTTGTATTTTGTAACACAGAGACAAATTTGGTGCTTCTCCGCATTTCCAACAAGATATTCTATTGAGTTGAGAGATCAGAGGTGTGCATCAGTCAACTACCCTAAGTAATAACCAGTTCAGAAAATAATATTAATAATGATAGTAGGATTTGTATAGCACCTTTCAAAACATAGTAGAAAATGGATAGATTGATGTTGTTGTAGCCACATTTCTTATATTTCATATTCATTATTTTCCTAATACAGGATATTACACTACTTTTTTGGAGAAGGTGCACTGCGAGCATGATTTCCTTTTCGACAAGCGTTTATGTATTCAAAAGATAATAATTAAATATAATTAAATAATTAAATAATTTCTAAAAACAACGTTGATTACATTCTGGTGGATCTATTGCTTATATATTAACTATCCTTCACATTGTTTGTTTGTATTGGTGGTTGACTATTAATCGTAATTTATTTTGACTCAATCCCACATACACAGTATTTTTTAAGTTTCTCACTAAAAGGTGAAGTAAGCAATATATTTATGTTAATATACGTGTTAATCGCACTATATTCATACAGTGATCACTTATATAGTGTGCGTGTTTCATAACTCTGATCTCTCAATCACTCGCTCTGCATTTAATCAGCAAATAAACTTTTCTGTGATCCCAAAACTGATATCCAATCAGAAGAGAGAACGCTACAAACCGGCACCCGTCTCACTGTTGATGCACGTGCAGAGCGACAGATGGGTGAATGTTTATGCGCCTACAAAGGCGGAGCAGGTATAAATCCTTCCCAATGTCTGTTTTGATGGTTTTTATCATGTTTTATCGCACTTACGGATCTGAGATGATGCTAGATAACTCGCTGCTTGAAGACCGCAGTGCATTAATGTGATGACGTTGGGACGAGGGAGGGGACTGCTAACTGCAGTCACTGACAGGAAGTTAGCTAAACTGACCATTCCACTTACTTCACCTTTAAGTGCCAGATACTGTATGTCTTAATCCGCTACTGAAAATAGTCCCCATGTTCTCCCATGTTTGAATAATGTTGAGTAATGGGGAATGCCTGCTGATTTAGGAAATTGCTGAGCATTTAAAAAAATAATAAAATGGAGATCTGTTTACAGATTGACATCATTGATGAAAATCAATTGGCTCTGAGCTGAGTACCATATACACAGGGTAATACAGGGATGGAGCTGATGAACTAATGCATACTGTTTCTTTTGGTTGCTTTTCCATTGATTGTCCTGGCAAAGGGGAAGAATGTTGTAGGAACAACCAATTGCAAGCATTGGCAGTGCACATTTTTCAGATACAGTCCTGGTGCTAAAAAAAAGAAAGAAAGAAGTGAATGTGATGCATTAGGGTTGTCTCTCAGCACGTATATAATTAAAAGGTAATGTGGTAGGAAAGGACACTCTTTGTAATTACATGTGTGATTACCTCTGAAAGATAGCCAGGAAAAACCGCTTTAATCCGCTTACACACTCTAAAATAGGAACTGTTTTTTCCCGGTTAATTTTCACTTGGTCTGTCCTTTGCACACACAGCCTCTTAGTTCCATCTTGTTTTCTTTCGGCCCCTTCTTGCCGCATTAGACAAATCCCAAAATTCTTTATACACACTATTCCAAAGGGCATAAGGATGATTCTAATCATATCTGTATTGTGAAGTAATTTGTTTTTCTTTTTTTCTATATGCCTTGAGCCTGTGTCTTGCTGAAAAACTTGCAGCCCCGGTGAGTAATGAGGACAAGGTGAGGGGCCTCTGGAGTGTAATTATTTTCATTTGGGTGACAGTGGGGGGGGGGGGGGCTGCTCTACATTTGTCTCGCCCATACGTGACAGTTCACTATCTTCCAGTGTGCGGTAATGAGCACCAAGCTCTCGTTATCTGTTTGGGGCTGGCACTTCTAAAAATAAATGTTACCTTTCACTGTCCACACACGACAGGAGAAAGAGGAGAAAAAAATACGGGAGAGGTGGTGTCAAGAGCGACAGTGAGAGAGTACCTTTAGTGGAAAACATGTCTTTTTTGGAAAAGTGTAGAAATACCGAAAATAAAGGACAGGTCAAGGTAAGGTGAAGCTGTGACTGGTGTCATGATGAATTTAATGATGTGTATGTAACTAGCACACTGCTACCACACAGGAACACTGTTTGTTTCTTGTATGTATACCAACAAAAGATGTGTCCACCCACACTCACACATTTTCACACCAACTACTAGATGGGACAGAAACACAAGGCAGTTTTTTTTTTTACAAGGTGAAGCCTTAGGGCGATTTTGTCCCCCTGTCGCTTTAAATATTGCTATAGATCACCAAGCCTCATCGCCTCTTCCTCAGCTTTAGTGCGCTACATTGTTCTAAGTGGAAGAGAAATTCTTTGGGGAGTTGACCTGGCAAAAGGTTATTTTTCATCCGTCAGTGAACTAACCTTGCTCACTTAAAGATGTTTTCAGCTGGTATGTTACTGTTTTCGACAACTACATGTTCTTATTGAAGCAAGTTAATACAGTATACTTTCCTTTGCGTGACCCACATATAAACAATGTATGGTTTTACTCTGCATGAAATTGGTTTTGATTATTCTACATGTAGCTGGTTTAGGGACTATCTCTCTGATAGACAGCAGTCAGTAAAACTGGGAAGCTACCAAACTGAGTTTTTAACAGTTACAAATGGTGTTCCGCAGGGCTCAATTTTGGGTCCAGTCCTATTCACAATTTACATCAATAACATTGTTTCATCACTACAAAACTGCCATGCCCATTTGTATGCGGACGACACTGTACTGTATTGCATTTCTGATTCAGTACAACAATCTGTTCAGAACCTACAGAGCTCTTTTAACTCCCTGCAGAACTGTAGTGGATCTCAGGCTTGTCCTTAATACAGAAAAAACAAAATATATGTGTTTTTCCAGAGCAAGAATTACACATTTTAATGATCTTATTATTTACACAAATAATGGATCTCATATTGAAAGAGTCACTGAATATACATATCTTGGCATCTGGATAGATGAAAAACTCTCTTTTACATTTCACATAAAAAAATCTTGTCTGTCGTCTGCGACAAAAGATTGGATATTTTTATAGGAACAAAGCCACCTTCCCGTTGTTCAGTAGGAAAAGGATTATTGAGGCAGTTTTTATGTCTGTTCTTGATTACGGTGATGTAGTTTATCGGCATGCATCTCGTTCATGTCTTAAACTCCTAGACTCTGTGTATCACTCTGCTTTGAGATTCATCACAGGAGATGCCTATGATATACACCATTGTGTTTTATATGAAAAGGTTGGGTGGTCCTCCCTTAAGGAGAGACGTGATGCACATTGGCATATTTTTATATATAAAGCTCTGACTGGAAAGCTACCACTGTATTTGACAGAAATGCTGCTTATTTCAGATGGGCTTTATCAAACCCGCTCAACTGACATGCTCATGTTATATGTTCCCTATGCCCGGTCTGAGCTTGGTAAAACCGCTTTTAGCCATAGTGCCCCTGACTCCTGGAACAGCCTACAACATACAATTAAAATAAATACACTCATAACTGTTAACCAATTTAAAATTATTATTTTAAACCTCTACACTTGTAACTGTTTTAATTAGGCTATTGTCTCTTTCATTCAATTGATCTGAATGTTTTAAATTGTGTTGTCTGTGTGTGTGTGTGTGTGTGTGTGTGTAATCTTGTTATGTATTCTCATTGTATATTGTGTATCTGTATTCTCGACGTCATTGTAAAAGAGGGTCACCCCTCAATTGATCTTTCGAGGTTAAATAAAGGAAAATGAAAACTCTAACATTCATATTACTTTACAAGATGAGGGCATAGAAAAAAGCTAAGAAAATAGAAAAAAATAGTGAGTGGTAACACAAGGTGTAAGCATGGCATCCATTGCTTTTGAAGTGAGAGCCTGTTTTCATAAAGCATCTCATGGTGTGTAATCAGACCAAACGGTTAAAGTTCTGTAGTGTCAGGCATTTTGCGTCTTATTTTTAGGTTTTGCTATCAGGAGTATGCACTTTTTCTGAATTCATGGAATGTTATTTGACTGTATCAGGAGTACTGGCTCCATTTGGGGCTGTTTCATCCACTGCATGGTAGTCGGTCCCTGACGGCTCCACATGGAAAAGCTCAGGGTAGCAGCTGTGCTTTTCATGGGAGGTGGGGAAGTTACCGCTAGAACTGCCACAGGGTTCATTTTACTCCTGGTTTTTTTTCAATTGCACATATATTTAAAATATTGAGGAAATTTGAAATGCACACGTTGGTGCTGCCTCTTGAGTTGGGAAGGTCTATTGATTGTGGCCAGACCCAGTATCGTTCTAGATGTGGGTCTGGATTTCCAGGCTAGAAGAGAGATATTTCTTGGTAGTGTTTTCAAACAACATGTTTTATTATTTACGAGTGACGTAACTATTACTTGAATTACTTCAAGGATGAGGACAAAATCAGTGTGGTGCACATTTGATACAGCCACATTGCCAACTTAAAGTGATGTTGGGTGTTGTTTTGAGAGGTGGCCCAGCTGTGATGCTGAATAGGACCTAACACTTTTTTTGTCACCACTATACTGTATATGCCTTCATGTCATACCATCACCATCCCCACTTTCCCAAACATGTTCATTGCCATTCAATGTGTGTCCATCATGTTATTCTGACCTTTCCTCCTGCCCGAGTTCCCTGATCAGCCCAGTGTAAACTATAAATGGTTAATTTCCACTAGTGCTAGATCATTAAAAGTTTGATGCTTGCCTTTGCTTTTCTGGCCTTCTATCATCTGTTATCCGTAACCTGTAACTTGTTACCTGCTGGTTTTGAACCTCTGCCTGATCCTTTTGGACTTTGGCTTTCCAGACTGCTCTTGTTGGATTTATTTTCCAGTTTGGACTGATCCCTTGCCTGCCTAACTGTTCAGTTATTGTACTGTACTGTATGCAATACATACCTGCATTGTGTCAGGTGGGCTAAGGGTGGAAATGGACTGATTTTGACTTTATAAATCAACTTTTTGATAAAGACTTCCGAGTATCAAAATCCCAGAAAATTCTCATTTAAACTGATGTTTAAACTTTGGATATCATTCACTCTCTATTAATGGATATTGCAAGTGCCTTACTGAACCCGATTTATATATAGTATAGTTGATTAAAATTATAGTCACAATCAGCAACATACAGCTCTTTAGTCACATCTGGTGACATCAGTTGGTAACCAAAACAACGTTGACAATCTCTTGTCTTCTGTCACAGCACCTGAAGCTTTTAGAAATTAAAAGTTTTCACTTTTAGCTGACATATTAAATAACTGACACAGCAATGCCGTAATAAGACCTAACACAGTTTAGTGTACCTACCAAGCATTTCAACATTTTATTATAATAGGCAGCCCCATGGCCTGATCATTGAGGATCACAACATATCCAAACAGCTGGCTCATATCAAGCTATCCTTTGCTATGCAGCACCAACAGAAACATCACACATAGCTTATGTTGCTAACATGTACTGCATCATACAGCTATGATGCTGGTTCTGAATCAGTATTAAAAAAGTTTCCAGTGACTATTGAGCCATGTGGGTAGCTAGTATTTTTGTTCAGAAATGTGAAACATTTTAGCATATCAAAATGGATAATTTTTTTCTAATTAACACTTGCAATGGAGTAGTCATTCCAGCTGATGTCCGGACTGTCATCAAACTAACAATAGATTATGAAACTCTCAGATGATTGCTCATTTCATGAAGGAGAGCAAAGCTAAATCAGTGCTGCCATTGTCATCTGCATGATCAACTGATGTGCATTTTCTTGTGCCAAGGATCCAAGATTTTGAACAAGTTTCAGATCTTGTAGTGCACATTCCTTTTAGCATCATGTTATATATTCTTCCAGCTATTTCATTTCAAAGCAATGAGAGACCAATTTAGAGCAAAACATATAAATTATTTCTCAAATTTGTGTTGTTAAAGTGTCTGCTGAATAATGCATCATTAAGGTCAGGATTTGCTTCATTCCCATTGCAAGTTTAAATGTTTTTCCGTGTTTTTCCTCTGGCTTTGAAGCTTTTTCATAGGTTACAGAAGGCCCTGATAATCTTCATAATTAAAAAGCAGCTGGTTTAAGCAATCTGAGGCCTAAAGGTTGATGAAAAATGCATGTGTCGTGTTCAGGATTTATGTGTGATTTTGCTTTTCTTGCTGTAATGCTGATTTTTTTCCATTATCTTTTCCCCCCCAACTTGAAAAACTCACTCTGGGCATTAAACATGGATGACCTGTTCCTTTGTGAACCACCCCCCTCTGTTTTCCAATCGTAAGGTGAGGGCTGGCTCACAGCCAGTTAGCCACTAAAGCTAGCTTCCGGTAGAGCCTTGTGGCAAGTAAGGCACAGTGTTAAAAAGCCCATAATGCTAATGCTAATTCTGCCGGGGGAGGGAGGGAAGATCGCCCCCGACACTTCTCATCTCAATCATTAGCGGAAGCATGCAGGGAGGGGATGGAAAAGCTCTTTACTGGAACCTGAGCCTTTCCAGAGGATTTCTAATGGGTTCTGGGGGAGGTGTATGTGTGTGTGTGTGTGTGTGTGTGTGTGGGGGGGGGGGGGGGGGGGCTTTTCTCTTCTCAACGGGCGGACCCTTGACAGCTCATTCCACTGTTGAATGCAACACAGATGGGATATGATGAAACACTACGCTCATTCTGGAATATCTGTTATCAGTTTGGTTTTGGAAGGAGCGGGCTTATAATCCTTTCATACTGTAGTTGGAGGAAGGATATTTGCTGGATGACTTCCTTTTAGAATTATGATAATTCTTTTTAATAAAAGAAAGATTTTTTTATTTTATGAGCAATATGAGTAAACAAAAATGTTAATAACTTTGCATTTGTAATCTCAGGTAAAATAGATATTCTGATGTTCAAGAGGGAAGTTGACAAAATCCATTTTTCATTCACATTTTGTTTCAAAGTGGCTTTTTAAAGCGGTAACGAGTAACATTTAAATATCTTTTAAACAGCCTCATGTTTCCTCTCATAATCATAAATTACCTTTAACAGCAAACGAGACCATCAGTGCAAAGAAAGACATTTTTATATAGTTTTTATTACTGCATTTGATCTGGTCGTACACCCAGTCCGATTTTCGGTTCACGCGTGCATGCTCTATGGTCACATATCCGTATTGGTCGCAGATTTCAGTGTGGCGCAGGAATGCGATTTGAGAAGCCTATTCCTCCAGGTGAGGGAAGGGGATAGGGAGACCAGATCCCAATTCACCAGATGTGGGACAAAGACTACGTTTGTGTCAAAGTGCCGTTTTTTTAGCAAAATAAACTCGTGTCACCACCGGTAATGCCAGAGACACGGCTTTCTATATTAAAAAAACACTATCTTTAGATCAGCGCGCAGCAGTTAAGTTAGCTACTGTTAAACAAATAGAGCATTAAGGCTGCGGCTTCACATTAAAAGCATTTCACTGGCTTCACATTAACATTTCACTTGACAAACGTGAGTTGGCTTTTATTTTGAAGTAACAGGAAGATAAACGCTGAAGCACTGCAGGCAGCACCTTCACAGAGCCCACTGAGCCAGCAGCCCGATTCACACACAGACAAACACACACACAGACAAACAGAGACTGCTGTCTCCTCACAGCTATCGGATAAATGCCAGATTATAAAACACGCATTTAAAAAGGGGGGCTCACTTTCAATAACAATGCGGGACAACGTCTCAATTTGCGGGACGTGTGAAAAGTAATGGAAATGCGATCTGGTCACCCTAGAAGGGGAGCGGGAGCCTTGTTTGAGACAGTTATTTGTCGTCATAATGACTGATAACGGGGCTGAACCATCAAAGAAAAAAAGAAAATGCAATGAAGAAAAGCTAAAAGGGAGAGTGATAGGCGGGCGGGAGGGCGTTGCCAAGCAACGTATACACAATTTCACGGAGTGAACCTAGACTGCAGTGTTTACTCCTAAATGAATGAGCGGTAGCCTACTAAAACAAAGTTTACTTTGCCTCACCAGCATCATCAGATGACCATTATTCATCGGAAATAGTCATTATTTACAACAACATAAACACATTACCTCATCGTGATCCATAACTAACTGCCGTCTCTCGTTCATTCGCTTTGTGTGGGGACACATACTCGTTCAGCTCCATGAGAGGTGACAATGGATCAACTCATTGCAATCAGGTGTAGTTGATGCTGTGTCACTAACCACTCTCACCGAGCCGAAAAGAGTCCGGTGCCCTCACACTTTCAACACACGGACACGCACTATATTGCTTCCTGATTATTTGAATCTTGCACACTCTGCACGAGCTAGAAAACAGCTTCACGACAGCTGGCGTCGTAAAAATACTACCGCTTTTGTTCAAAGGTGTCGCCAACGTGCCAACTTACTCGTAGTGGCTTTAATTAAGATACCCTAATACTTAGATCCTTTACTCAGATAAAAAAAAATTAAAAACTTAAAACAGGGAGAAAAAGGAAGAAATGTTTGGAGGAGTAAGAGAACAGATCCCTCTTGCATGATGGACAGACATTCACTAGATGCCATCTGTAAACAACAAGCAGACTGACAATGGCCGCGTTTCCCAGATTCGATCGTTCTTTGGGACCAAAGAAGGGTCGAAAGAAGGGTTCACCTAAGAAGGAGCGCTAAGGTACGGGTGTTTCCCAGATGCCATCTTAAGTGCCTTCTTTGGAGAACGCGTAAGATGAAACGAAAGAAGGTTCTTAGTGGGAGCTGTCCACCGCGGTGGTGCTGAAACTGAATAAATCGATGCCAGGCGAATCGATCACCCACCTCTTTATCAGAGCATAAGTCACACACAGCGCCCCGCGGTCTCCCCCACACAGGTGGAATTAGGCTACTCATGTATCGTGTGTGTGTGGGGGGGGTGTGTGGGTGCGGGTGTGTGTGTGGCAACAAGTGTATCCAAGTAGTAATCAAGCCCATTAGCGCATATATACCCCGTGGATATAGGCACACATGTGAGAATGGAAGAAAGCGGCAGCAAAAGAAACAAGCGGGAACCGTCGTTTACCGCAGAGGAGATGGGCGTCTTAGTGGACGAGGTCTGGCAGTACCGGGGAGTTTTGTTTGGGGGAAAAAGGGGCAAAAAGAACATCACGGTGAAGAACCGTGTTAGGCAGGCCATAGCCGAAAATATGTCCCCCTCTAGCCCATGTGGCCTGCGTGACTGGCGTGCTGTGAGGAAGAAGTGGCAGGAGTTCCAGAACCAAACAAAAAGGAAGAGTGCGAAGGTTTCACTAATCAATCTCCCTTCGTTGCAGGTGATGCAGACGCCCAGTAAAGACAGCGCGGAGTAACCCCCCCCCCCCCCCATATGGTTTCAATAAACTATTTTGGTTTCTTTTCAACCATGTATTGTGTGGATCATTTTGCATTGAAATGAGGGTATCAAACCTAGCAACAAAAAGTCCCAGGCAATTTGTAATTTATCTAAGCGTAGGTAAATGACGTGTGCGTATTGTGCGCCCTTTCAACAGCATTCCAGTGCCAGACTTTCAGGTAAAGCACCCGGACACTGCAGCAATAATCATAGTGTGCAGGACGTTACATGTAGCCTACATCTGCTGGTTCTGTTTATTTATTTCAGCCTTCAGGCCTGAGAGTTGATATGGGCATGATGTGGTGGTTGTGGGTTTATGGTTTAGTGATCAGTGCTTGCTTGGTGACTGGTGTTAAAGGGGTAGGGGCTGGGGTTGGTGGACCTCAGAAGAGGTTGATATGTTCCTAAAAACGCAGCGCAGCCAGGAGCTGCATCTCCTGGCTGAAGGCAAAATTGCAGCGGGTTGCTCTGTATGTGTGGAGACACCAGAGTGATCAGCCGTTGGATCTCCGCACGGGGCAGCCGATACTTTGCCTGGACGGCCCGGTCTGATGGCACGTCCAGTGGGGAGAAGTGCCGACGCACGTATGCATTTATGTAAACCATCTGGCTTCACGCTCGGCGAGGCTGTTGGTTCGCAGCGAAGGTGTTGTATTGCAGCCATGGTTTCACACACGCCCGGACTTTGGCAACGCCTTTATAGCAGGTGGAGCCGCTCTGGATGAGGTTCAGATGAGTTCAATTAAATCTGTTTCTTTGATATCTGTGAAATGCCACAGGGTTGTTGATGTTTTTTTTTGTATGTGTAGTAGTACTATAAACTCACATGTGTGTGGAAAACGTAAACGTCTAATTCATTAAAACTAATTTGTTTCTCTACTATTAGTCTATGTTTATTGCGCCAGTGGTCCGCATTGAGCATTGTTTTATTATTTTGAAAAGTGGAGGAAATAAATTTCCCTGCCGCGGCATGATCACTGACGATTTGGTCGCTAAGAAGGTTGTAAGAGTGGGTCAGCTCCATCTTACACTTCCGTCTTAGTGAAAGAACTTCTTTCGCTAAGAACAAATCTGGGAAACGCATTCTTCTTTCACAGCGTTCTTAAGAGCGCTCCAAAGAAGTACTTAGCCCAAAGAGGCTCTTAACGAATCTGGGAAACGCGGCCAATACGGGTAGCAAGATGGTAAACGTATATGAAGAAAAATGGATCAACAGTTTACACATCTACATATTTTAAAATCTCATGTTGACTGTGAGAATTTAACTGCAGAAATTATAATGCCAAGACCGTCTTAAATATTGAAGACCTAAGTGCTTGCTTCAAAAGATATGCATGCCCCGAGAAGTTGGGTTATTATGTATTACTGCCTGAGCTCCATCTCGGCATCGCATAAATGATACACCAAACGAGAAATGTCAATGGTAATACGCATCGGATGGCTGCTGTAACAAGACTTGCTCATCTTACAATTATTCCAAGCAGCGAGCACACCGCCATCACTTATGAAAACCATGCATAAGTCAAGAGGCATCCATCCTCTCCTGCATGTCTTCTCCATTCATTTTCCTACAGGCCCTGAGCAGGTGTGGGAAAAGCATTGGTTGCACCACTAATGTGGATAGTCTGCTCCCATTCTTTAGTTTGTGTGTGCATGTCTGTGTAAGGTGTCTATATATAACGCGACTTTTAAACTTTGCAGAGTTCCACCTGCGTGATTCATGTGGTGTAGATGTGCACTGGTCCCATTACAGACCCAAACAGGAGAAAGCACATGGACTTTACAACCACCTGCCTGCTTGTACATACACAGTCTGAAGGCATCTCCCTACATGCAAGCAAAATGGGATAGCATCAGGTATGGGAATGAAGATGGATATGTTTGTGTTTACACAAAGATGGAGTCAGCAATTCTAGAGAAAGCTTGTTGTCAAAATCACTTTATGTCAAAATGTATGAATTTGTCCTCACGATTCGCTACCTGTCCATACTGTGTGTGTGTGTGTGTGTGTGTGTGTGAGTGCTGTTAATACACAGCCTAGGCTCTGTAAACAGCCATGTTGCTAGCTAGGTTGGGCCCCCCTTGATTACATACCCTATGTCTGTGTACCAGTTTAGAGAGACTAGGCTGTATATTAACACTGGATTTTCTTTCAGGGCACACACAATATGGACAGTGGATCATGAGGTGAGTTTAAGTTATTTTTTTACAAGAGTTCTCCAGAATTGCTAACACCACCTTTAATGTCACACCTGCTAAACAGTGTGTAATGCTGACAGATTTGCAAATAATAATGATAACTAAGTAAATTATCTTTGAAAAGAGAATTAAATTTATTTTGTACAAAATAGAACAGCCTAAAATGTAGGGGAGAGTGGGGTGAGTTGTGCCGGTGGGGAAGTTGTGCCACCCCTTATTTCTAGAAAACCATAGAAGAAATTGGAAATGTGACCATATATTTAAGAAAAGCCATCGATTTGACTCATCCTGTAAAGAAGGGAGAAACATGGCATAAGATAAAAGCACATTTAAACTCAAAAAAATGTTTTTTGGCCTTTCAAAGTAAAATTTCCATGATCAAGGTTTTTTGAGTATTGTGTCTGAACAATTATAGACACGTTTGAAAACATTTGACACATGTGTTAGTGCTTTGGTATGCTACACTTTGTGTCTATATAGTTAGCACGATGTCAGCCCTAAACTGCTGCATCATGCTTATTATCCAAAATTCTGGGGTTGGGGTGATTTGTGCCAGAGGGCCTGGGGTGAGTTATAAGTAAGTAAGTAAAATGTATTTATAAAAGCACATTTTGCACTGTCCTAAGCAGTGTTGGGAACGTTACTTTAAAAAAGTAATTAGTTATAGTTACTCACTACTTGTTCCGAAAAGTAACTGAGTTAGTAACCAAATTACTGTATAATAGAAGTAACTAGTTACCAGGGAAAGTAACTATTTGCATTACTGTAAAAAAAAAAGTTGCTAGGCCATATGTCAAAGAATTTGGATTTTTCTAAACAGTTTTCACAAGTCAGTTGAAATGAGTATAGAACAGACAGGTCGGCCTACATAACCTTTGATATTTATTGCACATCAACAGACAGCACAAGGTTTATCCTGCACTTCAAGTAGGCCTATTTTGTACTCAACAAAAGTAAACATTATTTGACCCCAATGAATTTGAAGTAGTGCTTATATCTTCCACCTTGGTGGATGTACTGTTAACGCGCTGATCTGCTATATCACTGGATTCACTTCAGGGGTGTCGGCCAAAACACCACTTAAGGCTATAAACGTCAGATTATGAAGCATGAGACGATGAGAGGAGGAGTAAGGCTTCATCCTCTGTTTATTTCTTCTTCTTGGTCATTACCCAGCCTTTATGACCATAGGTGAGAGTAGGAATGAATATCGATCGGTAGATCATGAGCTTTGCCTTCTGACTCAGCTCTCTTTTCGTCACAACGTTGCGGTAAAGCGAGTACAAAACTGCCCCCTCTGCTCCGATTCTCTGGCCATCTCACTCTCATTGTTCCCTCCAGATATGGGGGACTCGAGTCATATGACTTGACTCGAGTCGCAAATTTGAGGACTTGAGACTTGCTTGACTAACACTGATAAAAGACTCGATTTGACTTTGACTTGGTCTTCATGACTTGAGACTTGACTTAGACTTGGGACAGATGACTCGAAATGACTTGAATTTTTAAAAGTTAGATTACGTTGGAAATTATATTTTATTTTGAAACATGATCGGGTGATTTTACAGTGCAATGCACGCAGTGCGCTGCATGGACAAACAGCGTCAGCAGGTCAACACAGGAGCAGCAGTCACGGAGGAGGCTAGACCTTTCTTTATATGTCCATGGGCTAGACCAAGAGTAATTCACGTGAGCCTCCCACACGCTTATAACCCAATCACAAATATGTAGCGCCTTCTTCCCTTCCCTTTTCACGTTGTAACGGCCCCGGGAAGTCTTGTAAAAGAAAACGAAAGTAACGAGCATTTCCTGTAGCGCTGCTGCCTTGATAACGCACGCTTCCTTATCGAGCGCCCTACCTCCACGGACTGTAGGCTTTATAAAAGCATCTCTGTGAGACAAAACAGCGGTTATGAATATGATGCAGTTCAACCTTCCACGTTCACCGGCCCCTTCCGACAGCTCACAGCCACCGCCCCTGCACCGACAGCACAGCAAACTGCCCGTTATGACAGTTCGCCCCCCAGTATGAAAAATAAATTAATCGGGATGAATCAAAATGTGATCCTGCCATAAAATAAAAGGTGATATGATATTTTTGCCATAGCGCAGATCCTTGCCCTGTTTTATTCTAAATGCATTATGGGCATTAAGTGTCTGTTTTGTGTAAGTAGGCTATCTGTTACTATTTGCCTTTCTTGTTTTCCATGTTAAAATTGAAAGTAGCCTAAATGTGGTTGAAAGAAAACGAAATGTGCGGTGTTGATCATATGTGATAGATAAGGGGTCGCTATTGGATGCAGACATTAGGAGATTTGGACCTTTGCTGTATGAAAATGTTGTCAACTGGACCCATTTCAATTTTAGTTGAAGACCCCTCGGTCAGACCAAGAATAATTCAATTGTAGTTCAAGGTTGATGTTGTCGATGACGGTATGAAGAAGAGAACTGTGAAATGCAGGTCTTTTAAATGTAGAAACTGGGTTAGATAATATGATTTTTGTATGACTTGACTTGTGACTTGCTTGACCTGAGCAATGACTTGACTTGTGACTTGCTTGATTCTCACCACAGTGACTTGGACTTGCTTGAGACTTGAAGGTTATGACTTGAGACTTGCTTGTGACTTGCACATTAGTGACTTACCCCCGCCTCTGGTTCCCTCACTCGCAAACAATACCCCAGTGTAGGCTACTTGAACTCCTTCACTATGGGGTAAGGACACATTCCATATCTGGAGTTGATCCATCCTGTCCAAGAATATAACAAACAGGATGTTTTCCGATTGAATTTGGTAAATATCTTAAATTAATATGTGGAAATCGTAACTAAATATGTGGAAATCATAACTATCAAACATAATCCGATTTCAACCAAATGACTAATGTTGGTAAGACATAAGTCATTGATGCAATTTTTTCCTGTGTTATGCAATGTTTTTTTAAGTATTAGAATAAGTCAGGAATTCAAGAACCTCTGGCCCTTGTTTGCAAGTGAGCGGACAATGGAACATGAGACTGCCCGGAGAATAGGAGTAGCCGTGGCACTATGGCAATCGCTATACTGCAGTATTTTGACGACAAGACAGCTAGCATACAATCAAAAGTGAATTCAAGTTGAGTATATTGGGCTGTTACACCTCAACACAGATGAGGTCAAGATGAAAGTTGGAAATGCAAAGTTTTCTTGCTCGATTCAAAATGTTCGTCTTTTGAAATAAAAAACAGCAATTTTTTGTGGCATACTACAAGAAAAAAAACGTGATCCAATGCCCACAAAATATATTGTTGTTTATTTCATTATATATTGGTGTTATAACGATTCTGACCCACAATCCAGTGCGCACGTGAAGTGACGTAACATCGACGAAGCCTCCATATGAAAACAAACGGGGATGCAACGGATATAAAAGCAAGAGGCAAGATCAAGGCGCAATGTTATGATGAAATAAGAGAGAAAAGTATGTCCCAATAGTATGCCTACTGCATCCTAATTAGATTCTTTTTATCGTCAGATGTAGTATGTAGAATAGAAAAAAGAAAGAGTATGCGATTCGGAACGCAACCAGAGTTGAAATGGGGCAGGGAGGGGAGTGACATGCAGAGAACGACCGCGGGCTGGAATTGAACCCGGGTCCGCTGCTGGCCGAGGCCCATGCTAAGGGCGCCCCAGTTTATTTCTTCTTTAACATGCACAGCAGCATACAGATCCCGGGGAACGTTAAACAGCTGACGCGACCCGCGAATTGCGTCTGTTTAATAACGTGCATAAATTATAACTTACAATAGAGATCGGCAAACTCCATTCACAAACTCAGGGAAAGCACGTTTCAACCGTGGAATGATTCTGCGGAAACTTGCACGCTCACACAACAGAGAGAGAAAGAAAAGGAAAGCTCCGGCTAACTGACATCACGGACGCTAACTGATCATCCACACTGATTAAAACACTATAAGGGGGGGCGCGGAGTTGTGGCAGGGGGGGCGCGGATGAATATGTGAAAAAAAATAAAAAAATAAAAAATCTGTTTAGTTTGTGTTTTTGATATTAACACCATATTAAACAAATGTAAGTTATCTTACACAAAAGGTATACAATGTTTTGGTCTAGATAGTTAACAGCCTAATAATTAAATCGATCATCTGGGAGATAATCCGCGGTTAACTGATCACGTCACATTCACGTCCATGCACAGTGTGTATTGAGTTTATTTTAAAACATTTGGAAATGGGGCTGCCTTCAGTTGCCCATGCACTGTGTATAGTCTATAGCCTATTTCAGCCTTGTCTGTGGAAATAAAGATAGCTGGACAAGAGTTCTTCTGCTTCATTCCTCTCACTGCATTTAAATGCAATATTACAGAGAAATATGTCTCGTTAAAGAAAAAGAGCTCCAATCCCAACCCAGAGGATGCATAATATTTTATTTTAAATTAATATTTTTATGGAAAATTCATGTGTCTTTCTTCAATAGCTTCTAATTCATCAGACCCAGTGTCTCCAAAATATTTGTTCACACAAAATTCCTCAGATTTAGCCTCTATTTTCCTTTCAAAGTGCACCAGATTCATGCATTTCACTTCAAAAAAGGTAAAAAAAAATATCCCGGGGGGGCATACCCCCGGACCACCCTAGGAGGGTCAGGATTTCTGCTGGCTACTAATTTCACCCAGCAGGACATTGGAGGCACTAGCGAAAAAACACTGGGTGGATGAATGACATTTAACAATAGTCAATAATTTGGGCAAGTTGGGTATCTCTCTCACTCCATTGCACACTCAGTCACTACTATCCATGCTCAAAGGAAGCTGGATTAAACCACTGGATAAAGATGTTCAAATGTATTTTAAAAAAGCTAAACAAAAACATACTTCGATAAAGATGTTTAAAGAAATGTGTTTAAAAACGCACAAAGATGTTTAGAATGTTTAAAATGTGTAAAATAATGATAAGATCTTTCAAAACACACAGGGATTTTTTTTTTGGGGGGGGCTCCGCTGAAATTTGTTCTCTGAGGGGGGGCTCACTCTCTCACACTTTGAAAACCCCTGCTGTAACCAATAAAAACTAAACCCACCCGGTCTCCTCACTAGCAGTTTGTGTATGGAGCCAGGGGTGCGTTCGGATTACAGTTTATTCAATCAATTCATAGTAACGCACCGCATTTAACGTTCAGTAACGATAACAGCGTTGTAACGATGGAAACAGTAATTAGTTAGATTATTGAAAAAATAACGGCGTTACCTAACGCCGTTATTTTAAACAGCGTTATTCCCAACACTGAAGTGCTGAACATGGTGCATTCAGTAGGTAAAAATGAAGGTAAAATAACAATAAATAAACAAAAAATCACATAAAGCCCAGACATCCACATATAAACAAAGATAGTAGTGCAGAGGTAAGATAGTTAATGGGAAGGAAAACCAGGGTGTACAGATGGGTTTTGAGCCTTGATTTAAAGGCAGAAATGGAGGGGGATTGGGAATCGCATATGCCAGGTGGTAGTTGGTTCTACAAGGGCGGAGCAGCTAGTGCAAAGTACACTTCTGAGAGTTGTGCCATTGGCATGGCTGTATACGCTGGTCACCAAAAGAAAGTGATTGTCTACAGTAGCTCAGAAGAGACTGCCATCTCCATTCCACTTAACGACACCACTGATGAGAGTTCAGATGGCCAGAAAGATGATGCTGGTGACTTTGTCATTGTGAGCTTTGCAGGTAAAACCATTAGATCTGCTAGGCCTTGTTTAAGAAAATTGTCCTTCAATCTTTGTAAAATATTTACTTACATAAACCTTAAATAAGTGATTGTCTAATGGATTTGTCTTGCATTACAGTTTATGATATAGTTTATGATAGTTTATGATATATATATATATATATATATATATATATATATATATATATATATATATATATATATATATATATATATATATATATATAAATGACACAATTTACCCCATGGTATTCTCTCTTGTGGCACAACTTACACCAAGTTGCCACAAGACAACTTTTTTCCGAAAGCTATATTTCTTAAACAGTTTATTTCAGATCCAAAGTTATTGTTGCCGGGGATGCACAACACCCTGAAATATATGTACATATTTGAGTTGGAGACTTTACTGTCAAGGCCTCACTTTAAAGTCACTTTGAGTAAAAAGTGGCACATCTCACCCCACTCTCCCCTATAGTTTTTTTTCTATGTCAATTGACGCTTATCCTCAAAATTCACCCTTCAGCAAAATGTACAAGTGTTCAGAAGTGATTTGCCCCTGCTTAACAATGTTTTGCAGGTTGAGTCAGAAATCATCTATTTTAGTAAACTAAGCATCTGCCCCAGGGGCCCTGGGAGGGAAGATGAAGTCTGTTCTTCCTGGCTTTGATTTCTTTACCTCTAGACACAGCATTTCAACTAAACTTCAGCTGCGGTAAATATTCTTTCAACATCAAACACCTTCCGAAACACAAACATTTTATTGAAGCACTTCATTAAATCTGCTGCATATAAAATACTGAACAGGCAATCCGCAAAGTAACAAACTCCACAAACCACTTCTCACAGTATTGTATACAGGTATCATAAAAAGGGTTGAAAATGTTAAGTTGTTGTCCCTATAATGTTAAATATGTCCCTTTAAAGAGTTTGGAAAGGACAACCAATACATATACAATACAATAATGTTATTCAGTAACAGTAGGTCTCTCAGTGTACCTTTACACCAGGATGCACATGCGGCTAGTTGTGAGTTGGTGGAGTTTAGATGTCAGAAATTGCATTGCGCCTACAAAGGCACTGAAGAAGAGGAAACCTGCCAGCAAACATGGATGTAAATAATGGATGATTTAAAATATGTTGTTGTTTAATGGTTTCAAAAATGTTTTATGACAAAGGAAATACAAGCAACACATTAGGCCTTTAGGATATGCACAATGCATTTGGATGAGCTGTGAAAAAAAATCCTACAGGGCACATTTATCTATCTCCAATGCACTACGATGGTATAAAGCCCTTCACAGAATTGACATTATATTTATGTCTATTATTTATTCATATACAGTATCTCACAAAAGTGAGTACACCCCTCACATTTCTTCACATTTTTCTTTATATCTTTCCATGGGACAACACTGAATAAATGACACTTTGATACAATGTAAAGTAGTCAGTGTACAGCTTGTATACCAGTGTAAATTTACTGTCCCCTCAAAATAACTCGACACACAGCCATTAATGTCTAAACTGCTGGCAACAAAAGTGAGTACACCCCTTAGAAAAAATTTACAAATTGGGCCCAAAGTGTAAATATTTTGTGTGGCCACCATTATTTTCCAGCACTGCCTTAACCCTCTTGGTCATGGAGTTCACTAGAGCTTCACAGGTTGCAACTGGAACCCTCTTCCACCCATTTATGACAGCATCACAGAGCTGGTGGATATTAAAGACCTTGCGCTCCTCCACCTTCCGTTTGAGGATGCCCCAAAGATGCTCAATAGGGTTTAGGTCCAGAGACATGCTTGGCCAGGCCATAACCTTTACCCTCAGCTTTTTTAGCAAGCCAGTGGTCGTTCGGAGGGGTGTTTGGGGTCGTTATCATGTTGCAATACCACCCTGTGGCCCAGTTTACGAAGGTTGAGTGCACATGGTCAGCGTCGTACACAGAGGTTGGCTTTGGAAAATAGACGTATGAGTGCTGCCAGCATTGCTGAAGGGCTTGAAGGGGTGGGGGGTCAACCTGTCAGTGCTCAGACCATACGCCGCACTCTGCATCATACTGGTCTGCATGGCTGTCATACCAGAAGGAAGCCTATTCTAAAGATGATGCACAAGAAACCCCACAAAAAGTTTGCTGAAGACAAACAGACTACGGACATGGATTACTGCAACCATGTCCTGTGGTCTGATGAGACCAAAATACATTTATTTGGTTCAGATGGTGTTAAGAGTGTGGAGTGGCAACCAGGTGAGGAGTACAAAGACAAATGTGTCTTGCCTAGAGTCAAGCATGGTGGTTGGAGTGTCATGGTCTGGGGCTGCATGAGTGCTGCCAGCACTGGGGATCTACAGTTCATTGAATTCTAACATGTACTGTGACATACTGAAGCAGAGCATGATCCCCTCCCTTCATAAACTGGGCCGCAGGGCAGTACTGCAACATGATAACGACCCCAAACACCCCTCCGAATGACCACTGGCTTGCTAAAGAAGCTGAGGGTAAAGGTTATGGACTGGCCAAGCATGTCTCCAGTCTTAAACCCTATTGAGCATCTTTGGGGCATCCTAAAACGGGAGATGGAGGAGCGCAAGGTCTTTAATATCCACCAGCTCTGTGATGCTGTCATAAATGGGTGGAAGAGGGTTCCAGTTGCAACCTGTGAAGCTCTAGTGAACTACATGACCAAGAGGGTTAAGGCAGTGCTGGAAAATAATGGTGGCCACACAAAATATTTACACTTTGGGCCCAATTTGGACATTTTTTCTTAGGGGTGTACTCACTTTTGTTGCCAGCAGTTTAGACATTAATGGCTGTGTGTCGAGTTATTTTGAGGGGACAGTAAATGTACACTGTTATACAAGCTGTACACTGACTACTTGACATTGTATCAAAGTGTCATTTATTCAGTGTTGTCGCATGGAAAGATATAATGAAATATTTGAAGAAATGTTAGGGGTGTACTCACTTTTGTGAGATACTGTATATATATATATATATATCCACTTAATAGTTTATGTGCCACTAAAAGTTCACTTGCTGTTGTGCTCTTATGTGGTGAAGCTCTGAACCAGTTGACCAAGCGGTTACCTGTGCCTGTAACCTAACACAATATTGACTGATTGCTACTGATTGATTCACTGATCAATACTCATTATTGATCCATAAAGACACAATATGATATGTCAAGGTAAAGAAAAGTAATTGACCTCACAATGTTTCTCTTCATAAGAGATCATTGGGAACATGGCCCAGGTCTTCTCATCACCTGATATCTTTAGTTCACCAGTACCTTAGCAAAAGACTTGGTTCCAGTGCCAACACTAGAACAACTAATGTAGATGGCTCACACATGAAAGAGAGTTTACCCGCTGCTTTAAAGACATTCGTCACAGATACAAGTGTCATTTATTACTGCAAGAAGCACATGTATCAAACAATTGCAACAATTGCATTACTTTTAAAGACACCAAATAATGCTGCTTATCTTGCATGTTTATTTTACTAGAAGCAACAGTACTGTACAACAAAAACAAACTATTGCCTAATCAAAGAGGTAATTTCAGTTATATTGTAGAATTTATTACATGCAGTGTAATACTTGTTGTTAATGAGAGCCCCTGGGCATAAATGAATAGAAAAAACTATTAACTTAATGGTGCACATTTAACTAATCAGAAGACAATTAACTGAAGGATGTTGAAAATTCTATAATAACTGATTATTATTTTTTGAGCAGGATAATAAACAGCAGATGTTGGGAGATGTGAAATGAATTCTTCCCCATCATGAACAACACATTGTTAGAAATACGATTTGATAAATCTACAGTGTGTCCATGCTGTTTTTAATTTTGACATGACGTGTAGGACTTATTTACTCTGAGAATGTGTTTCATCTTCTTCACAGTTGGTGTTCAGATTACAGTGGAGCTACAATTCAAATCACCTGGAGTTTATCATCTTTGCAAATACTGTCCAGTGAAGCTCATAAGCAACACCCCGCACTCAAAGCCTGGCGTGGACATTATTGCTCGCTATGTTTTGTCATTTAAATGCATAACCATATCAGTATGGGAGGGACTGCATTAAAGATAACATTTTGAAGTCCTGCTAGTGTGGGCCGGATGACAAATGATGGAACACCAATCAATGGAGGTCCATCTCGGCGCTGTGGCCAATAAAAACTTCCGATCTGATTAACATCAAAAGCACAATTAAGAGATAAGCAGCAAAGCAAATGGACTTGAACGTGATGTGATCAGTTAACCTCGGATTACCTCCCAAATGATCTGATTAAATTATTAAGATATTAACTATCTACCAAAACATTGTATTCCTTTTATTGTATGATAATTTACATTTTCCTAATATGATGTTGATATCAAACACACAAACTAAAAAAAAATTGGGGGGGCCCCCTGGCAGTCGGGACCCTAAGCAACCGCTCATTTCGCTTATGCCTCGGACTGGCTCTGCTGACCAGTGACCACCATAAGCGGGTGGGTAACTTGGAGGCAGGCTGTCCTGCCCACCCAATAATACGATTAGAAGCAATGCATGGTAATGGTATATTCTTTAGTATTAATTAATTGTCTGAATTTTATTTGACATTTTCTTGGACAGCAAATGAACAGGTCCGTCCGATAGTGGGTCTGGACTTCCACCTAAAAAAATAATATATTTTTTTTTTGGTTTGGGTGGGCACAGTCCACATTTGGGTGGGCACGGCCCACCCTGGCCCCTGGCTACCGCCGGCCCTGCTGAGGAGCAGATATTTCTCAAGTGTCAAGATGGGCTATTGGATAGCTCCTGCTGCCCCATGAATATATGTGCATTAGCATAGTTTCATTACTCATATGAATAAAGATGTCATCTGGAGGAGGAAAACGGCATGGGAAATCTTCAAAGCCGAGGCATAGCTTTGAAGGTGTCGCTGGCAGCTTCAAAGAGCCAACGTACATGTCTCCCTAGGGGCTAGAAGCTCATAAGTGTATAATGAGAGATCTTGAGACAGGCCCCTCAAGCAACCACCTATGTGCTCACCAATGATCTCTGTGCATTGAAGTCATTATGAGAGGGTCCTGATAAGCTGGTTCTCGCGTGAGGAAACTGATCTATGGGCTTTATGATTTTATCAGTCTTCATAAAAAGCGGCTTTGGTCCTGTGAGCTGTTGGTAAGCTCACAGAGCAGTTCAATGTCATGTGATGTGACACCATCTGAAATCTGCAACTTCAAAAAGTTCTCACCAGAGAGAAGGAGAGAGGACTTTCGGGAGCTTGAAAGAATAGGCAGTGGTGTGACACGTCAAATATTCTCATTAATCCATAAGCAGGCAGTCACTGGCCTAACATATCCAATAATACTTTCATTGGTGCTGCCAGGGTTTTCCATACCAAGCGTTTAATGTTTTTCAAACAGCTCTGCACAATAAATTCTCTTTGCTTAGCGAAGAAAGAAAAGTACAAACCTGTCCAGGACTTCTGTAAAAAATCCTGTGCGAAAGCCTTTTTGATTCGCACACAGTTGATAGATTCATCATAGAAACAAAGAGACCAAATGGAGGCTGCAGCAGGTGGCACATCCACTCTACACAGCTTAAAAGTGCACTTTATTCAATCAGGAACAGCAAATAAAGCCATTAAAGGCGAAGGGAGCTACTACTTATTTTTCCTCTTTCTTAAGGCTTAGTGCTATTTTTCACAGAGCCACAACAAGTGTTTTTTTTATTTAATATGTGACACGCTGACTGACAGGTTGAACACAATGTGGAAATAATCCTTTAATGGTTGCATCAGTCGCACAGAGGGTCTCTAAAATACTTGTATGTAGTTTCGGGCTTTGTAGTTGTGAAGAAAAGAGGTTTAAAAAGTTCTTGCAGGGAAAAAACAAAGATAATTGAGGTAGGGAAGTGTTTTCAAGCTACGCCTCCTTTAATAGAGGAAGTTGTCTGTTGTTGAAAAGCCCTGCCTGTGATTTGAGTTCACTTCACAATCCAACTTTGTCCATGCCACGATTATGAAACGAGCAAGCATTGTTTTTCTATTCATCTTTATTTTTTTCTACTTTCTTTTCTTTCTCGTATTCACTCATCTGAACTTCTCCATTATTCTGGAATATGTATGACATTTGTCTGTCATGAACGTTAATATGCTTATACAGCCTCTCAAGCTCGCCAACATTTTCCAACCAATGTGTTCTAAAAAATGCAGTTATGATACATCAATTTGCACAAAGTGAGCATGTCAGGATAACGAGATTAAACACGTTGAGATTCGAGCCCTGTGCTTTTTGTCAGGCAATTCTTGGGGTGTCGACGATGTGGTATCCAATCAGTGTGCGCATGATTAACCGATTGTTAGGGCTTTTCAAATGAGATTTTAATGGTGATGGTGATAAGCAGTAAACATGTTATTGAACATAAAATTGCATGTGCGGGATTGAGGATCATAATGACTCTCCTTTCCAAAAAAAAACTGCGAAATCCAATCTTCCACAAACATATCTAACAGGCTTATAAAGTGAAGCCCTGTGTGCAGATTAGATTTCATGTTGTTTTGTGTCATATCTCATCACTGATCAAATTTTTTTTAGACGGATGCAACTTCTTTCAAATATCCAGTGACAGGCTTTCATTGGGTCTCAAACCATTGTAGCATATTGTCATGAGCAATGTACTTAGACTTCATAATGGACCGTGAGTCACTCTCTGCTATGGTGTTCACAAAGAAGCCATTCAAGGCCAGATTACACGTAGACGTGAACGGACATGATTAGTCATGATTTTGGCCTGAGGTTGTATGAACTCGCTTTCTAAATTAACATCTTCCAGTTGTTCCAGGTGATATACTCAACAAACACACTACCACGCCGTTTCCATGGGACAGCTAGATAGGATTAAGCCATATAGCGATTTTGCCACTCGAATGGACCGCGTCCCTTGTCTGAGTATACATGGCCCTTCAGAGAATCGAATAAATGGCCGGAGCATGGTTGACTCAACAACACTACTATTTATCACGTCGTCTCCTTCCACTTCCTTGTGATATGCGATCCTGTATACATCTATCTATAAAGCAAGAAATGTCTGTCTGTCTGTGTGTGTTCCTGTGGCTCGCATATCTCTCGGACTGTTAGTCAGATCGGCCTGAGCTTCTGGATATGGCTTGCACACGGCACAAAGGTGTGCATCCTTGATTGATTGTGAGGTTTTTTGGCTAATTTCAGTTAGCGTGTCAATAGTGGTTTCCATTTAAACTAGCAAGGTCTCGGATTGCAATGTAAACATGATCGCTTACACAGAATGTTTTAAATTTGTTAGAAACTAACACCTAAACGAGCGATGGGGAACAATGGATCAGCGTTCTCGCTGCGCCCCCTGTCAGTACCCAGGCTTGCCTGGGGAAGCCAATGATCCTTCCAGCAGACTTAATTCTACTAGACGACACCTGAGAGCCAAGTCAAAGAATCCTAGTCAGTATCCCAAAGCTGAAAGCAGCGACAACGACCAGCCTCAAGAGCACCTAGCAGTTGGACCTGCCCTCCGAATACTACAACTGAACGTTGAAGGCCTTTCTGCAGCCAAGCGACACCTCATTTCAATGAGGTGTCGCTTGGCTGGCACACCAACACTCCATCGACGTCATCTGTCTCCAAGAAACCCACGTTGGCACAGAGGAAGCGGGCCGCTACACCATCAATGGCTTTGATCTTCTCTGCTACACTCCCCACGCCAAACATGGACGTGCCACCTACGTGCGCTCTGAGATAGCTGAAGCAAGTCACCTGACCACAGCAAATTTCTCGGACACCATAACCATTGCTGGTTTCCACATCGCCAATGTGTACAAGCCACCAAGTGCCAACTGGGATCTGCAAGTCCTACCCACCTTACCCCACCCTGCCATCTACGTGGGAGACTTCAACAGCCATCACCCTGACTGGGGTTACCCAGCAGTGGATCATGATGGGGAGGCACTTTCAGACTGGGCGTCAAGAAATGATCTTGCTCTCATACACGACCCAAAACAAAGAGGAACATTCCACTCTGCCAGGTGGAAGAAGGACTACTCTCCTGACCTGTGCTGGGTCAGCTCTTTGAATGGAACCCATTTCCCTGCACAGATCCTCATTCTGGGAAACTTCCCACACAGTCAACAGCGCCCCTCACTCATACACATCAGCCTACAACTCCCAGTCTTAAACAGCCCAAGAAAGATGTGCTGGAATTTCCGCAAAGCCAACTGGAAGAAATACAGCGCAACCCTAGACCGGAGTGTTGTTACCATCCCACTCCACACCATCACTGTAGATGAAGCATACAACCGTTTCTGCAGCGCCATCTATAAAACTGCCCACAAAGCGATACCAAGTGGGTATCGCCCCGTCTACATCCCATGCCTGGATGGAGAAAGCGCTGCCCTCCTACAAACATACAAAACATCAGGGGACCCTGAGATAGCAGAACATCTCATTTAATCACTATCTGCAGCTCGGCAAAGGAAATGGGAGGAGACGGTAGCAGAGCTAAACTTCACCCAATCTAGCAGAAAATGCTGGAGCCTCATCCGCCGCCTAGGAGCCGCACAGAAACCCCCAACCCAAAGCCGACCCTCTGTCACACCAAAGCAGGTTGCATCCCACCTACTCAATGTTGCAAAAGCAGCCCAAGACAAGTCCACCAGAAGAGCTGTCGCAACAGAGCTAAGAACAATCCGACGAACAACTGGAAAGGAAAGAAACTCTAAGCCCTTCGAAGTGGCTGAACTGGAGAAGGTCCTGCAGGGCCTGAAATGTGGAAAGGCAGCACGCTATGATAACATCTCTCCAGAGTTCATGAAACACCTGGGCCCCCGAGCTATAACCTGGCTGACCCAGCTCTACACCAGGGTCATACAGACTAACTCTATCCCAAAGATATGGCGGACAGCAAAAGTCATTGCTACACAAAAACCTGGCAAAGACCAAAAACTACCAGCAAGCTACCACACAATCTCAATGCTATGCATTCCACTCAAAATCCTAGAACGCTTTATACTACAACGCATATCTCCAGGAGTAGAAGAAGAGATTCTCTGTGTGGATCAGGCAGGCTTCCGCAAGGACCGCAGAACAGGAGAACAAGTACTTGCCCTAACAACCCACATTAAAAACCGCTTCGAGAAAAAACTGAAGACCGGGGCAGTGTTCCTTGACCTCACCGCAGCATACAACACTGTGTGGCACAAAGCACTCCCTGTCTGGGCAACAGAAATCATCCAATCTCTGCTCTCCAACCGCAGGTTCAGAGTTCACCTTGGACAGAACAAGAGTGCATGGAAAAGGCAGAAAAATTGGCTCCCGCAAGGGTCAGTCTTAGCCCCAACCCTGTTCAACCTCTACACAAACGACCTACCCACCACCATATCCCGCAAATTCATATATGCAGATGACATCTGATTGACCTTCCAAGCACCAGATTTTGGTACATTAGAAGCAGTGCTCAATGAAGACCTTGCTAAACTGCACGAATACTGCAAAACCTGGCGCCTAAAACCAAGCCCAGAAAAAACGGTCTCCAGTGTGTTCAGTGTGTGAACACACAAAAACGGTCTTCAGTGTGTGCAGAGTGGGGGCAGCAGCCCCCACTCTGCGTACTTCAGCACTAGCCCTTGTATTTACTGCAACGGAATACTAATACATTTAACTTTTATTTATCCTCGAGAGACCAATTGAGGGGTGACCCTCATTTACAATGACGTCGAGTTCAAAACAAATTCAAAGGAAAAACAACAATACATAAACAATATTCAATGCAAAAACATCAAATACACAACAACAGGTGAAGAGAGAAAAAAACAATTGAAACATTTACATAGTGGTGAAGAGTGGCAGCAATTAAAATTAAATGGGTGAAAGTACAATATAGCCTAATTAAAACAGTTACAGGTAGAGTTTGGCAGATTTAAGATAGTTTGTTTAAATTGGTTAAAGGATATGAAGGTATTGAGTTTAATTTGTTGCTGTAAGTTGTTCCAGGAGTCGGGGGCACTGAAGCTAAACGCTGTCTTTCCCAGCTCAGACCGGACTATGCCCCTGTTTGGTCCAAACACACCATGTGGACACCCAACTGAACACTACAATGAGGACCATCACTGGAACAATCTGCTCAACACCACTCCCCTGGCTCCCCGTCCTAGCCAACATAGCTCCTCCACACATCCGGCGAGTAGTCCTTACTCAAAGGATGCTCCAAAAGACTAAAGACTCCCCTCATCTTTCAATTCACATGGACATTTTTAATCCACCCACTGCTCGACTTCCATCTAGACGTCCAATTTGGAAGAACCCACCACCAGCTGATCTCACCATCCAATCAGTTTGGAAAAAGGAATGGGAGTCCAAGGACGTCACAAATCAACATCTGGTGTCAGACATCTCCCAAGTAAGCAGTGGAGGACACTGAAAAGATTCAGGACTGGACATGGCCCCTGCTTGGCCAGCCTTCACAAATGGGGAAGCAGCCCAACCCCACAGTGTGCTTGTGGAGAGCTGCAAACAATGCATCACATCATTGAAGCATGCCCTCTACAAAAACTTAAAGGAGGACTTGTCACCCTTCATACAGCAGAGCAAGGGGCAACTGCTTGGCTAAAGGACTTTGCATTCGCTATATAAAATAAACCTAAACGAGCTAAAGACTATTTAATATGCAAAAATGCCCTTCATTTTGTTTGCAAAGATAAATGCTGCTGCAATTACCAATACAAAACATTTTCACCTGCTTCGCCCATAAAGAATAGAGGATTATATGGCCGCAACAAATATTAAAGAAAGAACATAAATCACATTGATGAGCGATGTGACAGCCATTTCAATGTCTGTGTGCCTATGTGTAGGCTACATCGGTTTCTGTGTCCCACTTTGATAGCCGAGTTACATTTAAGCATGCATAATCTACTGCTTCCTACAGGCACTGCACTAGTTTTACAAATACTACAAATGCAGTGCGGGAAACAGCGTTGTCTGACATTTCTTCAAGTGAGCAAACTATTTCAAGAAGGACATGTAGCAGTACATATAGCAGTACCAACAAGACAAGATAGCAAGTAGGGATGAGCCCGAATCCGGATAATAACGGATAATTTCCGAATAGTCCCGTTATTATTCAGGGATTAAATTTTTTTAATATTATGCGCCTAATTGACGCAGCACGTTCCGCCTCAATGACACAACAGGTAGAATGACACAACAGCTGTTCTGTGGTGGACACGAGAGGACCGGGCGCGTCCCGTGACCCGCGGTCTCTCTCTTTTTAGCCACTGATAAACGCAGCGCGTTTACCCCATTCCTTGAATAGAGGGTTCTACCGGTCGCATTCACTGCCGTTTTTATTTGAGTTTCTTTGAAACCCGCTGCCGTGGCGGAGAAGATGGAATATGCTGCACCCCGAGTCACCGTCAGCCCTTCCCCGATGTATTTACATTCACTAGGCCTACTGCTTAAACTCTTCCAAACACCACAACGTTTCCATCAAACTGATGCTTAGGACCTGTACTTTTTCAGCTGTCAATCAATGCGTATACGCCTAGGCCTACTTCAGGACCCATACAATAAAATCGGAAACTGCAAACTAGACATGATCATATATGGCTTTGTGGAAAGGCTAAGATATTATTTAGGGTTTATGAGATTGGCAACTACGTTGATACAGATTGTTCCTAAATCTTAGTTTAGTAAAACAAATGTAAAATAAGTTAAAAGTAAAACACTGACCCTCATTTACTAACAGTGAGAAGCCTATGCACATATTTGGGCTGTTATTTATCAATATTTTCGTTCCCTGAATTTCTTCGTATTCTGAGAACAAAGAAGAGAGAGATGAAAAGGTAGAAATATCTGACTTTTTGACTTATATGTCAATATTACATCAATTTGATGCTTTGAAGGGACAACAATTGCATTGACAATGAATATTAGTTTAGAAAATCAATTTAGGTGTGACTTCCTTTAATGTAGGCTAATGTAAAAGAAACTTCCGGTATACGCCACGCCCACTTCTTGTTGTGTATCCGGATACAGATACAGATAATTTTGTTGGTTTGAACAGATACAGATACAGATAGTGACGTCTCCGCACACCCCTAATAGCAAGGCTCCTGAAAATGGGCCGACTGATGTATGGGATGTTTCCGTCAGTCACATGACTTTGCTGATTGTACAGATCCCTGGAGAGTCTAACGGGGGCGGCTTCTCCTAGGGAAGTGATTGAAGAAAATAACAAATTAGCGGGTAAGAGAACATTGGTAGGCATGAACAAACAGATGGACAGGAGGTTGTTATCTTTAACCCATTGATGACTATGGCAATCTAGGATGCATGTCCTTAATGCCTGAGGGTTTTCTGAAAAAATAGTACGAATTGTCAAGTCTACCAAAACCTTAATATCTAAGCCTGTGTAGCACATAGAAACATGAAATAAAATACATTTAAAAGTTAAGGTTCACAGGTTTTATTTAAACATGCTCCCTTAGCGCTTACAAACCAACAAATATTTCTAAAAATCGTCAAAATTAGATTAATTAGAAAATTATTAAATATTGTTAATAAATAGATGCAATGTGTTGTGTGATTTTCGTCAGTAGTCTATAGTAGACCTTGATTCTGCGCACCAAACGCCACTAACTGTTCCGTCGTCGACATAGCCGGCGTATTTTTATTATTATTTTGTTTTATTTTTTTATTTTTTATTTTTTTGATTGACGTGATTTTCGGCAAACCACACAACTTTTGGGTGGTCACGTGGTCTTAAAAAAATCAACAGAACCCACCTCTTGTGTATTTGAACCAATGACAGTGCATTCTATGCTGGGAATGCCATGAAAATTAGGTAAAGTAATAATGCTGCGCGATGCAGCATCAGGCAGGAGAGCCAATGTGGCATCGCGCAGCAGCCGTCATCAATGGGTTAATGACCAAACAGTACATCTGTGGTGTTGTATCCATTTAGCAGAATCTCTGACTGTTTCTGACACTCTATGTTTCTGTTGCTAGCTTCTTCTCTATCATTTCACCATCTCTCTCCATTATTTGTTTGCTTACAATTAAAACTAATTCAGAAATGTATGATTAAACTCTGATTTGAAAATAAATCGTATGTGCAGAACTTTATCTCATCTTGCTCATCAGACGTTGTCGATGTTCTCTTTGAACTCCCGAGTGAGAACAATGAAAAAATGCTGGGCTTTCTGGTATTGAACACTACACAAGCAATATCCCAGATTAAACAGAAAAATCATTACTATCCTCATCTCGACATACATTAATTCAACACTGAGATAGATTGATAGGAAACCCTTGGGCAGAATTAGATTACAAGGGCACCATCCTGTGAAATCCCCAAAACCAATATCATATTTTAATTTGACATGTTTGGGGCGATGTGAGATCTAGATTCATAGTCCAAGCAAGACGCCTGCTAACTCACAGGAGCCGGTCCAATAACCCCTTCCATGTGGATAATTACAAATCTAAGCCACTGCATTACAGCCATGCGAAGAAGCGCTGGCGAGTGTGGCTCTACATGAGATCCAAAATTAGAATTTTAACAAGCTCTGCGAGAAGTTGGGGGATGATGTAACGCTGCACATGAAATATGCAACACTACACCTGAAATACTTTGTGAATTATTGTTCCTTTTCCCGTATGCCTTTGAAGTAGTGGCACAGTTTAGCTTTTGACACAACACATAGTATGTTACAACTTTCGGTTCTGACAAGTACACATTGACAGTCATTGCATGTCGTAAATGAAAAGGTCATTTAAAGTATACAATGGAACCTTTGTTGTTAAATAGGGATTATTTATGGCTATAGATTACGTCAGTGGGTCAATACCAGGCAAACAGCTTCCTTCTATTTGATGAGTTCAGTCTGTGATTAACCTCTTTTTTCAGAAGTTTTTCATTAAATGCAGGTCCTGTATGGATAAACTGTATCTGTGGAGAGAGTGGACATGGAGGAATGAGAATTGATTCCCATCAATCTCTCTCTCTTGACCTTCCTACTCTTCACATGTCAGGCAGACATCACATATTGACTGACGTGCTGGCAGAGAAGCAGCCCTTTCAGAATACCTTTCCCTGCCCACTGTTGGATCCATAGACAAAATACAAGTACGGTATACACTATATCCCCTTTGCATCCCATAATGAATGTGCTTACAACAAGAGACAAAGACGTGATTATTTATTGATTATGTGATAACAGATACATTTTGAAGGTTTGCTCTGGACAGAGACAGTCTTTCTATATGGTAAATATAATACAAACCTGAAGGACTCAGTATTTCAGTAATCAGCACACACAATGTGATTGAATCGAAATCTGTTATGCGCTATCATATCCAAGCATTTATAGAATGATCAAAATCTTGCTTTGGCATTTGATCTCCTGCAAGCATTCATTTTGATATATATTTGAATTAAGTGTAAGCCAGAAAAGCACTACAGGAGTTTAGTATGGAGATACAGTTGGATAACATATTTATGTGAAACAACTATTCTTTAAGATGCCATTATATATCTTTATGATGTAATCATTTATAGTTATCTGGCTTGTGACCAATTCGCACAAGCACTGATTTCATACTTGTAAGCAACTGTGAAAGAGATATAAAAAGGTATGGGCGTGTTTCTTTATCCCGGGTTGTTTCTTAAGAGTCAGCTGCCATGGTTTCCTTATTTTTCCTTATTTGTAATGTTTTCTTTTTATTTGTCCCTTTTTTTGCAAGCCACTTGTATTGTATACTGCATAACTTCTGCTGTGTTCAATAATCGTATACCTTATAGACACAGAGCCGTTATAGAGAGTATAACTAGGCTGAAATAATGATTTGACAAAATGTATATACCAATCAAAGATATATATACAGAGGTATTAAGATACATATCAGATTAATCCATATTAACCAAATCCCTGGGAGGGAGTTTAATGTTGAAAAAGAAACTGTTGGAATGCCCCAAATCTCAATTGAAAGTGGATATTTCAAATGGATTGTTAAAACATTTACCATGTCTCTTTTCTATTCACACAGTGCAGGTGTACGAGAAAACAAAGTTTGAACACGGAAGTTGCAAACATTTTCACATCAGTAATGAGGGCTGAAATGCTATCTCAACTAAATGGTTTGATATTGCGTTTATTTGTTGTATAATACCATATTTTAATCACCTCATCAGGACAAATGTGTAGAGGCAGAGATAATGAGGCTAGGGAACGGTTTGTTTTGCTGCAATCATTACAGTCACTAACATCCTATCTAAGGTAAAAGAGCATACATCATTTTAAAAACTCAGAGACTTTGTGCAAGATTTTCTAACAAAGAAATGCCAAAATGACCAAAATGTCACTGCAGCATCTGATCTGCTTACAACAAAGAGTACCTCATAAGTGCCGTGGTCCAAGCAGGTTTTTACGAAGTTACAAAATAATTAAACTGGGACGATTTTTATATTGCAGCTTAAATACTTTAAATGAATGTCCCCCATCAATCTACACCCAGTTACCCATAATTAAAAAAGAGAAAACCATATTTTAGGAAAAAGTGACATTTACATAAGTATTCAGATCCTTAAATTAAGTACATAGTTATAGCACCTAGCAGTCTTTCAGCTTTGCACACCTTGATTTAAGTATTTTCTACATTCTTTTCTGCCACTCAAGGACACAGATAATTGTCGCTTAAATAACTCCTTCACTGTCTCGGCTGTGTGCTTTAGGGTCATTGTCCTGCTGGAAGATGAACCTTCAGCCCAGTCTGAGGTCCTGTGAACTCTTGACCAGGCTTTTATTAAAATACAGCTGTACTTTGTTGTGTTCAGCTTTTCCCCTCAACCCAGACCGGTACCCATCAGTCCTGACGTGACTCTTGGAATTGAGGCCAAACAGTTCAATCTTTCCTACATCAGATCATAGAATCTTGACTCCCACTCTCAGAGTCCTTTGATGTTATTTTCTTTTGGCAAACTCAAAGCGGTTTTCGTGTTTCTTTCTCGGAGGAGAGACTTCCGTCAGGCCGCTCTCTGCAGTAAAACACAGATTGATGAAGTGTTGCAGTGATGGTTGTGCTTTTGGTAGTGTCCCCCCATCTGCAAATAAGATCTCTGAAATCTAAGCCAGAGTGACCATAGGTTCTCCACTTCTCATACCAAGGTTCTTACCTCAAATACGTACGTGTGGCCTTTAAGTTGTCAAGTACGACCAAAAAAGCACTATTTCAGTAGTATAAGTCCATTTACCCCATGACTGCTCAGTTTGGCTTCGGCAGCAAGCTTTAGGAAGAGTCCTGGGTTGTCCCAAACTTTTTTCATCTAATGAATATGGAGTTCACTGTGCCCTTTGGACTGTTTAATGTAGCAGTTTTTTTGTTACCCAGATTCGTGCCAGTGTCTGACCTCAGCACATAGTCCCTTTGACCTCATGGCTTGGGCTTTGGTCTGATGTACAATACATTGTTAGTTACAATACCTTATATAGACAGAAATCAGCCCATCAATTGAATTTACCATCTTCCAATTAAGATGTGCATCTTCTGAAAGTCATGCCAACACCTTGTGTGTTCGCTTACTGCCGTTGGTATGTGTTTAAATGGTTGAATGAAAAAAATGTGTAAAGCACTATCCTTTTATATAGCTAAAGAGTTGTATAAAAAAAAGGAAGCCAATTGAAATTTACCTGAGCTGAAATTCAAGTGTCATGAGAAAAGGTCTGAATATTTATGTCAATGTGATATTGCAGTTAACAGTACGAAAAGCACATGTATGTGTAGGTCAAGAATCAATAGAATCAATAGAATCAGTAGAATCAATGGAGTAGAGTGTGCATAGGAGTGGAGATAGGTGCGTTGAGTACTTAGATGTGCATGCAAGCCAAAGTAAATGAAAGAAATGAAGAGGAATTAAGGCTATCTGACTGGTTTGGCAGGGAAGGGCATGGGTCGTCACACAAGAAAACAACGCAGCACAACAGGACAAGACAGGACACAGGCACACATGAGATAGTGTGTACTGAACCAGAGCTAAACTGTCCTGAAGTGACAGTTGTGTAAGAAGCTTCAATGTCAATGAATCAATAGGTCAATGCTTCACTAGGGATTCAGCGTCTATTTTCACCACCACATTGGCTAGATGCCATGTGGTCCAGACACAGTAAAGCTACACTTTTACTGATCCAGGTCCATATAACGATCTGTGAAAGCAGTATACGTATATAATTGGGTTCTCCTATGGGAGTTTTTGAATGCAGATAGCCAATGTGCCAAGTGTATAACTAAACAAAAATGACAAACAATTATGAATGCAAAACAAAAAATAGTATACACTATAGTCATTTCCATGCATTGTAATGCCCAACAATATCATCTTTTAATATTAATAACATCGCCTGTTGATTTAGAAAATATTCAGATCATTTGATCTTCAAAAAGGTCAAAGCTCAGTATACAGTTAGTCATTCAACATGTTCAATTTATTCTGGCTATACAATACAATGGAACATTTAGACTGTGATTACATTGATAAGTGTGGGCATTCCTCTTATGTGAGAAGCCCTGCGACACAGTTTATATAGTTAATGGCAGACAGATAGCATGACAGAGACAAACTGAATAATTAGCAAACATTTGCTATAAGATTTACTATACAGATTTACTATAACACATCAATCAAACATAAAGTATACAGTTTAATTTAAATAACATTAGAAATAAGATTAACACGTTTCATACAAATTGATTCACTATAGTGTAGGGGAGAGTTCTGAATTGGAATCATTAGTGTTAGCTGAATGTATGTGCATGTTCTAACCATGTTATACCGTACTACTTTAAGTCTTCTTTACCTTTACTGTTAATAGTTGGGTGTTACTGGTACTCGTCAGAGCTTAAAAGACAAAAACAAAATTTCCCTTACATGCATAATTGCCTTGGATGTGTGTGGGCTACAAGGCCAACACGATCACTTGTCTAACATCCACTGAGGAAAAGTGAAAAAAAGGGAGACATTCAACGTGCAAACCTGGTGGGGAAGGTGATAAGGCTGTTTACCAATGTTCAGCCCGTAGTGGGTATTTACATAAGCTCGGAGGGCCATGAAAGCTGGCCAGCTGTGCCTGCACCGAGGCTCTCTCTTCGTGTCTTTTTGGCTTGAAACGGTCATGCGGTGTGCCTCCAACCCTCTCCAGTATAATCTCACCTGCCAAATGGTACGGAGTATAAACAGCCCACTGTGACCAATGGTTTCTCGTTCATGCATTTTTTCCAAAGTGGTATATAAGAAAACAAGAAAAAAAGAAAATGCTTGGATGCTTTTTCTGTGCATAATTTTCTTTGGACAATTTTTTTAACATACATAGAAAAGGTGTTGTTTTTCTGAAATGCACGCTTCAAGTGTTAAGATAAAAAAATCGGCTTCCCCAGTCGCCACTGTTGATCATTGTGTGTATGAAAATGGGATGATCCTCACCGCCTGAAGAACACTCTCTGATGATTGAGTGTGTATCTTATGCCATGCGTTTTCTGCGATTCCTTTGAAGATGCACCACGCTTTGCTAATCTTATTATCAAGTCTACGCATTACGTCATCACAAGGCTTGTTGAGCATGCTTCTCAGCCCACTGATTAACATCCTGGAATTGTGATACATTCAAAAAAAAAGTCCCACTCTTGTATGATCCATTGGCATAATTGCAAACTGGAACTGTGCAAAAGAATTATTATTCAATCCTTTTTCAAAGATAAGGATTCAAATACTCTCATTATTTTTTTAATAATTTTTTTTACACTTTATTTTAGGAAATTTCATATGCGGGCATCGAGAAGTAAGCAAACTTTGGATTTGGAATTCATAGAACATTTATAGGACACACTATATATGTGTTCCCGAGGACACTAAATAACCTCAGCGTTCATGTTATTTACTGTCACTCTGACACTGATTCTAAAAAACAAACAAACAAAAAACATGGCAGCAGTATAAACAGTGTGTGTATATCGAGCATGACATTTGCCTCCCTACAGACTGAAACATTTCCCAGGTGATTTTCCTCTCACTTTCTCACACACCTGATCGACCCAAAGTGCTCTGAACATCAAAGAATCAAGGCACTAACTTGCCTACCATCTGGGGAGAGAACAACATGGATGAGCATCCCACATATGTGCAATGGGAATAGCAAAAGTACACACAAAAGTCCATTGGATGGTACAGTTGCACATAAATCCCACCCACTGGAAGTGAAACAGAGCAGAACAATACAAAGAGACAGTCATGATGTTCCTATCATCTCTAGATGGAATAATCTGGGGCTTTTTGATTTGAAATGTAAAAGAAGCTACATTGAACTGCTGCGCTACTGGACTGGCAACCAAACAACACTTCACTGTTGCTGCTCTGTACTGTACAGTATTGTCTCGCCTGATACATTCTATTCAGGGAACAATGTGATTGAGTCATTTCCATCACAGCCTTCATTAACACCATCACATTTTGTATGACAATTAAGCTTATCTCAACCCCCTATATAATGACACTGTCAGTGTCATTTGTCTAAGTGACATGGCAAATACAATTTAATACAATAGATGGGTGTTATGGGGCCCTAGTCACTCATATATCAAAGTAGTTACTATAGCTGAAAAATGCAGATTGGCCTTTAGTCTAATCACCAGTGTAACAGTGTTATATTATTAAGTTAAGTTAAATTGATTGACAATGAGACCCCTTACTGTACGCTACTTGCCCTTCCACTGAATGTTATGGCAACCATTGTAATTTAAGTTAAGGACATAATCTTACTCATTGGTGTTTACAGGGTAGCTGACACTCATTTGCATGGAAACATAGATGTTTTACAGCCACAAATGTTTACCACCATCAATAGAGGAATGTGGTCTGACAGTCACATTGTGTTTGTGACATTCCAAACACAATAGGCATCTTTCAGTAGCATGGGTTATCTCAAAGGATGTGTCTGGTGTTATTATACAGTATATTTTTGTTATTGCCAGCAACTCCAAAGAAAAGACCAACACCAACAATGAATTATTTCAAATAACAAGTGTTGTCTGTGTATGTAGCCAAAGCCAGATAGTATCTTATTTCCAGGCCACAGATCTCAATAGCTGTCCAAAAATCAATAAGTTTTGAACTGTCTGTTAATTATCAGAAACACACACTTTGCTCAATCCTATAACACCAGTGTGATGCTATACATACACACATTTTCATAATCTATAGTTTATCAAGGTTTATAAAAAAATATTCTGGAATGGATACCCATTGGTCCGCCGGATTAGTTAATTAATACCATTAGGGTTCATTTCTGTCTACATTTCAACAAAAAACAGGTATCTTTTCAAAAGGTTTAACTTTCGCCCCAAATGAAAAACTTAAATCCTTCCAAAACAGAACTCTACAGGTGTTATTGCTGGAGGTATGGAAGTCAAGTGCAGTTTCAGAGGGAGAAGATTAGGCAGTGAACTGGGAATGGAGGAAAAACAACTCTTCAGCAAAACGATTACAAAGCTACAAGTACCAAAACAGTTTGAAGGTGTTAAGTGTAGATGAGAAGGATCATGGGTATAGGGTTTAAAGCCCTAAATGATGATGGGAAAAGGACAGTTTAAACGATTAAGAGAATGTTCCAACAGGTCTAGCACTACCAACGTACCCCTCTCACCAACTGACACCCTGTGGCACACAAAGCCCTAAAAATACAAACCCAGCTCCATATCATTGACTTGCCTCCCACCCGACTGTGTATGTTAGTGTCACTATGGGAGAAAAGTGTTGGGGAAGCATACTCAAAGTCATTGTTAGTGCCCGACCAGACCCTCAAAGTGGCACCCTAACATTAATTTGTGTGAATGGTGGTGCTTCAGGGTACAGAAGGTAGAAGAGATTTGACTACTTTCTAAATTCCTATTCATCAGAGAGCTATTACAGTTCATTCAAAGGGATGTCTGCAAACCATGGTGGTTGGTGCATCTCTTTTTATGGAGCAGTTTATACTCCAGCAGGGACCTGTATAAACAGGGTTGTGTAAAACAATACAACCACTTCTTGACATTGAAAAAGGTGTCTCTCTACTGTAAAAGCCTCCTGAATTATCCCCATGCCACAAAGGCAAAGCTCGAGTGTCCTCAAAGCGCAAGTACAGTGTAATTCATGATCGTCACTGGAGATAGACAATGGTAGGCTTGTGAAGAGCTTATTGGAGTCCTAAAGGATAGATGGAGCGGATGCAATATATAGCATTATCCCATGCTCTCAAACCCTTCCAGCCCAGTAACTGTTTTTCTCATCATAAACCCTGTGTAGGTGTTGAGTACAGATGGTGTCTGACACCTATACAGAAGTATGTGGTTAGGAACTGTACCACCATATATCTCAGTTGCTGTCTTTTTAAATGTATTTCAATCCCAAACTTCACTGCCTGTAGGCCTAACATGAGTAACTCAATTATCATGACCATGCAGCGTACAAACGAGAATTAGACAATTTGTGTGAGGAAGCCCACCTTATTTAGACAAAACAACCCTCATTTTAGGGTGTGTGTATGGAAGGTCGAACACCCGGTTGATCCGTGCCATGCTTAAGCGCGATCGTCTCACACTTGTCAACATAGACAAGACTTTAGCTGTCAATACGACTTGGAAACGGTACGAATACCTAGTGCACCCTAAGACATCTCAGTCCAGATTGTTCTTTCTCAGGTACAGTGTGTAATCTAGGAGTATTTTACAGACGCTACAGTGGCCTTCGAGGAACATATCATATTTAAAGAAGATGGCATCATCCACCACTGCCTAAGTCTCTCCACAATATCAAGTGATAAGGTGAAGATGTATTTAGTTATTTACTATTTACAACAGGCACAATTCTAGTGGACACCCACTATATATGAAAATGTGTAAGGCTGTTAAAGGGATAGTTTGGAATTTTGTACATAGGGCCTGATTCCCAAGTTAGCCTGAGTGTTATTTATCATTGGAGACAGTTTTCAACACATTTCATTCAGTCCTTCTAGTTGCAGAGTTTGCTCGTGCTAGGCTAGCGCACGGGATTGGGGTCAAGCAGAGCTGCTACTAAAACAGTCTTACCCACTCCACAGTACACCCGAGGCTAATCAATAATAACGCTACAGATGTAAATGTCTGTGTTGATAGAATCATTTTAGAAATAAATACAACCTCGCATTGCATGAATTATCGCATTTTGAGGGACTACCAGTTCCACTTCCAGTGCGAGATCCAGAAAGGACGCAACTGTGGCTTGTTGCTGCTGGCTTGGACATCAATACACAGGCGGAAACTGTTCGCGAACGGTGTATTTGTAGCGATCATTTCAGACCGGATGACTTTGAGAAAACCCGCAAAAAGAAATCCCTGAAAACGAATGCGGTGCCATCCGTCTTTTCAGATGCACCAACAAGCACTGATGACCAGGTAATAACTTTTGGTAGGCTACACTAGCCAATAAAGCTTGCCCCTTTCATAATGTTAGCCTACTGATAGATTGATGATGACATGCATTTTGGAGAGTGACAACGTTAGCTAATGGTATAGCTACAGATACCTGGCTGTGCTAATTGCAAACTCCCGTTGTTCTGTCCCGGTCCTCTACTCAGCTCCAGCGGGGGCTGTCTCTATAGACGCTCTTTCTCTTTCTGCCCTTTGAGCATCCATCTCTCTCAGTTCTTCATCAGTGTATTCCGGCTCGTACAGATACGGTTCGGTGGATACAACAAATTCCTCATAATCATCTTCAAAAGCAGACGCATCGCTAAGTCCTCCAAACGTGGCCATATCTTGTTTATTGAATAGGCTAATAGAATTCCTTCGTGCACTGTAGGCTACTCTGCGTCTGTAGCAATGACAGCGGCAGGTGAAATACCTATTATAGATCCGGTAACCTGGTATCAGTCCGCCGCTGCCGCATATAAACACTGCTGCTGAGACACACCAAGTCTCTCAAAATGCAATATGCAAGGTTGTTTTTATTTCTAACATTATTCTATCAACACAGACATTTACATCTGTAGTCTAGCGTTATTATTGATTAGCCTCGGGTGTACTGTGGAGTGGGTAAGACTGTTTTAGTAGCAGCTCTGCTTGACCCCAATCCTGTGCGCTAGCCTAGCACGAGCAAACTCTGCAACGAGAAGGACTGAATGAAATGTTTTGAAAACTGTCTCCAATGATAAATAACACTCAGGCTGACTTGGGAATCAGGCCCTATGTCCAAAATTCCAAACTATCCCTTTAAGTTTGTATTTTCTATGTTACTGTATCATGGCAGTGCAACATGGCAGTGCAAAACATCTGCACGCACCGCTCTCATATAGCTATACAACGCTCATTCTAAGGTAATACAAATAAGAATTTCAATTTTCAAGCGAATATACACTAATTAAAACACTTATTAATATTGTGTTCCATTACTACAATCTTCTCTGATTCCAATTCCCTTCACTCACTGCACCTTTTTGAATTGTTTATTATCATGGTGTTTTAGCAAGTGTCCTTTTTTTATGCTGTTGTTTGACGGGGTGGTAGCCTGGCAGTGGAGGACAGGAAGAGGATCAACACACTTATTAAAAATGCAGGATCCATCATTGGTATGACCCCTGGTTCAATGGAGGTCATCACGGAGCAGAGAACCAGGAGGATGCTTAGAGCTATCCTGTGAGCCAGCCCCTGCACTCCCCACTTTCTTAGAAGGCTCTGCAAAATTCCCTATCGAGAAAAACAAAGATATTTAGTGCGGATCAAAGGCAGACAGCCGTGGTCTATTTACAGACGCCTCTACCTGTGCCTCCAAATTTACAGTGTAAACAATTATTTAGTATGTGTTACTACTCATTATTCATATTTTGAACAGTTGAACCACAATGTAAATTGTCTAAACTGACACTATTTCAAGCCATACATTTAATACACAATTTGGTTTTATTGTCATATGATAACAGGAAGTTCTGGCACTTGTATTGTATTTTTTTTATAATCTGTCATATTTACCCTTTTCGTTACTCGATATTTGTAGTTCCTTGTACCTTTAGGAACTCAGTGAGAGGCCATTTTAGAAACGCTTAAACTTAATTAGGATTTAAACTTTGTGTCACTAATCCGGATGCTTTAGTTTATTTTATTCTTTAGAATAAATAAAGTGCATATATTAATAAAGTGCATATAACGGGTCATTGTGGTTGAGAATATTTAGCTGGGTATTACATTTTCCCTTCCCTAATAAACTACAGTTGCCCGTTATGATACTAACAGTCCCCAGTGAGTGCTCAGTGCCTTGCCTGGGGTGTGGGTCAGCAAAACAGTCAGCAAAGTGCTGTGGCCCCCTCTCTGTTGGGAGTTGAACTTTCCCACTAACACAGCAGCACTCATTTTCCCCTCACTGAAGAGGTGGAAGTCCATTCTCATCCTGAGTAATTACACTAATTATCTTCACTGCCAGCTACAAGAAGAGGCAGGGGGTATTTTGATCCCCCTGCACAGAATAAAATGACCATGAAGTTAAGGTTCCATCTTACATTTCTGCCGGAAAAAAACAAGTTATTGGTCATTAAAATAGGGCCATGATGCAATGTTTGACTGGTCAGTTACCATACATTTGAAAAGCGCTTTTTTTTTTCAATCAGGAGTTCACAAGCTGGCTCACGTATTACCACACTCCCTCCGAACAACCATTGTTGTCCCAAGGATGGACATAGCTTCAGCTGCAGTGGTACCAACACACCATGGGACTTCTAACATAAATATATATGAAGTCAACTATACCAGGGAGTATTTACCAATGTCAGTCACCATTTTCATCACCATTTCCCACTGAACGACCAGTGGGGAATGTGGAGCTGGAGAAAAGGGGACCGCAGTGAAGCAATACATTCCACTTGCTGTCAGTACCCATGTTGCCGTGTGTCAAATGCCTGACGGCACCCGGGTCCCGAGAGAGAGCACACACCGCCACGGAGAGAGCATGCTTTATCATCATACAGTAAGCAGCAGGGAGAGAGGAAACCATCCGCGGTATAGAAGTATGCATTTCTATTCTGTACATTGTTATGAGCTAACACAGGCGGGGGTCTCCCTGTAGGAGGATGTGTTGAGAGTAGGGATTAGAATAATATTTCCCCATCCGCAGTGGATCTTTCATTATGTGAATGATCCGTTTCATTATTTCACTTGTCTTGGTGGTGTACCTGCTGTATCTGTTATGATGTTAGCTAGGTTTGTCCTGAGTGGCCCCCTGTCAACTTCCCGCCGACATCCTCCTTTCAACGTTCTGAATTTCGCCTCTTGTTTTTCTTTTCATCTGTCAGTCCTTCTCTTTCACTTATTTATGATGAGTGGACCAATGGCTATATCTTTCTCCGTGACAGCTCTGCGTCTACAGAAATGCCCTGGAGTTCAACAGATCTCATCTATTCAATACACTTTCCTATTGCATATACAGGTGCATATACACATGTAATTATATTATCTTTAAACAACGAGAAAGAATAAGTAGGGACTTCAAAGAGAATGACTTCAATCCTTCAGTAATGTTATTTAAAAGACTAATGAGTTTATAGATACTGGGCAGATTTCAAACTTAAGCGAGTATATGACAAAAGTTCTAAAACTACAAAAACAAATACTATGACATTTTTTGTCTTTTTCATTTAATACTTGATTAGAAGTACAGAGAAGAAACAATGCACTTAGACACAGAGGGGATAAATGCCACCCTGCATGCTCCCTGGCACAGTTTCCCTCCCGAAATAGATCTAGGTCTCACGTCTCTCTCCACCCCATCTGACAAATGACAAACCGTGCCAGTTCAATCAGGCCTAACCTGGCCGATGGCAAACAAGGGACCTCATGCAGCGCAAATATTGGATGACTTCCAGGTTATTGACACACTGTGGGCAGGTTATTAAGTTGTGTTTGCTTAGATCACTGGCACAGTGACAGAATATATTGTGGCAAAGAACAACAGTTCTTTTTTTTCCTCTTTTTTTTGTCGCTGTTGTACTTTTTTAAAACTTTTATGCCGATCTTTGAGTATACTCTGAGGCCTATATATTAGATGTTGACACTTCTTGCCTGATGTATAAATAAATAATTCAGAAAATGCATAAGGAAAGGCGTGTACTTTTAAGTTCAATTGAAGAGCCCTTTAAATGCCTTACTTCACAAAACAGATTTACAAAGTCAATTAACCTGTGCTATAACTTTTGTTAATATGCCTCTCAGGTTTTACCACTAAAATCCTAGTAAGTTTTGAGACAATTGGTATTTAGATTTTAGACAAAACAGCTTCTCATTTCCAGCTGATACCCAACTGTCAGTAGCAGAATTGTTCAGCTGCTGTTAGCAAGTAAGCTAATTATTGCTACATACTGTACATGATATTATTACAAAAGATTGAGGCTAAAGCTTTATGTCCAGTCCAGTGCTATTGGTCAGCACCTCCTAGCTATAATCCAGTGTTCTTGTATTGCATATTAGCTTTCTAAGCCCAAGTTCAATATTGTGTATCTGCTGATACAGAGTCTGATCCAATACCTACATTATGTACTGTATATAAGCTTAAATAATTGATATGATATAGATGAAAGTTTGACTAGGGATAATGCATCTCCTGAAATGTACCTCCAGAGAGAAAAAAGCTTCACACTGTTGACCTAGTCATTACTACAGAAACATCTGTCCATGTGGGGTTAGAGTGAAAGAGAGAGGCTTAATTTAGGCCTGCTACCAAGTCACTCTCACACTTCTCATTATTTAACGATAGCCCATTCATTTTACTGCCAGAAACACTTATCATTTTAACTGCAAACGCGACGGTCACTGCTGGATAAATATTAAATGCTCCTGCCACAAACTTTGCTGAGCTCTTCGGCCAAACTCTCTCTCTCTCTCTTCTTTTTATTAGCAATCTGTGTATTTTGCATACCTCTCGTCCGAACTCAGAGCCACTTGCCCAAGGACATCGGTCTGAGTTTGACATTGGTGGGGACATGAATGATAGACTTCTGACAGCAATTTCATGTCATCTAGAGCCTTTTCTTTATCGATATCGTAGCTTCGTATAGGGAGTTTGTTACTGTATTTGGAATGCCCAAGTGCCGTTTTTCGTTTTTCCATAAACAATTTTCCTGAAATTTTACTTTTTTTCCAACAAACAACAACATTTCGAACCCCCTCTTACCCCAAACAATCCTTGGACCTAAACAAATAAATAAAAAATATATTTAAAAAAAAGTACATGACAATGCTGGCCAAAAAAAAATCACACGTACACACATTTAAACAAATGAAAGTGACTTAAGGTCATTACAGTGGGAAATGAAGGGGCGCCAAGTGCCGTTTTTAAAATCTTCATTCAACCAGAGCATTTAACCTACCAACTCATTTGAGACTTTGACACTTTCCCTAAGGTCATGCAAAAGGTTTGGTTCCCGTATGGTGTGACCAGAAATGTTTTTTCTACCGTATGTGCGCCCTAGTAGTGACTCACCTAATTCAGTCAAAACTTATATTCTTTCCCAAATTTGGGAAAGAATCTCTTATGCATGCAAAGGCCCTTCCACCCCAGTTGGAGCCACCCTTTAACCATTATAGAGTATATGTTCTTCAGCACAACACTATACTGATTCTCCCAACTAACATACCATCAAGCCATTAACCTGTGACCCTGCCTTTCCATTATTGTTACGATTGAGAAAATATTTTAACTTTACCACATGTCCCCCTTTTATTTTTTTTGAATGCCATCCTGACTGAGAATATCCCCAAATTAGCCTCAAATACACACACACAGTATTAGAATAGTAGAGATGGAGATATGTTAACATGTGTGCACATAATACAATGACTAGACACTATCAGACAACAGAGACACTCATATCTAGTTTCAATTCTGTATCTGGATCTGTCCCTTCCAAATTCTACACCCTTGCCTGTGCCCAACATTCCAAAAGAGCTATTTTAAAGCTTTATTGTAGTGCTATTTAATTGTGTCTCTGTGTTTTTGTCTGTAACTGTTTGTCTGCAACTGTGGTTCACTGTGCTGCTGCCTGTCTTGGCCAGGTCACCTTTGAAAAAGGGATTTTTAATCTCAATAGGTTTTTCTCTTGGTTAAATATATATATTTGTTTTAAGTATTGGCTGAAGTTGCATTGCAGACAGCCGTCCAATATTAGAGAATATTGTAAAAATCTCCTTAATAGTGTCAAAATTGTTGTTTGATATTTATGTCTATAAACTAAGCTAGTATATAATTGTACATGATTAACTAATTGTTGCAGCACTATAATCAAGGCATACATACAACAACAAGCAGCTAGAACCACAAGCGACCTCGACACCTAAAGGTAACAAGCAAGCATGCAGCACGTTTTTGGCATTTAGGCTCAATCAAAAGGTGGACATAAGGATCAAAAAGAAGCAAGTGTTAGTCAGTTAAACTAAAGATTTTTTTTTATGTGTAGAGTCAGCAAAATCTAAGCAATATATATTTTTTTCATAACTGTTTTATATGGAATTCATATGCATCATTCAGTGTTTTTGGTCAGGTGACAGAAGCCGCCCGAGGGGAGGCATATTTAAAACCATTATTAGTTTTATAGCCAAATTATATTCTAGATAGGCTCAATATTCATATTGTGCATTAACCCATAACCATCAAAGTTTAATCTTGGAAAACAAAACTTAACTTCAAGTACTACACAAAACAACCATATTCAGGAATTAAAATTGTATTGCATATTTTGTTGTTTTTGTTGTTAATCCTTCCAATCTATTGGCAGATTATTGGGTGCTGGAGGGAAAGTCAGCTCAGGGGCCTTTGCTGAAGGTTGACAGCTTCTACTTCTTCCATTTCTGAGGTTTCCTCAACCCCAGAAAGCGGCGGACTCTCTTCCAGATTGAAGTTCTCTTTGTTGTCTCTGGGAGCATAGCATCACAGACTTCTGCCTCAAGAACTTCAGTGGGTGGTTTGATGGGGGAGGACTCCGCCTGCTTGCATTGTTTTTCTTCCTCTACTTTGGCCTCCTCCATAATAGCTAGGTCTTGTCCTTTGGGGAGGGACTCTTCCTGCCTGCTTGGATCCTCCTCCGATACTCCGGGCTCATCCAGACTATCCAAAGTTGGTTCTTTGGGGAGGGAGTCCTCCTGCTTCTCTTCAGCTACTTTAGCCTCTTCTGGAATGTGCAAGGCTGGTTCTTTGGGGAGGGACTCTTCTTCTTTGCACAACTTGTCCTGGGATACTTCTGCCTCCTTCAGAAGTTCCAGGCCTGGTCCGTTAGGGAGGGACTCTTCCTGCCTGCTTGGATCCTCCTCAGATACTCCAGCCTCATCTAGACTATCCAAGGTTGTTTCTTCAAGGAGGAAGTCCTCCTGCTTCTCTTCAGCTACTTCGGCCTCTTTCTGAAAATCTAGGGCGTGTTCATTAGGGAGGGACTGCCTGCACGGCTTGTCCTCAGATTCTTTTGCCTCTTCCAGAGTATCCAGAGCTTGTTCAATGGGGAGGGACTGACTGCACGGCTTCTCCTCAGATACTTTAGCCTCCTTCAGGATGTGCAAGACTGGTTCTTTGAGGAGGGACTCTTCCTCTTTGCACAGCTTGTCCTGGGATACTTCTGCCTCCTTCAGAAGTTCCAGCCCTGGTCCGTTATGGAGGGACTTTTCCTGCCTGCTTGGATCCTCATCAGATACTCCGGCCTCATCCATACCATCCAAGGTTGGTTCTTTGGGGATGGAGTCCTCCTGCTTCTCCTCAGCTACTTCGGCCTATTCCTGAAAATCTAGGTCTTGTTCAATGGGGAGGGACTGCCTGCACGGCTTCTCCTCAGATACTTTGGCCTCCTTTAGAATATCCAAGGCTGGTTCTTTGGGGAGGGACTCTTCCTCTTTGCAGGGCTTGTCCTCAGATACTTCCGCCCCCTCCAGAAGTTCCAGGGTTGGTTCAGTGGTTAAGGTCTCTTCTTGCCTACACGGCTTCTCCTCAGATCCTTCAGCCTCCTGCAGAAGTTCCAGGGTTGGTTCATTGGGCAGGGACTCTTTGTGTCGGCATGGCTTCACAGACTTTGGCCTCCTCCAGGAGTTCCATGGCTGGTCCATGATGGGGAAGCTCTTCCTGCTTGGATGACTCATTACTTTGCTTCTGCTGAGTCTTGGCAATGTTTCGTCTGGATGGCTGGTACTCTTCTCTCTCAGCCTTGAGCTTATTGTAAAGCTCAAAGTTGAGCGAGATCTGGCTGTTGAGCTGAGCTTTTAACTCTTCCATCTCTCTCCTAAAAACCCTCTCCCTCTCAAAGGCGTTGTGCTGCAGGATATTGATTTCCCTGGCCATCGTTTGACGAAGGGCTTCCTGTTGAGCTAGAAAGGTGTGGACCACATGCTCAATAACTCAATAACCTTGTATGTATGTGACTTGCTTTTGTTTTCAAGTTCACACTTAAGGTTGTCAGCCTCCTGTCTGGCAGTGAGGACATCAGTTTCACACCTTTGGCTGACCTCATGATTTGAAACTCTGAGTCTGTCCAGTTCTTCTTGGAGAAGCTTGTTCTTCTCCTTCTCGCCCTGGAGCTCAGCTGTATGCTTTTCTTGGCTGGTGATATGTGCCACTTTAAGCTCCTCATAGTCAATTTGCAGGAGTTTCTTTTGCTTTCTTTTAGTTGTATCCCTCACCTGATTAGCGATCTTGGCAGCACTGAGAGTTTCTGCATCACTGTACTTCTGCAGCCTCTCTAGCTTTCTGTTTGCTTCTTTTTCTCTTTTTATGAAAACTTCTTTTAGGCTTTTCTGCCGTTCCAACTCTTCTTTTGTTTTATCTAACAGGTCATTAAGCTTCCTAACTTCTTCACGAGGTGTATCGCACTCCCTCAAGTTTTTCTGCTGAGGTCTACCTGTGCCTTGCTGTCTGTAGGTCCTGTCATATCCTCTTGAGTGTTTTTCTGGCTGCATTTTCTTTGGCTGTTTAAGTCTCAAAGTAATGCTGCTGTTAAAATTTGTAGTTTGTCTCTGATGAACAGATTGAACAGTTGTCTTATCTTGTCTTGTCTTTCTGTAAGTGGTGTCACTTTTTGAAAGGTTTGAAATCATCTGACTGGCTGTAGAGCTGGTTCTACTCATATAATTTATTGATGATGTCATAGTACACATACAAAGGAAATATTCCTTTGATGTAACTTCAATGACACATTCTATTTTCCTTTGATCGTTACATTCAAAATAACAATCTCTAATTCAAATAATAACACAATAGAGCTGTTAAGCGGAAGTGGCGGAATTACGGGGCACGGGACCTATCGGCTGAAAAAAAATTAATGGGAGTCTATGGAAAGTAATCTACTATTTTCTGGTCCCAGTCATTAAATGCCTTGGATTACATATATGTTTTGTATGGGTCTAAATGATAATTTTTCATGTGAAGAGTTTGACGGTATGTTGTATGATTATTCATCTAACGGCTTTTGAAAAAATGTTACGAGAACAACTACAAGTCTTGTCGCCTCTGTGACGTCACCTCAACACATTCCCTCCACTTCTCGACTGACAGTGCTAATGCTAATGCTAATGGCTGGCGTGGACAATGCCAACAATCTCCCCACTCGAGAAATTGAAACTCCACATGTCCACTTGTGTAGTGATTTTCGCCACGCTGAAGACTTTTGTCTTGTCATTGAAAGAAGGCGGTAAAGTGCATTAAAGACACAGCCATGTTTCTGAGCTAAGCAGGTGCCAGTGGTGGTGACGTATATCATAAGTGTCAAGAGCAGCGAAGAGCTGTAGTCCACAAAAGCGCTCTGCACAAAACCTGACCGTATCCAGCTTCTACTCGCTAAATTGTTCCATTCTTTGCACGAAAAAATACCATCTAAATCCATACAAAACATATGTGTAATCGAAGGCATTTCATGACTGGGACCAGAAAATAATACATTTCTTTCCATTGACTACCGTTGTAATTTTTCGAGCCGATAGGTCCCATGCCCCGGAAGTAAGTAACTTCCGCTTAACAGCTCTATGGCTGCCACACTAATAGCATTCCAAACAGCTTTTAAACTTGCTATGAATTCCAGATTGGTTAATACGTCTCTATGATAGATGTTCCTTTGAGTGCCACAGTCCACGTTCATTTATTATTTCAAATCTGATTTGAAAATATTGATTAAAACAGTTAAATTTTCAATGCCTTTTAACTCACACTTGCAAGAGCAACACTCACAATTTAGGGCTGTCTTATATTCGTTCATCTGTGTATCTCTGATCAGTGTCACATTGCTGCCAAAAAAATCAATAGGCTTAATACTCCGCTTCTCTGATGACAGATCCGAGGACTGGGTTTAGATAAAGAGTAATATTTCATAGGATTGACCGCACAGATCATGATTGGCTGACAGCATTTTTCTTATAGTGCGAGACAGAAAGATGCATAGCTAAGTCAATGAGAGCCCTGTTAGAGGGCTATTATCACAATGGGTTTATGTATCGATTCCGTCAGTCATGGCGAACCCGGGGGTAATCAGTGCACAATAGCATATGAGATCAAAGGTTTTGCTTTTAGTCGATTCATCCAAAAGTATGAAGATACATGTCCCCCTTGTTGTTACGTTGTCTGGACTGCTCTTCTGGTTCAGGGGCGAAACAAAACAGACATGCACCTACAATCTCTACCTCCATTGTTTTCCCCTCCATTTAGCCTTGTGGTACCCGTTTCTCTTTTCGACAGATGTATAAACAACGTTCTGCAATTCTAAATTGGAGCCTGTGTGAAGCCTTATATTGGATGTGACACACCAGGCTCTCTTCACAGGGCTGTTTGTGAATACACAACCGACAGCTTAGAACTTGTCAATTTAAAAAAAAAAGAGCCTGACCCGGTTGTCAGCCCCGCTCTATTCTCAATCTGCACCTGTGATTGTTCCTGCTCTTTTCCCCCACATCTATTAATTTCATCATTATTCCATCTGTCCTCCCATTTACTCTCATCCTCTCTCCCTGAATCCCCCATTCATTACTGCTCTATTTCAACACGTATACCTGGTGGCAGTCTCTTCATCCTATATTCCATTGGGACAAAGGTAAAGCAGGAAAGGCCAGGCACGATGGGAGCGGCGTTTCTCTGCATGTGCCTATTCGTTCACATTCAATCAACCGCAAAGGCAGTGACCATCATTCGCAATTTAGTGCCTGAGATAACAATACAGGGATCGTAAAGATGTATGTTTATGCATGCTGATAAAAAAAACCCACATACTGTAAATATTACAAGACAACAACGCATTTCACTCCCTCATGTCTATCTTTTCCAGCTTTTCTCGCATTGTAATTCAACAGAACCCCTTTGCTGCAAGGCTTAGAATAACAGAAATTAATAAAATCCCAAAGCGACACTTGAGTTGCTCCACTAAGAGTACATGAGAAATATATTGTTGTAGCCCCACACTTTAAAATGCATGCTACACATACTTGAATCCACAAAGCCACACTGTTAATTAATTTGCTTTCTATGCTCATTGATGAAAGGAAATAACATTGTTTAATTTCATTTCTGGGAGACTTGTTAGAGGAACAAAGTAAAGCAGTTTTGTTATTCTTTCTTTAATCTAATAATTGGATTAACACCATTCACTTGGTTAGGGTGTCTGGATGGCAGGGGAGTAAACGTGCTGCCACACTGGCTGGGCACCTTGTCTGCTTTGCCTGTGGGTGGGGAGGATTTGTTGCTGGTTATTTTTAGCCAAGCTAGCAGCATGGCTCCAGGGATGACAATGCAAGTCTCTCAACCACCATTAGATGGATTTCCATGCAATTCAGTCAGTCCCAGTCATATGAGACTTTAATGGTGTCTTGTCCTGAAGTGTCTCACTCTGAATTTAAAACTAAACGATCATAATACAATTTCAATTTGTGCAATACTTTGATTCATGATTTTATTGAAAGATTACAGATGCATGGTTATGAAAAGCACAGAGCAGCCAACCCAGTCTCACAGTGAAATGTAAAATAGCTACATTGGTCCACTGCGCAAAATGTAGAGGTTTCACAATAAAGGCCTTGAAATTGTGAATTACCTACATTTGTTCCCCCTATTAATTTCTAATGGACAGCGTACATGTCACGTGACTTTCAAGTCCTCCCGGCCGAAACGAAACCCAAGCTGTGACCGCCATTGCCCCAGTTTTTATTCTGCAGATTTTTAAGATGTATAAGCTATTAAATGGGTTTTTGATAACATTGTTAGTGAGAAATGTGTGTCTTACTCTCACAATCTTCACTCAGTGAATGTATACGATGTAGTTTGATGGTTATCACGAATATTATTTTGGACATCGCCAAGAAAATGTAGAAATACAACATTTGTTTCGGGTTGATATACTGGTTGCTATGCTGTTGCTATGACGCTCCTGGCGCTGCCTTGAACCGGAAACAGGAAGCGTTTGAATTATTATGATTTCTTTGCTGTAAATGCTTAATTTGTTGTTCTCTCATGTTAAAAACACATGTTTATTACAGAGGAGGGATGACGTCTACAGAGTCGCCTGTTTACAGCTCCCGTGACAGTTATGAACGTTTTATATTTTCTTTGTCACGAGGAAAGCCAATCAAGAGAGCAGAGCTCAGTCATCCTCCACGGTCAGACAGGAAGTGAAGCGATAAATTACAAAGTAAAATCGGTTGGCACTTCCGGTTTTACCGTAATGTATTTAGCTTTCTGTATTGTCCATGGTAGTCATTTAGAGCGAGCTGATCACTCGATATTGCGGACTTTACAATTCAAATAGCAGGAGAGATCACTTTGCTTGCTTTTTAACCTCTGTATAATCTTGTGGATTAAATTACTTTTTATGTTATTCATTATTTTACATGAAAAAAAAAAATTACCTTTGAGGAGAGATATCCTTGACACCTATTTTTTTCTCACCTGCACACTTTGTTACCTTTTACCTTTTACGTCATATCTTATTTTCTGTTGTCTATATCTTTTTTGTTTTTTTATTGTGCAAATAAATTAAATCAAATCAAAAGCATTAAACCGGAAACAGGAAGCGTTTTGATGACTTTCGTTTTTTATTTATTTTTATTGTTTGCTGTAAAAGCTTAATGTAACTGCTAAATTGTGTTCTCTTATTTAAAAAAAAAAACATGTTTATTTTAGAGCAGGGATTACGTCTCCAGAGTTGCCCGCTTACACCTCCTTTTTTTTATCTCGCAAATAAATTAAATCAAACTTACATTCATCATAAAGAGAGAGAAGAGAAGAAATATATATCATGATTTACTCTCTTCATTGCATTTCCTTTAGACAGACATGCCCTTGATCCGGGAGTGGTGGTGTCTTCTACTTATGGAGCGTTTTAAAATAGAAGGGTATGAATCCTGCAAAATATATGTATATTATTTAAAATTTCAGGAAAGTGCTAACAGAAAGCACTTTCCTTGCTTTTTAACCTCTGTATAATTTTTATTTTATTCATTATTTGACATTAAATTACCTTTGAGGTGAGATATCCTTCACCTTTTTTTCTCATCCTGCACAAGTTACCTTTTACCTTTTACTTTATATCTTATTTTTCTGTGGCCTATTTTTTTATTGTGCAAATAAATTAAATCAAATAATAAGCATGATGGTGAATTGTAGGTGCGTTTAAATGTAGAGTCGTATAATCTTTACACTGACAACATTAAGACATTTCCAGCGATGTATTCAGTTGGTGTTCTTATGGCAAGGTTTTGATCTTCTGATCACTTTTAAGGCCCAATAGCGAAAACGAAGCTTTTTGTTTGCTCATTTGTTTTCTTTTGGAAATAATAATCCAAAGGATGTCACTTTCAGAGATTATAATGCAGAACGCTATGCATAATCTAAAATACAGGCCTAAATCAAATATACCTGCATAGATGGATGGATGGATTTGTAGATGGATAATGTAGGCCTACTTTATTTATTGCCATAGGGAAATTGTAGCATTTAAGCAGAAGTTATTGTGGATTGTATTGCAGTTGGCAGGAATGACTTTCTGTAGTGGTTGAATAGCTGAAGGAGCAGTGCTGTCCATTATCTTCAGCAGCTTGTGAATTATCATTCTCTCCACAACCAACTATGGGCCCAAATAGGTAAATAATGATTTGCTCATGAAGTACAGTCTGCTCTGTCCCTCCATGCACAACCCCCATGTTTATTTATTTGTTTATTGAACAGGGACAATGTACAGCACATAAGCAGTACCAGATTTAGCTATAAACTAATTTTCGTCTGTAGTCCCTGGGCAGGAAACAGAGTATTACATCTCTGTCAAGATGGGAAACCTAACACTGAAGTGTAAAAACAATAACACACAATTTCACAACAGCAAAAAACACAACAACACAATACGAACAATAAAATCACAACATTTAGGACACCACAACAACAACAACATCACAACAGTAAGACACAAAGAAAACAGGACATCACAACATTAAGAAAACAATCTATGCATGATGGGTACATGCTTGGGTTGATTTCAGCCATGACTTCATCTTACATTTAAAACCAGCAAAGGTGTTCCACTCTCTTCTCTCGCTTGGTAGGCTACTAAGTTCCAAGACTTGGTGGCTCTAACTGAAAAAACGGATGTGCCAAACTCAGTGGATCTGTGCTGCACTACACAGTCCCCTCTGTTAGACGTTCTAGTTCTCCTTCCATTGTCTGAGCGCAGTGACACAAATTCATTTAATGTTAAACAGACTGCAAATGTTACATTTGCAGTCTGTTGTTGAAGTAAATGCCCAGGTCTCTGTAGCCCTCCACCATCTCATCCTCTTCCTCCAGGATTTGAGTAGCCAGGCATCCTATTGTTTTCGGCCTAGTGCTCCATTTCATCCAACAATCCACAACCATCTCCCTCATCTTCCTCCCACACCATGCATGGCACAAAACTGTGCATGTACATTGTCTCCTGTCCTGCTGACCACCCTCCACAACTGCTGAATATTCTGAATATCTCATTAAAATAGGCCTATGAAGAGAGTGCAGAGATTAAATGAGGGGCATGCAATGAAAAATGTCTTAACAGTCTTTAGTAAATTTGGCCATGCTTTCTCTCTCTCTCTCTCTCTCTCTCTCTCTCACTCACTCACTCACTGTTAACATATAGTCTTCAGTCTGATTGGCCATGCTCTCTCTCTCTCTCTCTCTGTCTCTCTCTCTCTCACACACACACACACACACACACACAGTAGGGCTTTAGTGGATGATTTGGTTCAATAGGCCTATTAACTGATATAATATATGTTTTTAATATATTTTATTTCATAATAAATATAATCAGCCACATGAAATTACATTAAAATCAATATCAGGCTATAAAACAAACATAGTGGCCTTTTGATTCAGCTTGGTGCAGACATGAAAATGGAATGCGGCCATTCAGATGACGTCACAAGCTAAAAGAATGCGGCCCATCACCGGCGGACAGCTCGGAACTCTTTATATGTCCATGCCATGAACTCATAGGCATCGCTTCCATGCTTCATGGGAGCTGCTCGTGAAAAAAAACGTTCCTAACTGTCACGGGAGGTGTAAGCGGACAACTCTGGAGACGTAATCCCTGCTCTTAAATAAACATGTTTTTTAAAAATTAGAGAACACAATTTAGCAGTTACATTAAGCTTTTCCAGCAAAAAAATAAAAAACGAAAGTCATCAAAACGCTTCCTGTTTCCGGTTTAATGCTTTTGATTTGATTTAATTTATTTGCACAATAAAAAAACAAAAAAGATATAGACAACAGAAAATAAGATATGACGTAAAAGGTAACAAAGTGTGCAGGTGAGAAAAAAAAATAGGTGTCAAGGATATCTCTCCTCAAAGGTAATTTCATGTAAAATAATGAATAACATAAAAAGTAATTTAATCCACAAGATTATATAGAGGTTAAAAAGCAAGCAAAGTGATCTCTCCTGCTATTTTAACTGTAAAGTCCACAATATCGAGCGATCAGCTCGCTCTAAATGACTACCATGGACATATACAGAAAGCTAAATACATTACATATGGTAAAACCGGAAGTGCCAACCGATTTTACTTTGTAATTTATCGCTTCACTTCCTGTCTGACCGTGGAGGATGACTGAGCTCTGCTCTCTTGATTGGCTTTCCTCGTGACAAAGAAAATATAAAACGTTCATAACTGTCACGGGAGCTGTAAACAGGCGACTCTGTAGACGTCATCCCTCCTCTGTAATAAACATGTGTTTTTAAAATGAGAGAAAAACAAATTAAGCATTTACAGCAAAGAAATCATAATAATTCAAACGCTTCCTGTTTCCGGTTCAAGGCAGCGCCAGGAGCGTCATAGCAACAGCATAGCAACCAGTATATCAACCCGAAACAAATGTTGTATTTCTACATTTTCTTGGCGATGTCCAGAATAATATTCGTGATAACCATCAAACTACATCGTATACATTCACTGAGTGAAGATTGTGAGAGTAAGACACACATTTCTCACTAACAATGTTATCAAAAACCCATTTAATAGCTTATACATCTTAAAAATCTGCAGAATAAAAACTGGGGCAATGGCGGTCACAGCTTGGGTTTCGTTTCGGCCGGGAGGACTTGAAAGTCACGTGACATGTACGCTGTCCAGTAGAAATGAATAGGGGGAACAAATGTAGGTAATTCACAATTTCAAGGCCTTTATTGTGAAACCTCTACATTTTGCGCAGTGGACCATATTTATTGTTGCCAATCCCCAACATTCATTGAATATACTAATGAGAGGGTAAGAGGAGATTGGATGCATTCCATCCTAGCCTTCATATTGTGATTTGGTGTCAGCATTATAGACAGCCAGCATTTGAATGAGTCATCATTATCAGCAAGTAGAGAGCAACCTGTCCCTTAGTAATCACACAGGCTTCCCTGCTAGTTGGAATGGCTAATGGAGTTTCAGGTGCCTGATTTACAGCCCTCCCCTCCCTATGATAAAGCCTTCCCCTAATGTTATGCCAGTCTAGACTCCTGGGATTGTATTAAGTGTTGAGAATGTCAAATGGCAGTGCCAATTCCCATAACTAAAGCTAATTAGCAAGGGCATTTACTGCTACTAGATGTTTGTGTGTGTGTGTGTGTGTGTGTGTGTGCGTGAATGCGTGTCCTTGGTTGTGCTGAATATAGGGTTTAGTATGCAACCTTGGTTTAGAACACGTGCCTTTACATTATTTAATCAAAAAGAAAACGAATACAGCAAGTTTGTTTTGTCTATTCAGAGGGACACATAAATGGACCATGATACATATCTGAATAGAGCATTGATTGGATGGCCCTGTTCTCTGTCCTCTTTTTGCTGTACAGGTCATGGTGATGTCCACTGCAAGTCAAACCTAAATTGGTCTTGTCAAGGGTACTTAGTGCATAATTCCTTTTCCTGGTATAACTATGCATGAAAGGCAAACAACCTGATATTGACACAGTGTGGCATAACTTTCTCCCTGACCGCTCCCCACTGACCATCAATCACCAAGTCGGCCCATTCATCAAGGGGCCGTCTGTCCGGCCCCCTTGCGACACACAAAAGTTTTTTCCAATTTAAAATCTGATATTGATGGAGCGTTGCATCCCGCTGCAGTCTCTGTGAGCCTTGAGCCAATGCCCTTATCCATATGCTCGCCCGCTTGCCGTGGTCATAATTCAAGGCTCACCATTTCCATATAGTGGCATCGCTCTATTGGCTAACTGCTGGGACTCAAAGGGTTAGAGTTGTTTTATCCTCGACTGATCGGACATCCTGGGTCTTGTTATCGCTTTTTTTCTATTCTTGCTACAGTCAAAAGACCAAACGTTGCTTCCACACAGTGTTCAGTTTGTGCTGATGTACTTATTGACAAGAGTTTACAAGAGCTTATGAGGGAAGGGGACGCTGAATAGAGTCAGTAGCCTCAGTGCTTTCAATCTGATGGACATGTCAATTACATGCAGAAATAATTTAGCTAGGAATTAACACGCAAAATTGCCTGTGGCTTTATTATTGTAACAGTCCATTTGTGCATGTTTTAATATGTGAAAACTTGAGCCAATCTGTTTAATTTGATTTACTGTAGGTTTATTCCATTTAAATTAATTGCGTGCGGTTGTGTGTGTGTGTCCATATTTGTAAATATAATAGCCCATTCACAGTTGGATTTGATTTGGTCAAACCCATCGGGGTGTCCGCTAATGCGACAAGCAGTGACATATGTCTCAAATAAATTGGTCTAATGTAGGTTATAGGCGCAATCAGTAGACTTGTATGATACATGCGTCTGCAGTATGAAATATGACATGCAGGAAAAGGGACCTCGAGCATACAAGTGCATTGTGAATTACAACTTCACACGATGAATGCTAAATACCCATACTCTATCTTTTGTAACCAAAGGCTTTGAGTACCTTCGTCATTTTCTGCATCTGGCGCCCTTCCCTATTCCCACAGACATTCAGACATAAAGGTTGCGTTCCGAATAGCATACTTTCTACTATATAGTATGTAGAAAAAAAGATTTAGGATGTCCCGATTCTTGTGGCCAGATTTAGGATGGTTAGAAGTACCCGGATGTCCTACTTCATGCGGCCAAGATTGTTAGTGTTGAAAACTGCATCCTACTTGGGCGATTCTGACCCACAATCCGGTGCGCACGTGAAGTGACGTCACATCGACGAAGCCTCCATATGAAAACAAACGGGGATAAGACGGATATAAAAACAAGAGGCAAGATCAACCCTGTCCCAATAGTATGCCTACTGCATCCTAACTAGGTTATTTTTATCGTCGGGTGGAGTATGTAGAATAGAAAAAAGAAAGAGTATGCGATTCGGAACGCAACCAAAGTATTTATCTAGCAAGTATGAACACATCCTTCTTGCTGTTTGAAAAGACCAAAGCAATATGTTTTTTGGAAAGGAGTACAGAGAAGACGATTGGACAGAGGCCAAGCTCTAGAATGTTCTTTCCAAGGCTTCCCATTGGCTCATCAGCCCTTAATGGACAGGCAACATTCCACCTCTAAGTGGTTTGACATCTTGCTGCCATAAATAAACGCTAACAGGGACACTCTATTAGGCTAAACAAGGCTGTGTGTGTCCCTTCCAAAGCCAGGAAGCTCTCCTAATGGTACACTAATGCCTTTATTGGATTACTCCAACATCTCCTATTCCAGTGCGTCACAACGTACAGATTTCTGTTGGATTTGATGGAATGGAGATTTGCCTGGGTGGGATTGATATCAACCCAGGCGCAAAATATCTGCAAATAAGAATATGTCCAGTTTGGAGATTACATTAATCTCCCATTTCTAAAGGCTTTTACCGCCAACAGATACCGTGGATGATTTGTACAGTTTGTGCTGATTTCATAATATGCTTATGCTTTTAGATTTGCGAAACATGTGGTCATGAGATTTACATGGCACTCTCTGGACTGCTGTTTGCCATGTCAATGAGAGCACGACACTCTTGGATTAAAGTGTCTATAAAAATGCATTTAGGATTCTCATAATGCCGAAATGTAGTTGAAGAGAAGAGGATGAAAAAAGAAATCAAATTTGCAGAACACTAATAGGACTGGCCCGAATTATTCGAATATTTGAATACTCGTTCGGAAAATTAGTATTCGGAGCTTTGTTTTTTTTTTGTTTTTTCAACATTTTTTTTGCAAGAAGCTAGTACTGCAATAAAATGTCATCAAATAATTTTATATTTGGATATAAAAGTTAGTAATATTGTAGTAGTAGTATCGCTCATTTAGGAGGATATTACATCACTAAGTGTCATAGCGCATCCATTACTTCACCTCCGAGTGCGTAAATCTTCAACAAAATATGCAAATACTCTCAAAATCGGTTCCAGGGAGTATATAGGGATTATTAACGTTTAAAAAAATAATATATATTTTTATTTTTTTAATGTTGTTTTTGATGGTGTGTTTTTCTGGAACGAATATTTGAATATTCGCTCGGAAAAACCAACGAATATTCGAAGCCTGAAAAATGGCATTCAGGCCAGCTCTAAACACTAATGACTAATACACCATTGATTTTCATTAAATCCACACGCACACAGGACTATGATCATTCCCCCATTACTCCCACTGCCCTGGAGATTGCAAATTCTAACCTGCAAGATACGGAAGCAATTACCGTGCAAATAATGCAGATGGTGCAACAAAGTACTTAAGAAAATGGTTTTTCCATTAGACAGACACTTTGGTCTCTATAAAGACCTTGTCTTGTGTCAACCTCTTTGTTATTATGTGTGTGTGAGGGCAAATCCCCATACACTTGGGATTTTATGTGTGTCTGCACATTCTGCACGCAAATCTATTAGTGAAAGATGAATGTCACATACAGTAGCTCTTGCACAGATATGATTTCAAACAAGTTTGAATTAAGTTAATTACTCTATAATATATACCATAACACAGCTCATTTATACACACAGACACAGAGCATTTATACACAGACACACACATAGACACAGACACACATAGACACAGACACACACACACACACACACACACACACACGGAAACAATTAAGAGACCAGTCTGGACTTTTCTTCAATCTTCCTCTCTACATTACTTATTGAAAATGCTCTAAATGATAATATTTCTATTGTGAATTTGGTAGAAATGTTGTCAGTAGTTTATATTATAAAATCAAAATGTTCATTCTACTCAAACATATGTCTCTAAATATTTGGAGTGGTCTCTTAATTTTTTCCAGAGCTGTACACACACACACACACACACACACACACACACACACACATCCAGTTTGGCTGTTTTCGTCGTTGCATGCTTACTGCCCTGGTAATTGATCCATTGAGCTATCAGTTGAGTAGTCCTCTCAAACCAAGAGGAGTTTGTTAGTGGCAGTAGTGACAATGCCGATGGGGCTAGTTGCCTTCATGTCTTTGTTAGAGAACAAAATTAAAACTCATAAAATGCTATACAATGTTTATGCAACATAGGCCCAAATTATAAAGTCACAACGATGTTTTCGGATATTGGTGTGTGACTCCCGGCTCGGCAGTCTCTCCTCCTCCTCTTCTGTGTGTTTTCCCTCGTCTGTCTCTTTTTTGTTGTTCCATTAGTCGGCCTCCCTGTTGGCATGTGGGCGTGGTGGCACTCCAGGGCAGGCTGTTTCCAGGTGTGGATCGTTGGGCTAATCAGGGCTCTCTATTTAAACCTGTGGACTCCAGTCTTTCAGCGCCAGAGTATACTACGTATCAGAGCGGTATGATTCCCGAGCTTAAGCTCTTCGTTTATTGTTTTCTTTCACGTCTCAAGTTGGAGTTGATTTTAACTCTGCTCCTTTTTCCCTTCCGTGCCAGTTGCCTCCGCTGTTCACCTGTCCAGCTCGCCTGCCTGAGGTTTACCGGATTACCCACCTGCCTATGCTCGCGGCGCCGCCCTGCCGTCCAGTGTCCTGCCAGCCTGAAAATAAACTTTGTTCTAAAACTGACTACCTGGGTTCTGCTTTTGGATCCTACCTCGAGCTATCATAACAATTGGGCTTTCATTTTCGGAAAAAACATTGGATTCACCCTTAACTACTGACCTTCACTGTTTCTGATGTTGTATGTGGTATTATTGTAATCCCTGACCATGAAAACATAGGGTTAGACATCACTAGTTACGTGTTATTATGTTTGGTTCAGGAGTTATGAGGAAAAATGCATAATTAGGCTATGGCGGAAAGTAAAATGGTCGCCACGGCAACCATGATTACATTTCGCAATGGCTAAATATCTGAAACTGCTCAGGGCCCCAAACTGTATAAGTGTACCAAGTTTCATGCTTTTCTGAAAAGGTTAACAATTTGGCACATATCCCCTCTACCATAACACAGTACTTTAGAAGCCGAAAATTGGCAAAAAAGGTGTGGGTTGCGTTCCGAATCGCATACTTTCTACTATATAGTATGTAGAAAAAAGATTTAGGATGTCCCGATTCTTGTGGCCAGATTTAGGATGGTTAGAAGTACCCGGATGTCCTACTTCATGTGGCCAAGATTGTTAGTGTTGAAAAGTGCATCCTATTTGGGCGATTCTGACCCACAATCCAGTGCGCACGTGAAGTGACGTAACATCGACAAAGCCTCCATATGAAAAAAACGGGGATGCGAGGGATATAAAAGCAAAAGGCAAGATCAAGGCGCAATGTTATGATGAAATAAGAGAGAAAAGTATGTCCCAATAGTATGCCTACTGCATCCTAATTAGATTCTTATTATCGTCGGATGTAGTATGTAGAATAGAAAAAAGAAAGAGTATGCGATTCGGAATGCAACCGTGGTTAAGAAAACCCTTAAATAACTTTCCACCACATGGATTCCTTAACCCTTAGGAGTCTTCCGGCACGCCGGCGTGACCAGATCACGTGACTTGATCAAGCCGGCGCTGCCTAAAAACAACAGTCGGGCCAACTTCGGGACAGTACTTCCAGCGAAAGTACTGACTTGAAGCTCTATGCCAGTCTTTGTTTCATGTAAATAGACCCAGTATAACCGGAGATATGATGGTTTAAAGTTGAAACAAAACTATTTCATTTTCGCGGACTCAAAAGTATGAGAATTCGAGTGTGGCGGCCGTTAAATATTTTAATATCTCTGCCGTATTTTTCCATTTTACGGAGCGGAAAACAGTGCTGGAAGGTGTCCTGCTCATCAGGCTGATTTAAACAGGGAGGGGAGGGGAGGGGAGGGGTGATGGCGGAGTGATACTAAGCTAAACTAAAAGAGACGAAGAAGAGTGGCGTTGAGTGCTGCTGGAATTGGTGCTGCATGTCCTCGTACAAAACCCCAGATTTATGAAACCTCGAACGGGAAAGTGATAGTGGAAGACGAGTTTCTAAACTTTATTTCATTTAAAATCAAAACACTGTCACAGGATGAAATTGTTCTATTAGCCTCAAACAATTTCTGCTCTGACTGGATTGAACATTCCAAAAGCGTTCTGTTTGAATTGTGCCCGACAACGCAACGCAATGTCAAGCATAGGGGCGCTCATAAGGACGTTGACAACATCAAGGATTGCTTGAGGTTGCTCAATGAACGCGGCGAAAACATCCCCAGGTTTGTCTCACACTTCTTGGACGAACTTCCACCTGTTGGTTTTGGGAGCATGGATGCCTCGGCGCTAATCGGCAGGATGGAACGGCTGAACCGGGAAGTGTCAACGCTAAGGGGAGCTCTGGAATTACAGGCAAGCGTGAGCGAAAACCTGGGGGCGGCTACTACGGCCCTGGATCGCCGCATGGCGGATATTGAGGAAGCCCGTGGATCCACTGATCGGGTGAGTGCTGCGTCGGGGTCTCTTGAGAGAGAAATGCAGGGGTCGGTGGGTTCTGCCCTCCAGCCACCGTGTGAGGAGACGGGCACCACACCTCTGTCACCAGCTTGGAGCACTGCCCTGAAGGAAGGGAAGCGTAAGCCTCAGAAGCCACTAAAAGTGGCCGTTCAGCCGAAACCTGACGGTACGCAGACCCGTTTAAAACGCGACCATAGGAAAATGGGAATCGTTGGTACTGACACAGTGAGTAACATCCCAGTGATTAAAACTAAGTTGGTCAGTGTTTTTGCCACTAGATTTTCCCCTGATCTGGATGCGATCGCACTCTGTGATTACCTGACTGAGAAACTGGGCAAATCTGTGACGGAAGATTGACTCCACCCACAGCAGATTCAGTTCGTTTCATGTTACTGCTGAATGTAATGAAGTGGACGAAATATACGATCCACAAATTTGGCCGGCGGGGATCTATGTACGTCGATATTTCGAGGCTCGAAGTCCGAAAGTAAACAGTGACAGCGCGGCGGCTAGATCAGGTGGAGGGGCTGGCCCGCAGCTGCTGCGCTCTGTGACTGTCTCTACACCTGTAGCTCCACAGGGGAGCAGCAGCCAGGCTACGGCCCGGGATGGATAAACTGTATGGATATCAATATCGCCTTTTAATGCTCGGGGACTGCGTGTTGGACACAGTGACGCTGACAAATCGCGCCGCCTTATAGTGGATAAACTCTTAGAGGCCTGTGATATAATATGTGTCCAAGAAACCTTTTTACCAAAGCAGGATTTAGAGGGTCTAAATTCCCTGCATGAAGATTTTTATGGGGCAGGTGAATCTACCACCGACCCGGGATAGTTCGTGGTAGAATACCTGGTGGTGTTGCCGTGCTATGGCACAAAAAATATGACCAGCTGGTTAAGGTGGTTAGACTGGGTGTTGATTGGGCAATAGGAATTGAGTTTAATAGTGGTGATAAAAACTTCATTATTTTAAACATTTATACACCTTACGAGTGTCCTCAAAATGAAGATGAATATCTTAATAGATTGGCTTGTGTTATGTCTTTCATTCAAGATAATGCTTCCACGTGCATCTTCATTGTGGGTGATATGAATGCAGATGTTTCCGATGGTAGCTCCTTATTTGCCACATATTTAATGCAGTTTTGCTCTGATAATGGTCTGGTCCTTTCTAGCAAAGTGCTTTTGCCTAATAATAGCTACACTTACATCAGCGAGGCATGGCACACAACCTCGTGGCTAGATCACTGTATTTGCACAGCTGATGCACATGACTCCTTGGAGTCCATGAGAATTAATTATGAATTTGCCACTACTGATCATGTGCCTATTTCTCTATCTGTACATCTAGGCAATATACCTACTCTTGTGTCTGTAGATAACAATGTATGTGAGGGTAAAATAGATTGGTCTAACCTGTCTGAGGATGATCTTAAGGAGTACTATTTTCGGACTGACATCTTGCTGAGCAACATTGAATTACCAAAATATTCCATTGCATGCCATGATATTAATTGTAAGAACCCTCAACATGGTATTGAGCTGTGCTCCATGTATGATAATATTGTGAAGGCTCTCCTTGCGTCAAGCAGGCCCCTGTATAAGACCCACAGACTGTACAAAGTCAAGCCAGGCTGGAATGACTATGTGGAAGAGATTCATGCTGAGGCAAGAAAGGCCTTCAAAGCATGGGTTGAGTCAGGCAGACATAAACATGGTCCCTTATTTGAATATAAGAAGCATGCAAATGCAACATTTAAATATGCTCTACGTTTCATTAAGAGGAATGAAAATACAATGAGGTCTGACTCTCTTGCAAAGAAACTGCAATACAATAGTCCTGTTGATTTCTGGAAAAAAATTAAAAGAAGTAATAATTGTAAAACATCGTTACCAACAAATATTGATGGTGTCAGCGGCTCAGAGAAAATTACTCAGTTGTGGCAGAAACATTTTTATGATCTCCTCAACTGTGTAAAAAGTAACTCTTTCACAGCGAGTAACATTGATAGCAATGAAGACGTGATGGTTTTCCTTCAAGAGATATATGATGCTATTATGATGCTAAAAGATAATAAGGCTTGTGGTATGGATAAGATATCTGCAGAGCACTTAAAACATGCAAGTAGAAAACTATGCCCCCTAATTGCTATTTGTTTCACTGGGTTCTTAACCCATGGTATTCTACCTGATTCTATTTTATCTGTCACATTAGTGCCCATCATTAAAGACAAAGCTGGCAAAATTAACAGCTCGGATAACTACCGGCCTATAGCTCTGGCCAGTGTTTTATCCAAGGTCTTGGAGAGGATTATACTGAATAGGTTGGAACATTTTCTATTGACCTCTGACAACCAGTTCGGCTTCAAACCTAAACATGGCACAGATATGTGTATTTTTGCCTTAAATGAGGTACTTGATGTGTATAACAGGCAACATTCCACAATTTGTATGTTTTTTATTGATGCTTCAAAAGCCTTTGATCGTGTGAATCATGAGAAGCTATTCCTCAAACTGCACAACCGAGAGGTTCCCAAATATTGAGTTAGAATCTTGGCTTTTTGGTATGCTCATCAGTCTATGTATGTGAAATGGGGTAACTCTATGTCTGCCCCATTCAATGTAAGTAACGGAGTTAGGCAGGGAAGCATTTTATCTCCCTTTCTTTTTAATATTTATTTGGATGATCTTTCAAAGCTGCTAAATAACTGTGGAACAGGCTGTATGATCGGGAACACCATTATCAACCACCTGATGTACGCAGATGATCTGGTGATTCTTTGTCCATACAGTGCTGGCCTCCAACAGCTGCTAAGGGTCTTCTCCCAATATGGTGCAGACTTTGATATTAAGTACAACTCCAAAAAGAGCAATATCATGATCGCTAGAAGCAGGGAGGACAATAAACTGTTGGTTCCTGATTTTCTTCTGTCCGGTGCTGTCCTTAAAGTATGAGGAGGTCAAATACTTAGGGCACTTTACTGACGACAGGGACATCCGCAGACAGTACTATATGATGTATGCACAAGCTAATATGTTGAAGCGCAAGTTTAGTATGTGTTCATTGTCTGTGAAGACCACTCTTTTTAAAGCTTTTTGCACCCCAATGTATACTGCCCACTTGTGGCGACGCTATAAGAAAAACAGTATGCAGAAACTCAATGTAGCATATAATGATGGCATGAGGCTGCTGCTTCATATGCCACGTTGGAGCAGTGCAAGCCAAATGTTTGTCAGTGTTAATGTGCCCACCTGTCCTGCTGTGCTCAGGAATCTTATGTACAGATGTATGTGTAGACTATCGGAGTCATGTAACGGCATAATCACAACTCTAGTGAACCCTACAATGAGTGCGGTTAGGTTCACTTCCACATTATGGAACCATTGGCGCTTTAGCCTATATGCTAATATCTGAACACTCTTTGTGTAGTGTGGAACTGACAGCTGGAGTCTTTTTTAGTCTTTTTTATTGTTGTTTGTCTTTTTACTGTTTTTGTATTGTATTATGGACCGTTTTCTCTCTGTGTCTGGAATAAAATTAAAATCAAAAGAGTCACAGGGGGCGGGAGTCCCTCTATGTGAGAGACAAGGCAGGCAGTTAGCGAACGAGTGAGTGAGTGACTGACACGGAGGAAGATTGAGAGATACTGAGAGTTTTGAAGATAGCCTACTGAGGATATTTGAGTAATATTGAAGCAAACTTTGAACGTGAGCCAAGCTATTAGCTTGTTTTTTTACATGGAGGAGGAGGATAGTTCATCCCCAGAGTCAAAGAGTGACTATTTACATGAAGAAGCCATTGTTGTCTGACTGTCACACACACAGCAGCCAGCCTACATAACGTAGTAATAATGATGTGGCCTAGAGACACAGTAATAATCTTTACTTTAGGCTATATATAAAAGTCATATGTATTCTAATGTAGCCTATATAACGTTATATCATATAGGCTAACTATATATTTTTTGGCTAGGTAGGCCAATATGAAACAATATGATTTTTGATTTTTTTATAAAATCTTTTTAGGTCCATAATGTTCACAAAGTATGTCAAAATGAAAAAATAACAGCTAGGTAATGTAGTTGAAGTTGTACTGAATCAAAAAAATAATTAACACAGCATGCTTAAATTCTTTTGATGAGCCCTCTGTGTCATGTTTGACAGAACTTTGAGGAATTTGGGGAAAACGCCTATGTATTCACCTGCCATTTGTTCATAAAATTTGTATTTAGGTTGATGCCACCTCAATCAAACTTTTGAATTATCATTATGACATCCCATATATTTATTTTCAGCTTTCAAAATATTTCGTTGGGAATGTTTGTGTAACCCATAGTAAAAATAATATAATTTTCAAAATAAGTTTTTCGATTTGTTTGTGTTTTGGGTCCAATATGTTTATATAATGTAAAAATTAAAAGGATATCTGTTAGGTCAAATAGGTGAGGTAGTGCTGATGAAAATGATACCAAACATTGCATGTTAACTATTTCTGAATGTGGTTAAGGAAGTCAAAATCAAAAGTATGCAAAAACGGGAAAAATAGCCCTTGACTCCTAAGGGTTAAGACTTTTGGTATGTTATTTATTACATATTCACGAGTCAAAAACAGTTGGAATGGTTTCTGTTGCAATTTTTTTAAGGTCCACCCCTATTTTCTCACAAAATGCCTGTACTATCAGTATCTGCTCATCTCTTCTCATACATCTCCCCATTCTAAACTGTCAACTGTCATTCACTCACCTCTCCATATGTCTACTTGTCTGTTTAAAGCAGTGTGGTGTGTGTATACTTTTGACAGCAGAAACTTTCCTCTTTCCATAAATGCTCCCTACTTCCCCAGAGGGTCTTTGGAGGAAAGGGTTGGAGCAAATGTATTTTTGACCTAATTTTCTCAGGTCTTAAAGGTCACATATTATGCTAAATGCACTTTTTAAATGTGTTCTAACATATCCATGGGTCCACGGTGTGCCTAGAGACTGCCAAAATATCAAAAAAATAACAATCTCTCCTTTTCTCACTCTCCCCCTTTCTGAAACCCCCACCCCTCCCCCCCAATATACTCAAGTCAGAATTCTCGCCGACTATTACGTACTAGTCGGCACAGCCACAGCCCCATATTTTCTTTATATGTCCATGCTCCCCCCCCCACATTAGTAACCAGAAACGTCCACCGTGCAGTAGTCTATGATAACCCCACCCCCCCATTTCTTATTGGTCCACGGCCCCGAGATCCGATGGAAAATTCTCCGAGCGACAGCCATATGTTTTTCCCCGTTAAGGCGAGACACGGCAGGCAAAAACATCGTTTTTTTAAGGACTGGTCAATTTTGAGATTTGTTTCTATTTAGCTTCCATAACATGTCTTCTTTCATACTAGTATGGATAAAAGGTCCAAAATATACGTTTTAGGTGTTTATTTTACTAAACTTTGACTGCTTGCGTCTGTATTTTGCTCCTAAATTCGTCAAAAGTGAGCATTCTAACGTAACATACAGCACCGCGACCGCTGTATGAATCATAATAACCATGGTACTGTTGGAAAGCTCTGAATCTCAAGCACAACGTTATCTGATCCAAATATGGTCATTTCCTTTGTGTCAGTAACCAATCGTGAAAGTGTGAGGAGGGATTCAATGCTAGGAAAGCGACCTCATTGGCTAATGCACATTTCTGACGATGTGATTCGCTAAAAGGCATCACGTGATGCTAGCCCCAGGTAGCTCGAAAATCACAAAATAAAATGGGAAAAACGTCGAAAATATGCCAAACCAAGACAAAAAAAATACTTAATCAATTGGCTACGGGCATTACATGATCGCCATTTGAAGGGGAGAAGTGTTAAAGACATGTAAATCACGCCGATCACGTCGGAGAGACACAGACTGTCAGACGATCAGAGGGGAGATGGTGGGGAGAGAGAGCGTCTGTGCCGACAGGAGCAGGTTGACAGACAGTGGCTAATAATGAATTAACCACGTTTAAATTAGCATGTGGATGTAAATGTTACTATGCTATGGTTTATATATGTTAAACAGTGGTAGGCCTATATGGCATTGAGGGGTGCAGGGCCTAATTCAATAAATTACTCTAGCTATAATCAGTGATTATCAGCAGAATTCACGTTTTTATCTTTAACGGCCGTTTTCTCAAAATGAGCTTTTTCCAATACTCTGCGAAAGATATCTCAACTTCTAGACCACTGACATCAACCAAACTTTCTATGATCATTCATAGCACTATTTCAAAGGTTTTTACACAAGGATTTGTTAATATATTGTTAATTGTCTGATTTATGATACATTTTCCTCCTAAAAACATGCCAAAAATGCATTTCCTAGACATGTACATAGTCTTTTTTGATTTATTAAATGAAAAAAGGCTGTATCCAAAATCTGTTGTGTAAAAACTTTAGAAACTAATATGTGGTTAAAATAAAATAGAGATTTTAACTCTGGCTTTATCCAACATCTCAAAATTTTTCTCGAAAAATGACCCAAAGTTACGCATAATTGGTTAAATATTGCCATATTTGCATATTTAATAAAATATTAAAGAAAAACATGTAATACAAAAAATAATTGTGTTAGTGTCAGTAATCAACTGGCAAAGTTTCATGATGATATCTATAAGTTAAAAAAAAATCCCTATTCACCTGGGGTGTCTCGCCTTAAGCGACAAGATGCCCGTAGTACAGCCTGAATGTTGCATACACCAACACAGAATGCTTTTGCTCATACTCCACTAATTTATCTTAACCACAGCAGTCTATTAATGCCTCATTTTTAATAACACAACGGATAGGAAGCTACCTGTGCTTTTTTTTAAACGGTGAAACTAAAATAATAGTTTTTATTAGTAGTTTTGCCTGACTGGTGTATAGCTATTAGCTTTGGGACAAGCAACCAGCTTTTGCTCATAACACGCTGTTTATATTCCCCACAGCAGTCTGAAAATGACTCGTTTTTAACATGACAAAGGATGGGAAGATATTCCTGTAGAAATCAAACTTTGAAGCTACTGTTTTCACTGGTTTTAAATCGTCTGAGTCTTATTTTTAGCGTTAGCGCCCATGTAGCTTCGGTTGTAGCACCAAGTTTTGCTCCTAATACACTAACTTAGCTTTCGCCTTGCAGTCTAATAATGACTCGTTTTTAACACCACAAAGGCTGGGAAGTTATTCCTGTAGAAACCAAATGTGAGGCTACTGTGTTCACTGGTTTTAATCATGTCAGGTCATGTCAAACTGTTATGTCAAAGTATGGCCTCGCTCCGGGTAAACACTATGTTCGCAGTCACACAGTGTCTCTCTAGTATCACGTAAGCACGGCAGAGACGGTGGGAGGGCCCGGCAGAGAGGTGGGAGGGGCCAGCCAGATCGCAGGCAGCAGACACCAATATAGGTCATCCGGAGACCAGAGGAACGTCAGGGTATAGAGGCTTGCTACAATAAATGATCTGAACGGGTTTTTCAGCAAACATTTAAAAAAATAAGTATTAAGGACTACTTAGACCATATAAAATTGACAGCAAAGTGCATAATATGTGAGCTTTAAGAATCTGGTGCTCTGTCACCTAGTTATTCCTCATTCATAAGATTGAATTCCAAGTGTGCCAGATTCTTAGGGAGTGGAACATTACTGTACTAATGCATACATTATCAGCTCCTCGTACTTACCGAAAAACATCTTACCAAATTAGAAGGCATTAGGGGGTGCTTTGAATGCTGTGATGCTTTTACTTGTATCTCGCAAAGGCCTCACTTTTCTAATGGGTTGTATATGCTTGACCACTGCTCTGCTTCGGAGCACTTTTGCATTGGGAATGATAATGGACCAACCCACCCTGCCTGGTACAGGGTGTGTAAATCACTGATGTTGAACCCTGACCCAGCATCCACTTTGGAAAATGACTTGCATTTTTTTTGCATGACTGAAGGCCAAAGGCTTGCCTCATTTTGCTGTTAAGGGCAGCGAGTGCAAGCATCTGGCTTTTCCCCCTGTAGTCTGAGGTAATTAGAAGGCAAAGGCTTTATGAGATACTGTAGAATAATCGTTACTCTATATAGGTTCTAGACCTGAGTGCAGCAAGGCTTTTTAACCTTAGCACCCTTTACTGTCCTGATTAGACTAAACCAATGCATGCACATTTCAGACAGTTGCACAGCAGGGGTGAGTGAAAAAGCACATTCACCCTGTGCTCATAACATTTAAGTTACTATTCATCACCTGTGTTTGTTAGTGTGTCAGCTTATATTAGAAGACTGAGTTTGAGCGATGCTAGCGGCTCTGTAAAGCTATAAAGAACAGTGGCTACGCTCACAGCAGCATGTTCAAAATGATAACATTGGCATTGTTGTTCAGCATGGAAAATGTTTACCATTTTATTTTATTTCTGATATTTCATTCTGAACCACTTATACTCCACCAACCAACCTCATGTTGGTGCTACAAGAAGACCATCACCAAAATAAGTATGAAAGATGTTCTGAGTACCATTGATGACTGCACAAAACGTCACGGCAATCCATCAATAAGCTATTGACATATTTCAGTGAAACGTTTGTGGTGGACCGACAGACATCGGCATCCCTAGATCAAGTCATACACTGAAACTAGATGATCCGTCAAAAAGACAAGGCAAAGCACCGATCAATTTTTGGCAAGACGTTTCTAATCTTACCCTTTTTTTGATTTCAAATTAATTTAATTTCACTGCTGGAAATATTGCAAAAAAAATAAAATAAAAGTGTTTCACTTCTGTCCAAATACTATTGGAATGGTTGCTCAAAATCTTCCTACTTAGCTCAATCTCCACAACATCTTCTGACAGAGGAGTGGTGAAATATTCAATCCGACACACTATCAGTCATAATGGTGCAGAGACACTGTATACAAAAGTAAGAACACAATTATGACATGGAGAACTCCAAAAGGCCCTCCTTTCTCTGACCTCTGAGCACCATTATGTTTGCTTACATACTTCATGGCAGGCTCTTACATTTCCAGGTCCCCGTTTCCTTGACCTCAAATATCTTGTTGCATAGCCACGTTGATATATACAGTCATATGAAAAAGTTTGGGAACCCCTCTCAGCCGGCATTATAATTGACTCTGCTTTCACAAAAAAAATAAAAAAGTGGTATGTCTTTAATTTACCAGGAACAGCTAAGTACTGGGATGTTTTCCAAACAAATATTTTTTGAAAAGCAGTATTTGGTTGCATGAAATAAAATAAAATGTGAAAAACTGGCTGTGCAAAAATATAGGAACCCTTGTGGTTTTGTTGATTTTATTGCCTGTAACAGCATGTAAAACTGATGACTTTAAACACAAAGTTGATTGGATTATGTTGTTAAGCCTTGAACCTCATAGAAATGTCTGTTTAATCATGAGAAAATGTATTTTAGGTGCCCGTGCCAAAACGCAAGTTGCACTTCTCTTTGACTCTCTGCTGAAGTGAGACAGAATGGGATCATCAAAGCAGCTCCTAAAAGATCTGAAAAACAAAGATTGTTCATTGTTATGGTTTAGGGGAAGGCTACAAGAAGCTTTCCCAAAGGTTTCAATTGTCAATTTCGACTGTAGGGAACGTTGTCAGGAAATGGAAGGACACAGGCATAGTGGCAGTTAAACCCAGGCATGGCAGACCAAGAAAAAAACAGGAGCGGCATAGGTGGAGGATTGTGAGAATGGTTGCACACAACCCACAGATCACCTCCAAAGACCTGCAAGAACATCTGGCTGCAGATTGTGTATCTGTACATCGTTCAACAATTCAGCGCAATTTGCACCAAAACATCTGCTTTTTACAAAGACCAAATAACTTCATTTTTGTCTCATCAGTCCAAAGCATTTTCTTCCAATATGAAGCTGGCTTGTCTAAATGAGCTTTTGCATACTCCATGCAACTGTATCTGTGGCGTGGGCGCAGAAAGGGCTTCCTTCTCATCACCCGGCCATACAGATGTTTTGGTGCAAATTGCACTGAATTGTAGAACCATGTACAGATACACAATCTGCAGCCAGATGTTCTTGCAGGTCTTAGGAGGTGATCTTTGGCTTGTGTGCAACAATTCTCACAATCCGCCGCATATGCCGCTCTTGTACTTTTCTTGGTCTGCTAGACCTGGGTTTAACTGCAACTGTGCCTGTGTCCTTCCATTCCCTGACAACGTTCTTTACAGTAGAAATTGACAATTGAAACCTTTGGGAAAGCTTCTTGTAGCCTTCCCCTAAACCGTGACAATGTATAATCTTTGTTTTTAAGATCTTTTGGGAGCTGTTTTGATTCTGTCTCACTTCTGCAGAGAGTCAAAGAGAAGTGGAACTTGCATTTAGGCACCTAAAATACCTTTTATCATGATTAAACAGACCTTTATATGAGGTTCAAGGCTTAACAACATAATCCAACCAATTTTGTGTTTAAAGTCCTCAGTTTTACATGCTGTTACATGCATTAAAATCAGCAAGACCACAAGGGTTTCCATATTTTTGCACAGCCAGTTTTTTACATTTTATTTAATTTCATAAAACTAAATACTGCTTTTCAAAAAATCTTTGTTTGGAAAACATCCCAGTACTTAGCTGTTCCTGGTAAATGAAAGACATACCACTTTTATCTTTTTTGTGTGAAAGCAGAGTCAATTATAATGCCGGCTGAGAGGGGTTCCCAAACTTTTTCATATGACTGTACAGTGGCTTGCAAAAGTATTCATACCCCTTGAAATGTTCTACATTTTGTCACGTTACAACCACATACGTACATTTATTTTATTGGGATTTTATGTGATACACCAACACAAAGTGGCGCATCATTGTGAAGTGGAATGAAAATGAAACGTGGTTTTACAAAAAATATATAAATAAAAAACTGAAAAGTTTTGCCCTGTATTTTGCTCCATCCATCTTCCCATCAACTCTAACCAGCTTCCCTGTACCTGCTGAAGAAAAACATCCCCATAGCATGATGCTGCCACCACCATGTTTCATGGTGGGGATGGTGTGTATAGGGTGATGTGCAGTGTTAGTTTTCCACCACACATTGCATTTTGCATTAAGGCCCAAAAACTTAAATTTTGAACTCATCTGAACAGAGCACCTTCCTCCAACCCTTGCCAAAAGCCATGCACAGTCAGATGAGACCAAACGTGATGTTTTTGGCCTGAATGGAAAATGCAATGTGTGGCGGAAACTAACACTACAAACCACCCTATACACACCATCACCACAGTGAACCATGGTGGTGGCAGCATCATGCTATGGGGGTCCTTTTCTTTAGCAGGTACAGGGAAGCTGGTTAGAGTTGATGGGAAGATGGATGGAGCCAAATACAGGGCAGAAAACCTGTTAATGTCTGCAAAAGACTTGAGACTGGGGCAGAGGTTCACCTTCCAAAAGGAAAACTACCCTAAACATACAACCAGATCTACTATGAAATTATTTAAATCAAAGCATAGTCATGTGTTAGAATGGCCCAGTCAAAGTCCAGACCTAAAAACAATTGAGAATATTGAGAAAGACTTGAAAATTGCTGTTGACAGACGCTCTCCATCCAATCTGATGCTGAATCTGAACCTTGAGCTATTTTTCAAAGAAGAATGGACAAAATATATCAGTCTGTAGATGTGCAAAGCTGGTAGAGAAATACTCCAATAGATTTGCAGCTTTAATGGCAGCGATAGGTGGTTCTACAAAGCATTGACTCAGGGGGCTGAATACTTTTGCACGCCACACTTTTCAGTTTTTTATTCATAAAAAAAATGTAAAACCACGTTTCATTTTCATTCCACTTAACAATGATGCGCCACTTTGTGTTGGTGTATCACATAAAATCCCAATAAAAATAAATGTACGTATGTGGTTTTAAAGTGACAATGTGGAAAATTTCAAGGGGTATGAATACTTTTGCAAGCCACTGTATCTCTATGCCTTTACACTCAGCCTTGCAGAAATGAGCTACAATTACCTTGGTACTCTCAAGTGTTTCAAAGCCTCGTTTTTAAGAACAACATGAAAGCAAAAATGGAAAGACGAGAGCATGAACGCCGTTATTAAAGCTAGTGCAATGCATGACAACCATTTAGATACATGAACAATACTGTATATGTCTGCTTTTCCTTCCTGTCCTAGCTGTGGATTTGAGTGTGATCATCAAGGGAATAAAAAATGCTTCTCCCCAACCATGCCCTTTCTCTTTAGCATAAGACTGTAAGACATCCTAAATCTTTTTCTGGCATACTAAATAGTATGGAAGTATGGGGATTGGAACGCAGGGTGAGTTTCCATAAGGGAAGGGGGTCAGAATGGGCCGGTGCCAAAGTATCTTGTACCCATGCGGTCTTCTGAAGACTTTTGAGTAAAGTTGTCCTAAATAACTGACAGTAGACTGATGGCTGTACAACAGAGCTGGGGCTATTATTGGACACAAGGTGACTTCTGCACAGGGCTATTTTCACGGGCATTTTCTCATATCTAGTTCATCTGGAGTAAAGAGATGAAACCTTCTGAGAGGGCTTCCCGCAAATGTCTCAAGAGAAAGATTAGCACTGAAGTTGGCAGGGGGAAGGAAAAGGAAGAAAGAAATCCACCAATAAAAAAATTAAATTGAAAAAAAGTGAAGCCTTCATGTGTGAGGCAGTGATTGCTTGTTAACAACACTCGGGTGAGCAATCTTTTCTAGGGCACCGAGATGCCATGGTGGTGCTGTGAAGATGGGGGTTGGTGTTACGGAAGGGTTTGAATACATGACAAAAAATAGCTCTCTGCTCAAACTTTACTGCTCGTTAGGAATCATGAGCACGCCAAGGTTGCTTCCTAATTGAGTCGTAAAATGCTTGACAGGCCCCTTGTTGTTCTGTGCAAAAAAGACAACAGTCGACAACCACATTGAACACATTTGCTCATTACAGTTTGCCTTAACCTTTTCGAAGTACAAGATTTGGTTAACGTTCACGACAGGAATATATCATTCAGAAATGTTTTTATTTAGCATCATACTGTAGATACACAACAGTAAACTTTCCTAAGCAACACCCTCGTACTTTTATGTTGTTTTTGTTTATAACCCCTGCACTTTCCTTCGTGATTAATTTTCTATGCAATAGCTCTCACACAATATATATACTATTTTTACTGGTAAATATACATCATCATTTCGCAGTGTGTACATTTTTCCCCATTTTATTTGCTCTAATCCCTCGCAGCGGGTCAAGAGAGGAGCGAAGAGCTGAGGGAGAATAATGCCATTTCAGGATAGGCCTTATTTAATTTACTGCAGGTCGATAGAGGTTCTCCAATTGCCTCTCCCAGATTAATAAGTAACCCACACGCGCTGTCCATCACTGTCCATCTCCCATTAGGCCTCTGAAATGGGGGCCCAAATTGCCTGGCAAGGTTGACTCTGATGGAAAACAAACTCTCTCCCTCCGTTTCTCTATCCATCGCCATCAATTTCTCTCCCTCACTTTTCCCTTTTTTTGCTATCGGGTTTCACTTTTAAGCCGCGCTCACTGCAGAGCAAAACTGATACATTTGTACTGACAACATAATCATTCATATATGCATTGTTTTTATGAGTGAAAAGAATGTCTGAGTTGTCATTTTTGATGGCCACTTAGGGTATCTATTACTTTTTCATTACATATTATTTAAGTGCTTAGCAGTACGAGTAGTAAATGTAGGTCAATTTATCTTGACATGATAGAGAAATCACTCAAGTGTCGAGGAAATACTGATATCTGGAAATATGATGCTTGAGAAATAGTCAAAACAACATCTGAGTTACTGTAATGGGGTGTGAGGGATGAGTAGCCTTTCACCATTGGGCGGCACAATCTCCTCCACAACTCTAGAACACCATTATGAGGGAGCTGCTCACCTTGACAGTAATTGTTACCTTTCTTGACAGGCCTTCGGAAAGTGCACTGGAAAAGATTTCTGAGTCCTCTTCAACGGAGACACCCACAAAAAGATGACAAACCCTGGTTATATTTATGGTATTGTTTCTTTGAGAGCCTCACTTGTGATTCTGTCTCATAGACAATTTGAAAACATATTCTTAATTAAAATGACACGAATGTGAACCCGTCTCTTTCAAGTTTCAAATATAAGTATTTTTAGGTCCCTCTGTTTATTTTTTTTTTGTGTTTTTTAGAAATGTAATTACATTTCAGGAACGGCCAGTAAAAACCTAATTAACTATGACTGAGCTAGACATGGATGATCATTTTGATCTTGTTGGCCACTCAAGTGCTAAGTATGACTGACGCTCTGTTGTATAAACTTCCCTTGGTCTATAAAATAGAACATGTTAGAATACCTCTTGTTATTTGGTCAGAATGAACAAACAGAACCCTGATCAAATAAGTGATGGATAGCCAACGAGTAGGTCTCCGTTACAGGCTGCTGATTCATCCATCCACTGTAAGCCTTCTCTCTCCACTGCCTATTTATACTGATTAAATGTACATAAGTTTGTCCAGTTGTGATGTCACAACTGGGCAAACTGTAGGGTTAGACAGTGAGACCATAAAACACTCGTTCTGCCTCAGGCTAGGATTTATCGATTTCTGAATTTTTCGCACATTTATACTACATGAATCTCAGAGTTCAATACACCTTCATATTCCCACTGGTGAAGTAGGCCTTTAACATATGCAGGCATGTCCTTAACCGGTTTGATTTTACATGCACACATTATTGTACAATCCTCCCATAATTCTACCTGCTCAATCATTTGAATAGACAGACCAAATTCCCCCGCCATGCCAATGCACACACTAGTTATTTGCTGTAGACCTCAGATCCACTTTGACATAATAAAACTTGTAAGAGGAAAGCTGTGCCAAAAAGAGAGCAAGCTATATTCTTTACAGCTCGATATTACTTCTGGCAGAACTTTGATCTATGATGACTAAAAACATTTGTAGTGTATGATAACATTTGTGTGTGTGTGTGCCTATTGGCCTATAGATGGCCTTCATATCGATTTATGTTACAAGGCTACACAATGTCCTGGCTGGTGTACAACATAATTCAGCAGACTGATGCTGAGGATCTGAGCAATAATAACATATTATCTCCCAGGGCACAGTGACAGCCCGCCTCCAAATTCACCCATCACCTGCTTTTCTGTGGTCACTTGTCAATCACGTCCACAGAGCGCAGTCTCTCCTTTGCAAAGGCAGTACCTGTTTTTTTCTGTTAGTAAATGCTGTTCGCAGAAACTCATTCACTTCCTACTTTATCCAAACCGAATTACAAAACTTTCTGTGTAGCATATCGCTTATTTAAGTCTGTGAGAAAGGCTAGTGCTGCTTCCACCTCACAATGCTGCTGCTGGCACATCGGAGGGGCAGAGCTTCTGAACGATACCGTCCACGAGTTCTGCCCTTCACAGCAAGCGCTCTCACAAAGCCTTCACGTCTATCAGCTCAGGCTTTTTCGATAATACTTATCAATAAGGGTACATTGATTAACTTTAAATTAATGCTGTATAAACGTTATGAAATATTAGTTATTGTGTAATACACTATTAATGCTTTGTCATAAATGGGTAGTTAATGCTTGGTTAAGCAGTATTAGTTGAATAATGCTAAGCAATAAATAAGCATAAAGGTTAGTTCATTCGTAGTTAATGCTTAGGGTTGCAAAATTTCGGGAATTTTCAAAGTTGGAAACTTTCCATGGAAATGTATGGGATTAACGGGAATAAACGGGAATTTAAAGCAAACCAAATGCACTAAATCAGCTTTTTATTGGCCCGCGGCCAATCTTAAAAATATAATGTAATATGGCCCTTTTTTTTGCATTTCTTATTTAACCCACTAGTGCAGGAGTGTAAAAACTGATTGGTTGGCCTGTGGCACATTTTAAAAATATAATGTAATATGGCCCTTTTAATTTTTAAATAACTTAAATGCACTCATATTACAGAGAAATATGTCCCATAAAAGAAAAAGAGCAACAAGCCCATCCCAGAGGACCCTGCATAATATTTTATTTTAAATTAATATTATTATGGAAAATCCATGTGTCCTTCTCCAATAGCTTCTAATTCATCTGACACGGTTTCTAATTTTTTTTCATACACAATTCTTCAGCTTTAGCCTCTTAATTTCCCTCTCAAAGTGCACCAGATTCATGCATTTCACTTTAAAAACTTAAAAAATCTCCCGGGGGGGGGGGGGGGGGGGGGGGCATACCCTCGGACCCCCATTGGAGGGACGGGATCTCGGCTGGCTACTATTTTCACCCAGCTGGACATTGGACGCAAAAGCAGAAAACACTGGGTGTATCAATGTCATTTAACAAGAGGGGGAATGTATCTGTTTAATGTGCAAGTAAAGAGTTGCCGTGAAGAAGGATTACAATTTACAAAGACACTATGAAACTAGACATCAGAGCAGCTACATGTCCTGATAAATGTGTTATTTTTGCAAAGTGGCCCGGCCCTTCGTAGATTTTTCTGTATGTGGCCCTCAGTGAAAAAAGTTTGGACACCCCAGCACTAAATCCTTCTAACTATGTTATTTCAGTCCTGGCAAATATTCTAAACTGTAAAAAGCTGTTTTTTCAACTACGTTTTATAATGTTTATGAACATTTAACTTCAAATCAGATTTTTTTTAAAGCTTATTCAGACACCCAACTTGATATCATATATTGCTTTTTACCAGACCAGGTTTACAGAGGCTTAAACAGTGATTTTAAATATAGTTGGGGAAAATATATATTAGCATAATCTTGACTAAGCAACCAGATTTCATGCAAGTACACTTGGCAAGTTGCACATAGCACTCTGCTTACTGCAGAGGTTGAGGCCACGCCCCCTACATGCACTGAGCATTCCTCTGTCACATGGGGGGAAATTTACTTCATTTATTGGGTTGGGTCAGACAGTAATATTTTACTCAACATTCATCTTTTTGTTGTTCAGTGAAATTATTGATTGTTCATAAAATAATCAAAACTTGATAAAGTTCTACTTACAAATAAATCTATTCAAATGTGATGTTTTTTTATTGTATTAGTTTAAATGAATGTCTGCCTATGACAAAACATAGAGTTTATGTTTAGATTAATGTTTGGATAAGAAAAAGATCATTTAAATGACCGCCATTTAGTTAATTCCTATAATTCCCAATTTAGAATTTTCCCAAAATTCCAGAGCGAAAGTTCCCGTGGAAAGTTTCCGGAAATTTACCGGAAACTTTCCACCCCTTTGCAACCCTAATGCTCATTAAGCATTAACTAACAGATTAATATACCTTTATTGCAAAGTGTTGCCAACATTTTAATTTCATGAATGTTATCATTATAAATACTGAACTCTGGAATTGCCAGAGCATCTGTTTTTCTTCACGGCATCCGTGATGGTCCTTCACAATGGCAATATGCGACATGTTCAATCTCTTCACTGCTGCTCTGTCACCAACAAAGGTTATACTGTTTTACTGTGTCTTATACTGCCATGTTCCCCACTGAGTTTATTTTAGAAAGAAGGAAATCATTTCACCTGTTGTTTAAGCCTAGATGTAATGTTGTTCACAAAACAGTTTTTCATATGTGAACCAAACCATACAACCAAATCCCCTCTGATGCCCCTCTGGTTTACAGCTTTTCCAAATATGTCATCACCAGAGCACACTGCTCTCTGTTGTGGGGTTTAATGCACAGGCCTGCAGAATTCAACATGAGAAATGTAATATCCTTTCTGAGCCCATGCAGGTAAATCAATTCAGTGTATTTCTAAGCTTGTAATTTAACTGTATAACACAAGTCCATTATTAGTTGTGAAGAGAGTGGGAGCGGGAGGCAGCGTTTTTTTTAGGATTTAAAAAAATAACCTTTACAAATCAGTGTGACATTAAGAGGCTTTCAGCAGTCTCTGTTAAGTGCTCAAGGTGTTTTGTATGGACCAAATTCCTCTGCTTGTTTCATTAATTTGAATGAAAAGGCACTTGTGGTTGAAGTGTTCAACATGACCTTTTGTGCAAGCAATGAACAAAAAACTGTGCTGCGGAGGACAGATGAATACACTCTTAACCTTAACCAAAATAATACTCAGTTCTTGAGTCAAATAGAACGATAGGGAACAACAGTGAAAAAGTAATTCACACCTACTTTGTGAACTTTGAACTACTTTGAACACCCTTCAAAGCCATGGCCAAATAATTCTCTCTCAAGTCCTCTCTTATATGAATATGACTAATTTATAACACCTTGTGCCAATGAATGCACCTGGCGGCTTGTGTTGTCTGCCAAGGGAAAAAGATGAATTTAGTCATAAGGGATGGATGGATGGCGTCAGGAGAATTACAACTTTTACCTCTGGCAACCCCCTTCAGATTTTGTACAGTCCAATTTTTCAAATGGAAGCAATCAGTACGTAGTTTGATGTGAAAAAACTAAGGGAATGAGTGATGCCTTTCATAAAAGCTTAAATAATGCATCATTTAGAAACGCCAGTGTCAAATTTGAAAGGCTACTGTATGTCTATTGCATATTTTATATTCATATATTTACTCCCCCAGGGTTTGATTTAATACAGATTGTATTCTATGTATATACATTTGAGATGTTGCTTTTCAGATATCACACCCTATTTCAAGTAAGGCCGGTTTTTATTTTTTTATTATTTTATATAAAGAGAAGTTAAGTTTTGAATTGCAAATAAATCACCTCATTCAAGGCTATCTCAATGTAAAGGGTACTGCAGCTAATATTTTCCTTACTGTCAACGAATCAAATTACCATATGCCATTAGGTATATGCCATAACATTTTTCAGTGATACCCGCCTGCTTAAGTTTCCAATGTTCTTTTAGATTTCCCCTTTTTCTACTATGAATTACTTTACTTTGTACAGAAATTAATGGACAAACATCAACTGGGTGGGTCACGAGTAAAATGTATGTGTAAAAATATGACCTTACTGGTAACTCACAAATAATTGAAAAAAGATGATATAACAAAAACAACAACACCATTTGTATTAGATGGCTGCATATTCAGGGGGAAAAAAGATGGACGACACTTTTCTGGAGAAGACACTGCACTGTAACGTTAGATGTGATGAGAAGTTAAGTGCGGCAGAATCTCTGTGTCACATTACACTCACCAGGCGTTTGTTAAAAGTGGTTTTGAAAAGGTCACGGTCTTGGAAACCCAGAGTTTCAAGATAGGGAATGGCCGTCGTGATGTTCTGGAAGGCAGCAATCTGTTCAACAACGGCTCTCGGCAAACCACACCTCACCCCAGCCCCAGTTATCCTAAAGGTAGCCACGTGTGTCCTGTCACGGGTTGATCCCCTCCGGCAAATCAGCTGACCCAACTTTCTTCGATATGTAGCCCCCCCGCCCCACACTCCCCATGTTACCTCCGGGAGATATCGAACTCTTAATAAAACACACGCTCTCTGGGCTCAAATGTCAGCGTTCTAAGCAGGGCTCTGTCAATACCGTCCCTGACCTTTCTCTCTGTTTAACTTTGTGGGATATAAGGCCAGGCGCTACCAACGAAATGGAAAGCATACAGAGAGAAGACCCATGCTGTGTGTAAGGGGAGGTTTGCACGGGGGGTAGGGGGGACACAGCATGGCCATGGGGTAGATATAAAATAAATGCCTACAATAGGCCACTTACACTACATATATTGACGTAACCTAAAGGACAAATGTTTTACACCATCAATTTAATATCCTTTTTTTTTACCTATAGTGCAGCGTACTCAGTGACGTCAATGTCTTAATATTTCTATCACTTAAGAACCTATTTAACAGCAAGCAAAAATTCTTCCAGATCTTTCTTTTATTCAAGCAGCTGTTCAAGCAGGAAATCCATTTCCAGAGAGAATCCTATTCCAATGATCTCAAATGAAAATGATTGACTGCTTCCACCTATTTCCATGCTGCGATAAATGAATACAAAATGGAATAGGCCCGGAGTGAGTCAAAGCTTATCTCTTTCTGTTTGAGAGATGAAGGAGGTCTCACTCTGCCTTTTTTCTCTCTCTCTTATTATCGTTGTTGGCTTGGCAACAGGCTCCTGTCAATCATAATTGTATTCAAGCACAACCAATGAGCTGGAAAAGTGTCCAGGTGGCACAGGTCATATTGACAACTTGTCAAAGCACATGCTGACACACTCAGAAGGAGGAAATTAGAGTTGTGTCGAGACATATCAACCCCCCTTTTCTTCAGGACTGGGCCTGTTTCTGTCTAGTGCATGGCATTTACACAGCTGTGCTCATTTAAGTGTGAGAATAAAACTGTATCCAATCTCATTAATGCTTTGTTTGTCTCGACTCGGTGTCATATCAGCAATGCTGTTGGGGGGAATAGACTGTTCATAGAGCCATGGATATTGAAAATGGCAAATGTTATCGAACAATACATCGACAGAAGGTAGTGACAGTATTGTTAAAACGTCATGCAGCATTGGTTACAGCCTGTTCCCATCTTCCTATGAAATAATTAAGCCTTTCTTAACTGAAGCACTTAGGTTAAGTTAATGAAAATAGGTTAAAGATATTTGATTGTTTGGTAGGGATTCAAACAGCAGCCTCTTTCGTTAAATTCTCACCACAGATGTATCTTCCCCCTTACACGATGGCATACAGCAGGGCAAGACATGCCATGTGGAAAGTGATAGCATCACTGTTCCCCTTCAATAATCAACATCATGACATAGGAATCTAAAAACTCAAAACATTTTTTTTTTACGTCCATTCTGTTCTCCTCCCTCAGAGGGTTTTGGGTTGCTGAGGGTTTTTTTTCTTCTCAAAAGGACAAAAATGTCTCTTTAAAGTCAGAATAATTTGTAGTTGTCTGCATTTACTGTAGCCTATCAGTTAGACATTAGTGCTAAGGTGCAACACCTCTGGTCCCCGACTTTGTATTTTCATTTAAAAGATGTGTACATACATTTAATAAATGACAAAGAAATTATGATCATTTATACTGTTTTTAGCCATAGGTAGGCATAATGAATTTTAAGATTTTTGCGCACTTGGCGATGCATATTAGTTGCATAGTAACTGTAAATCTCATTTGCATATGCTAACGGCCTACATTTAAATACAAACACTTAAAATACAATGGCTCAAATAGACTAAATGGAGGGAGAGAGAGTAATGAAGAGGGAGAGAGAAGGATAGAGAGGAACAGAAAGGCTGACGTTACCGAGATATAAACATGATCCGTAAGCCATTGGCCTTTAGGAAGGAGAAGTCTACTCAAGATAAGCAGTTAAGTTTGGGGCTTTTATTGAGCCATGTAATAACATTGATTTGGCTAGCCTAATAACACACTGGCACTGAAGTAGCCTTGCTGGCAAACAAGTGCCATATGAAGAATGAAAGCACTGTCATAAAATAATGATTGCCATATGAATTTAGCTAGACATCCTTTACGCCCACCTGTTTGAAATGAGGCTATGGTTGCGTTCACACCTATTAGTTCAGTAGACTTGGAGCAATTCAGGGACGAAGTTACAGCATTGTTGCATTTTCCTTGAGTTAGGTTTGCTTTTACACTGCACCTTCTGTAAGGAGGACCACACCCTGTAAACGTCACGCTATGGAAATGTTCATGAATCTACAGGACAACATAGAGGTCAAGACCCCCATACAGTATAAATAATACATCTATCATTTAGACACTGTCTAAAAGCAACTGTTATGTGATCGTCTAGGTGACCATATTTCACTTCCATCTTTCACCCATTCATTGGACCATGAGACGTTTCATGCTTGCCAGACTCCAATGTTGATTCCCAGTGCACAGGTGTGGTGTCTCTTTCTACCCTTGATACACTGTTTTTTGGTTCACTTCCTTTATTTGGTCTGATTTGCTTTCACACCTAAAAAGAACCGCACCAGGGTTCAGTTTCATGCGAAACCAAGACCCGCGTTTTCAGGCAGACTAGAGTTCGATTTAGTGTTCACACACCATCCAAAATCAACCGCATCATCTGCATAAAAAAAAAACGGGGAACGAACCTTCGCTTAGACCAGACCAAAGAGCTCAGGTGTGAGTGACTTAAGTGTTTTTTAGTAGACCTACTCTCCCACTGCATGTGTCACTACCCTGATCGTGCTTTGACTTGAAAAGAATAGGCACTTGTTGCTTTGGCAATGTAAGAGAAACAGAGTGATATAACTATGATGGATCACATTTGGGACTAGCTTGAGATAGGAGGGAAGAGAAGGGTCCAACAAAGCGAAAGGAGATTTTGCTTCAAGGTTCCAGCCAGCAGAAGAAAAAAAACCACTGCAGAATCCACCAAACGAAGGCAGGCTAGCAGAGGTGACTTGCTTTGACTGTGAATGCCAACCATGCTTTTGAATAAAGTGGTGTGGAATAATTTTATAGCCTGGAGTGAGTTTTATACTCTAATACATGGGCATAAAATTGCGTATGGACGGTGTGGACGTGTCCATACCAATATTCAAATGTGCTGAAATTGTCCACACCAATAGAACGATATGACAACGAGGAGAAAGGGATAATGCGTTGCCTCTTTATAGTCCTGCCTTATGTATTTTGTGATTGGCTTTGCCTCCTGTTGGTTGTCGTGGGTTGTGTTTTGTTTAGCGGTGATTGGTTGCTTAATTTGAGAGGGGTAAAACAGCTTCTGCTGTCATTTCGGAAGTGTGCTAACGGCTACATTAGCATTTGGTTAAATGATATGCAGTTTGTTCATTATGGGCCACCGGAGCCACCGTACTGTGTTGCCTCATCCAATCAGAATGCCCGGTGGGCTAGTTCACTTTTACCTCCTGTTTGTTACTGTATCGGAGCGCAGTTTTTGAATGCTTTGATTAAATGCAGTCGTTTAAACTCGGTGTGATCTTTGACTCATACAAACACATAAGAACGTTCTACAAGGAGAGCATGACAATGATTATAGCCATGTCAACTTTGCGCAGCTATACAGTCACTGGGACTATTCAGGAGAAAAGCCCGCAGTCGGAACTCAGCAGCTGATCACGGGCGTAAAGCCAAAAGAGTGTCCCTCAGTACCCGATGCGATCGCTGATTAATGAATGAATTATGGGGCCCATTGTAGTCCGGAAACCAAGGCAATTGCCTACGGCTAGGTTCACCTCGTCTGCACACAGAAACACAAACACACACACACACACACACACACACATCGTTGTTGATGAATGAGAGGGTGATCCTTATCTCATAATTATGAGATCTTTATCTCGTAATTACGAGATACTTATCTCATAATTACGAGATCCTGAGTGTGCTAACGGCTACATTAGCTGTGAAACTTTTTTTTTTGTTGGTGACTGCTCAGCGTTTGCGCTGTGCAAATTGCGCACTATATATGCCTATTGATTCTGCTCTGCGCTGTAGTAAAGATAGGTTGCATTGGAAACAATTAAGCCCCCGTAGACCACGAGCATCTTGTCTTTTTTACTCGCACAAATCACCATTCTCTGCAGCCGTCACCGGCTCTGTGTTGTTTCTCTCTCACCGTCTCGCCGAGGCTCGGGCATGCTCGCGCTTCGGCTGCGCTCCAACTCCCCGGTTCACTCCTAAACTGAAATTCCGAGTTGCGGACAGCCCTACTGTGAAACATAAGCAGCCAAGGATGTATGAATATAATAAGTTTTTTAGTGCAAAACGATTGATAGCCGCTCAACTCTGGACTAAACTGTTGGCTGAATAGATACATGATAAAACTGGTTTGGTTAATAAACTAGTGAGCGGTTGGATGCTGGGTCTGGGGCGAGGGCGTTTCGCCAAATTGTGTGACGTTTCGCCAAAATGTGTCCCCACCAATATGAACATCAAAGTTACGCCACTGCTCTAATAGCCAAACTTTTTGATATAATTTTCTCATTTTACATAAAGTAATGCTCCATTATTCTACATGGTGAACTGGGGGCCTCTAAGGATTCTCTTTTTTGCATAGGACATTTCCTTTCCCATCGAGATGACCCGGAAGTACTTGGCGGATAGGTGGTTCGAATTCTCAAAATGCATAGGAAAGGAGCCTCGATGCATCCTTTAACCCTCCTTTAGCATAGGTTACTCCGGACCAACCTATGCGAAAAGAAAGGAAATAGTGATATCCCATAATCCTTTACGGCGGCAAGATTTAAAGCAACAGGCCACCGACGGAGTTTACCGACTCTACACGAATACGAACGAGAGGTAAAACAGAAGAGGAGAGGAAAATTATAGATAGTGCTCATGGAGAAGAAGCGAAGAATCCCAAGTAAGTTACATTTCAAAACAATATCTTACGCTGTTGATATTAAACAATATTGCAGTGATTAAAAGAATAAATAAATAAAAGGTAGACCAAACACTTATATGTGGCATTTTATAGTTTTGTTTATTTGAAGCTAGCGTGATTCTTGTTGTTCGGAATTTGTACCAACATGGTTGAATGCACTTACTGGAAGTCGCTTTGGATAAAAGCGTCAGCTAAATAAAATGTAGGCTAATAATTTGCACGCTTGTGTGGACATTGTCTGATTGCATGTGCGAGCAGACACTCTCAAACTTGGGAATGCATTGATAACACTGCTATGGGTATGCTTTATGTTTATGCCCTCCATAATTTGCTGTACTGTAGTTTCAGATGATGATACCCACACTATAAGTCGAGGGTGGCCCTAAATGGACTGTTCAGCGGGTGGAAGAAAATTGTGAGGGACGCCTGGGAGTAAGTCACATGTGCCCCTAGTTATAGGCTATAGTTGGAATTTACATTATCGTGGCTGTGTTCATAGTTCGAAGTTTAGTTCATATATGCATAGTTATACAGTTGTGTTCAAAATAATAGCAGTGTGTTTAAAAAAGTGGGGCAAGATCAAAATCCTTATCATAACTTTTATTTCCAAATATGCAAATGCATTGGGGACATTGCACATTCTATTCCAACTCCAAATATGAAGAAACTTCTGTCAAATGTTTCTTCATCTTTACAGAAAGTGAAGAAAAAGGAATATTAGACTGTTCAAAAAAATAGCAGTGTCTGCATTTTTCTTTACAACTCAATTTTTTTTTTATTGTGGACAGTCTAAGGTACACCTGTGCACTAATCATGATGTCAGATCAGCATCTTGATGTGGCACACCTGTGAGGTGGGATGGATTATCTCAGCAAAGCAGAAGTGCTCACTATCACACATTTAGACAGATTTGTGAACAATGTTTGAGAGAAATGGTAATATTGTGTATCTGGAATAAATTTTAGATCTTTAAGTCCATCTCATGAAAAATGGGAGCAAAAGTGTTGCGTTTATATTTTTGTTGAGTGTATGTTTCTGGAGTTGGAATAGAATGTGCAATGTCCCCAATGCATTTGCGTGTATGGAAATAAAAGCTATTATTAGGATTTTGATCTTCACTCAATTTTTTAAACACACTGCTATTATTTTGAACACAACTGTACATATTTATTTAGCCTATGGTCCCAAATCTCACGAGTTGTTAGGTACAGGTAGCCTTATAAAATGGTCACGCTAAATCATTTCTCAACTAGTTGATGCACAGTTCTGCCTTGTGGGGCTTATTCTCACCCACAGAAAGGTGGTTAAAGAAGCTGGACTGGAGGGCCGGATAGCCCCACTCCAGGCATCTAAAAAGTGGGATAACCTAAAGAGCAAATATAAGGTATAAAATATTGCACATTAGCTCATCATACCATTATGTTGTATTCATGCTTTCAATCTTCAGCTCATTGCATTCAGCAAAAACAATTCTTAACATGTAATCTGTCATGACTCACGGCTCGGCAGTCTCTCCTCCTTCTCCTCTCTATGTTTTCCCTTGTCTGTCTCTGATTCTTTTGTTTCATGTGTCTGCCTCCCTGTTGGCGTGTGGGCGTGGCGGCACTCCTGGGCAGACTGCCCCAGGTGTGGGTCGTTGGCTTAATTAAGACCTCTCTATTTAAGCCTGTGGACTCCAGTCGTTCAGCGCCAGAGTATACAACGTACCAGAGCGGTAACTACCCGAGACCTGGATGTTATGTTTGTTGTTTTCTTTCTGTCTCAGTTTGGAGTTCGTACTAACTCTGCTCCTTTTTCCTTCTGTGCCAGTTGCCTTCGCTGTTCGCTTTTCCTGCCCGCGGGTTTCCGGATGTCCACTTGCCTCAGCTCGCCACGCCAAACTGCCGTCCTGTGCCCAGCCAGCCATAAGTAAACATTGTTCTTTACTGACTACCTGGAGTCTGTTCTGCTTTTGGGTCCAACCTTTGAGCTATCACAACATAATTTATGTAATTCAGTAATTGAAGAACTGGCACTGGCACTGATGGTGGGGAGGCAACAGCAGCAACATGGCCGTGGTTTGGTGTGATGCACGACCTCATTGGGGGGAGTGCATCCATCAAACCACCCATCCTCATTGGCTCCCTAAAGCCAGAGGACCAAGCTGGCCCTTCTCAGGAGGGTGAGGAGGAAGCTGGCCCTTCGCAGCAGGGTGATGACCAAGAGGCTCCACCAGCCCCCCAAAAAAGAGGGGGGAGCGGGAGGGAAGGAGGCATGATAGAGTTCCTCAAAAGCCGACGAGCTGAAGGACGACGCCTGTGACAAGGTGCTCACGGCTCAAAATGAGCGTTTTTTTGGATTTATTTTTGGATTTGGTAAAAAAGAATAAATGATAATTTCTGGTGAATGAATGATATTTTTATTTTCGTGTCATGCCACACAAGTGGCCCATCCCACACAGGATTACAAGACACCGCTATAACTACACAAAGTGTGTAGTACAAACATGAAACAAAAAAAACAAACAATACAATACAAATTATCCGGCACCGAATGAACACTAAACATAAAGAGACATATTCCTCCTTGCCCACGCCTTTTCAATAAAGTCAGCAATTAAAAAAGTTCTGTATTGGAACAGCCAAGCTAACATATCAGTATCACACATATAATGAACTTCTTTTACATCGACTTTCTTGAATAAACTTAATCTCAAATCGTGGTAAAACGGACAATAAAAAATTAAATGAATTTCATTTTCAATTTCCTCAAGCTCACAAAAAGTACACAGCCTATTCTCATCGCTAGTGCCCACCCACCGGCCTGACTCAATGTGTAAAGGGAGAATTCCTGACCTAATTCGTGCACACAGGGACCTCTTTCTTTTAGACAAATTATACACAATATAGTTCTCTGTACCAAACAGATGTTTAATTTGACACAAAGTACGCAGTTTAGGCATACCTCTTCAGAGATCCAGGTCTCTCTTTTCAAGTGATTGCAATTCTTTTCCTATTTTGAGATTAATTTCCACTTTGTCTGTAAAGACATCCCCACAACCCAGACCCACATATAATTCATACACCTCACTTGCCCATCCTCCAATTTTATGCATGTCACATTCAAACACCTTTTTGGCTACTCTGTTGTCATCCATCCTCAGCAGCCTATTCCACAACCTCATAATACACACACTCCAATGCTCCCTACAGGAGTCCCACCCCATGTCTCCGGTTGTAGCTGGTATTGGTGCAAATTTATGAACACCCATAAAATATCGGATGGCCCCGTTTTGGATTTTTTCACTGGTAATTCAATGGTACCTAGGGCTTGCTTGGGGGTGGAGGGGGGGGGGGTGATGCATTTCTGATTCATGTCCAAACACAAAGAAATGGTAGCGTGGATCCACACTCAAAATCTAGAAAGATTCAAATTGTGCTCTCAGGAGAACTCTGGATTTCCAGGGTAAAAAAATGCATCAACACTACCATTATAATCAGAAACATTTTATTGTCATTGTACAGTGTACAACACAATTATAGCAGCATAAAGTACACAATATTAAGAGTAAAAAGTAGAAGGTAGAAGTGTAATGTACACATAGAAAAAAAATAGCCAATATGTACAGTGTTTCACAATTATCAAATCAAACTTTATTTGTATAGCACTTTTCATACAGTGAAGGTAACAAATTGCTTTTCAGTAGGCCTATATAGAATGAACATAAGAATACAGAACAATACCACCCCCTCACCCTTCACACCCTAAACAGGAGATAAAACAGAATTATTGCACATTGTTCATGCACATTAACATCCAATGGCTTTCCAGATTTGAAATATTTCAATACGGCAGCTTTTCTAATTCCTAGGCCAAATTACCAAGTTTAGGAACCACTGTTTATGGAAAAGTCTAACAAAGCTCTGATGGGATCCACTTCTGCTACTATGAAAGGCACTTCACGTTGTCTTTCCTACAGGCAATATAATTTAGCACTAACACTTTCCATTAATGGCATGGCAAAGACTAAGGCAAATGGTGAAGCCAATGGAGACTATTTGTGTCACAATATTTCAGATTTGGTTTTGAACAGAACTGTCCTATCCATTTTGTTATTGAATTATGGTACATTAGATTAACACATGTTATCTGCCAATCATTTGAACATATGACTTGCACCAATGCCTAAATAGTTTGGGTAGAGAAACAAATTTTGCAATGCTCACTGTTTGTCTTTCTTTTAGGCTGCAAGATACAGGGCCTTACCATGAATTTGAATGTTGAAATGGACATACCAAATTATATATTTATTTTTAAACTTAAGCTGTTAAATTAAAATATTATGAGTTTTATTGGGAAAATCCTCCAGGTGTTTGGCAGATGCTTTTATCCAAATTTACCTTCCTGTGGATTAACAGCCAATTCTTAATGATTTTTGTGAATCTGGACAAACTTTAAAGTGGAACCAGTTTATATTTACTTTACACATTCTGACGTAGTAATAGTTGATTCAAACTGCAGTTTATGGCGTTCATACTTCTAAAGTACAGCCCAACAGTGCTGAAGTACATTGCCCCAAACTTAAATTACCCAGCTGAGTGGTAGGCTGATACATCCCAATTAGCCCATCTTAAAACAATCCCATGATTACAAAATTGTCAATCAGTGATTGGCCTGATTATAAAAGGCCACCCTGTCAGCATCAAGTGAGGTGGCAAAATGGAAGACACTGATGTGGCACAGGGGAGGGGTCATCCAGTTTCAAACACTGGCACAGTGCGGTGAGGTCGGCAGGGGGTTCGAACTCCTGGATAACAGCCCAACATTTAGCACCTGCGTTGGGGCCATTGATGGGTGCCATGTAAGAATAAAGGCACAGTGCGCCGGATGCCCAAGACTTCTTCAACCGGAAGCTTTTTTTTTTCTTTGCAGCTGCAGGCCATTTGCGACTCGGCTGGAAAGTTCCTTGATATTTTTGTTGGTTACCCTGGGTCAGTACATGACACTTGGGTACTTAGAAATATATTTTTTTTTTTCGCCTCAGCTGCATATCAACCACTTGGGTTTTTCATTGTTGGGGATGGTGGCTACCCATGCCTTCAGGCTCCTATCACCCTTGTTACCCCTTTCAGGGAGCCTCTCCAAGGACGACTGGAGGCCCGGTTCAACGCCCGCCATGCCAGGGCAAGATCGATAATCGAAGAGAGCCTTTGGGATGATGAAGGCACGCTGGAGGGGAATCTTTTCCAAAGCGCTGGAGGTCAGCCACCTCTTCAGCCCCAAGGTTATTGCGGTGTGTGCCATGCTCCACAACATCTGCATCACTGCTGGGGATGTCCTGGAGCCAGCAGTGGAGGAAGATCCAGAGCCTCCTCAATTGCCACCGCTTCTTCCTGTGGCAAGAGAGGAGAGTAGAGGTCAGCATGTGAGGAACAGACTGGCAGCGCATGTCTCTGCCCTGACAGAATGTCCCTCACACCTGCAAGACCATGATTCTTTTGTTGTGTGAATAAACACTTTGTTGAAAAGTGACATCAGTTTTCTTCTATTTTGTTCTATTAATTGCAATGGATGGATGTTTTCATAAGGTCTACGTATACCCTCCGTTTAGATGGTGACTGCAATAGGCTTTTCACCTCATTCACCAAGAAAATCAAGATATTATTGATTTTATTTCGAATAGTGGAGTCAAATTCATTTCAAACAGTGCAGTCTTTTCCTATGTTTGATAGGAAGCACCTTTCATCTCTCCTTAACCCCGATGACGTTTAGGGGTTAAGGCATAGGAAAGGAGGCGTAAAGGTTAGGAGATTTGACTATTCGTAGAGGCCCTGGGTCTCCGATGGTTAGTACAGAGAAAAAACATGGCTGCCTCACTGCTAGACTCAAGACATGTTGGGCACTGTGTATTAACTTTATTTTTTCACAGGAAAATATCAAAATCTGTGGATTCAGATACACTAAATCACCCACCCATCTGACTTTAGCTACCGGCACAACAGTTCTCCGATTAGTCACTAGCTCCATATACATAGACATCAGATTGCCTCCTTTGTGTGTCTTATTGTTCTTCCTGCTCTTGTTTTAATTATTCTTCAGTGTCCTTTGTGCCCACTTGTCTTGTGCCCTTTTAGTAAGTGCCACAACTAGTTTGTTTGTGTTTGCATTTAGGGAGAAACCTGTGTTTCCAGCTAAACCAAACCATGAGAGAGTTCATAAAGCCTTTTGAACGCTCTCCGATAGTTGAAGTTATTGACTTATACCTGAGGACAGTACGAAAAGAAAAAGCTTCCCGAGCAAACATTGAAGCTTAAGCCTCACACTATAGATAAGCCAATGGAATCCATGCTGTTCCCCTGCTACAACCCAGGCTTTTTTTCTTAAATGACAAACGCTGGGCTTGGACAACTGTAACTTAGATAACAAGATGAAGTGTTTTCACAGGTTCATCATGCTTTAAAGAGAACAAAAACTATTGTCTTCACCCACTGCTTTGTCTCTGTCTTTCTCAGTGGCATCATTAAGATGGTGGAGATTATAGCGGTGTGGGATTAATGGCCGCGAGGTAGAACAAAGCTCTGGTCCAGGCACACAGGCTTCCAGGTAATGAAGAAAGCAGCATGAGTTATAGCTTCATGTGGGGCCAGGCGGATACATTCGGAGCCCAGGAGTAGTGGTCACCGCTGACTTATCACCCCATGTGGAGATGACTGAAATCTCCAGACTGTGCTTGATTTGGTACGATGACGACTTTTAACCCAGGGCCTATAAACTGTGCTTGTAATTTTAACTTTAAAGGAATAGTTCAACATTTTACGGACATTTGCTCTATACTAGTGCAGTATGTAGCTACAGTGAGGAGACACTTATTTTGTTTTAGGTAACCATAGAAAACCAAAATATAAAATGCTTTTTCACTCTGAACAGAGACAAGCTAACTGTTTCTCCCTCCTTTCGTTCTACATGCTAAACTAAGCTCACATTTATAAACAGGTTGTATCAATTTTCATTTTACGCTAAGCAAGACAGCAAATTAGTTTACTTCCCAAATTAAACAATTCAAGTTAGATATCCGGGCAACATTTTCATTTGGGCTACTGTTTGGAATATGTTCAATTCAAAATATAGATATAAAATATAAGGAAATAACATGCAAACGATCCTCCCTAGGCACAAACTATGCATTGAATCTGGCCCAGATTTTTGTATGCTTGTTCTTGCACCTTTTTCCCTTTCAGCACACAGTTTTGGCCTCTGGGGGCCTCCGTAGGTGTGAGTGTGTTGATAGTTTGATAGGTCAACTGTCTCTTAATAACACAGATAACCCAAAGACTCATTTGGCACTGTTGGCCTGGGTCAGTAAGGACATGAAAATAATAAATAAATAATAAACTCAGACAGGATTACATTTTACTGACTTCCTCATAAAAGGTTAATATGGCTGATTCCTTGCAGGTAGAGTGTTTCTGGATTACGGATTATGAGGATTACAGTTTGTAAATTTTTGACACCTCCACCCCTTTTTGGATCATTTGGATGTCTGAAAAATTATCCAAGTCGAGTCAAGTCTTTTTCTTTGAGAGCTGTAACAAAATTTGAGGAAGATTCATTCATTTGTTTGACAGCTTGGGTGCTAAATGTATGTAACGCCTAACAAGGAGTGTTTTGACAGAACTGGGGACACACCTCGCGTTAACAAATTAACTGTAACACTAATGTGATTCCCCTGTGTGTGAATCACTGTCGCTTTCAGTTTTTTATAAATAACTGACATTGCAATGTTAATAACATTGAGAGAAAAAGGCTCGGTTTAGTTATCCTGCGTCGGCATCATACCCCTGAACGGAAAATAACTGATTAGACTACAACGTTAATCCAAAATTACATATTCCCCTCAGGTAAACCCGCCAGGAGGTCAATTTAGTATTAGAGGGCACCGCCATGTCAAGTAATATGACACAAATTAATTAATGAACTGCTTAATTAGACACCATATAGTGCTCATATTTGCATGGGGAGGGGAGGGGGGGCGGGGTTGTCGTCACAGTCTAGCACTCACGAGACACCTGGCAGACTGTGTCTAAGTGGAACAAGCCCGGAAGAGATGGAGCGTGACTAGTTGTGACATGTCCCGCCAAAGGTTGTGTCCTGTCTGTCCTTGCCCTGCATCAAACATGTAGACCAACAGGAGACAGTGCCTGTAACATGTGGCGCGACACGTTACACGGGCCATTGGTTTTGTGTGAGCATCCCGCCACGGTATGTTGTCCTCTGTTCATAAACAGGCATTTCCCTCATACTGTTTATCTTCTGCAGTTTTGTTCTAGGAAAATTGTAAACGTGGCTTGGATTCAATTTGAATACCAGTTCTTGTTTATTCCTAACACAGAGTATTGCGACAACCATAACCACTATATCGCTATTTGCTAATCGCTATTTGTGAATATGGGGGAAGGGGAGAAAACAAAAAGCACACAGAACTGTAAAGGGCCAGACAGGCTACCTTTTAAGATACACACTAAACAACTAACTTAACTAACTGCAAAGCAGCTGAAAGCACACAAAAAGGCCCTTTCCCAAACGACTCCCTAGGCACTCCCACTCCGTGAGCGAGTGTGACTTGCTGTGGAGTCACCCTCGCGGCTGTGAAGCGCCACTCGATCATTAAGGGGAGGGTACAACAACGGCGCGGCTTTGGCAAGCCCTCGCCTCTGTCAGACGGAAAAGACTAACTAACACTAGTTAAACTGTTAAGTCTTTATTTCTCACCCTAAAATAAAATTCCACCACATTTATATTTGACCTGAAACACTCTTTACATTCATATTCAGCTACGCATGTGAGAGTAAAATGTAGCATTGAATAAAAACAAACACTCCCATGATTTTTTGGCTGCATAATTAATTTTTTGTTAAACTTTTTGTAACTGCATATTCTTAATTTTACCAGCTCAGTCTGTAGTGGAGAAAACGGGTGGGTGTTTGATCCGCTGTTTAATTATCCTTTTAGTTTACATGCGCAGCAGCATACACAACCAGGGAAAAGAACAATAGTGTGCCAAAGCATGTATTCCACTTGTCATGATACGTTAATCTGCCATTTCGACCCACGAATCGCGGCAGTTAATTAGCGTGCATAAATTATAATGCACTGCAAGGGTGGTCATAAATAAGAAAAGTCATGCGCTCCAGCTGACTGACGTCACCGCCGCTATTACTACCCCTCATCGGCTTTAACAGTAACACAAATCTTACTAACAATTTAAGGAAATAATAATCACTGTCCCTTATTAACTTGTGGGCATTTTCTTCATCTGCTTCGTTTTATCTTTTATCCACGCCTTGAAAATACACTAACGGTAGACAAGTGGCATAATCAAATCAACAAGTGTAAAACAACATGTTAATTCCGATATTGTAGGCTACCCTCCGGTTCCGTCATATAGGGCTATGCATAAAAATAATCAATCAAATGTCTGTTTGAGGTAAGAGAAAGTTTCATTTATAATTCGGGAAACAAACTCCATGGAACTCTCATTTGTAGGTTTGGCTCCTCCATTCCGGACTTAATTGATTGGCGGACACCTGTGTCAAACGTAGGGCTAAGCCACCATCGATGCAGACTCGCTGATCGAGGGCTTTATAACCCACTCACACTCGAGGCTCTGTGGTTTGGGGTGACACTCAATATGGCGGGCCCTCCTCGCGAACGCGCAAACGGAGGGATAGTGGATAGGGTGTAGGGGGTGGTTCTAGAAAGGGCCAAAGACTCAGCAGTTTTCTTAAGAATGCTTAACTACAAGAACACTTAGAGAGAATCTCTCACCAACGCAGAGCACTGGGATCTCAGGGCATATATAAACTCCTCACACCTGGGCTCAATCAGCCAATCAGTGCCACACACACCTGATTGCAGTGAGTGAATCAACAACTACTCTCACGGAGCCAAAAGATTCCGTGCCCTTACTGGGCTAAAATATTTCGTGCTCTCACAATCGATTACAATAATGGCTGATGTTCAATTTAATGCAAATGGGATTGGTCTTGTAGTTACAAAAGAAATAGCATGTCAATAAGTAAATTATTGGGAAATATCTCAGTGGTGCATTTAAGTTCTAATTAAAGTACTCTCTTTATTTTTCATAAATTTGATTTTAGTATTTCCTAAACATTATAATTGATTATTAATGTGCAATTCAATATTTCTCCTCCTGTATTAGTAAATTAATAAGTTATATTAAAAAGCCACTCACTATTCTGTGCAATTAAACATTACTGTGAAAAAGCCTCTATGAATAATCCAAGCAAAACATGTACTGCCTTGAATGTTGTAAAGGATAGAAAGTTGGGCATTCCTATATTCATCTAAACAGTCCTCCAATCTCATTCTTACGTGGTTATTTTAGCTTCAAGAGACGAGAATAAAATTGGATTTGACATTTCTCATGTCCATGTGTTAACATTTCACCGCCAGCCCACACTCTCTTTTGGCAGGCCTGTTCCTCCATTCATTCCCTTTGAATAAGCCATCTGCAAATGACAACTGGTTAAATAAATTAAATTGCTGATTAGAACTCTCTATGCAGACACACTTTGCATACTGTGTGTGTGTGTGTGTGTGTGTTACACGATTGAATCACTGTCTACCTCATTACACTCTCACTTTATACTATTGATTATTTTCAAATTGAAGATCTGACTGTAATCAAGATGGAAAAACATACTTTCTTGTTATTTCCTTTTGAAATTATACATTTCACAAGCAGGTGCATAGGATTATAAGTTTTTTTCAGAATGGGAAAAGCTTGTTTTTCTTCTTTTATTTAGTTTTTTAATTTAATGGCTGTGTTTCTGTCAAGATGTATGCAAATTAACGATGACGGATGTGTAGCTGATAATTACTTACCATTATATCCAGGCCACGAGTGAACACAACTTATTTTATGATCTGGTGGTCCTCAAACGTCACAGGTTAGTGTTGCGGAGTATCCAATCCTATTGGAAACTATTTTCTCCATTGCTGCTCAATAGTGATTTTAGATCAGATATTAGAGTGATTAATCATCACTAGAGTGGAGAGCTTCAGAGACCGAGCACAGAAGCGTTGACTTCAGCAAAGGATGTTCTTATAGGAACAGATCCATCATGTTTTACAACATATAATTGTTCACAATATGATTCTCCAAATTCAACTGAGGCCATTTCCAAATTAATTGCAAAAGTATTCTAAATAGTACACTTGAATAATGACTTTGCATTGAAATACTTACCAATTATTTGATAAAATTGTCTTATCTTCCAACAGTTTTTATTTTGTCTTATTTAGTGGATGTATTCATTCATATTAATAATGAACTGATACAGATAAATTAAAATGTTTAATTTGATGAAAAAGTCTTTATAGGAAAAAGCTTTACTATGAGATCATATAAAAACGAGAATGCATACAGTTTTTATATTTGGCGATTGACGTTCCCTTGTAAGTAAACCAAGCTCAGAACAGTGGGGAGTGACAACACCAAGTTAAAAGCATGAGCACACTTTAGTTCACACTGTGAGTGGTGGAATTTTGAAATGCTCCACAAACAGCAGCATAGGTGGCAGCTTTGACAGCTAGTGACAGCCTGGCTTTCAGGTGAGGGGGTGGTGCAGCGCGAAAAGCATACACACACTGTCATGATTAAAAGTCTGCAACGCAGTATGTTGCAGGGAGAAGACCCTGCTAGAGGGGTTAGAGGTGGACATGAGTGGACTGCCCGCAACTCTCAAGATTTCAACTTTCATTTGTTTCATATTGACATCCAACTACTCCCATATTTCCCTCTGATAGACAACAGTACAGGAGAGCAAAATAACCAATACTTTAAATGACCCCTCTACTATCCTTAGAGACCAACAAGATACAACGTCTTATCAGATAGATACAGTAGATGTATAGTTTGAAGACAGTTCTGAAACTTTACATCTGATCTTCACATATAAAGACTTAATGAATGTGTTGACTTACTGCAGTCTCCAGTTTGCTAAAGGATAGCGGCAAGGGCACCTCCGGGAATAAGACTGACTGCCTTCATTCCAGCCCTCAGATCCTTGTGCCCTTCAAGCCCGAGAAGAGAAAAAAGTGCAGGTTAAGTCACAGTGATCATGTAGTCATGTGCAATTTACTCCGCTGAGAGGTCCCTCTCCCTCCATTTTAAATTAAATTAATGCAAATCAAGTGGGAGAGGAGCACTAAGCGCAAAAATGTGAGATGAATATCAATACCATACTGTTTAATACAAGACCATCTTTTTCTGTTAAACCTAGTAGCTACTGATGCCCTATCTACTTTTTTTGAACCTAACTCTCAAGCGTCCAGTTCAAATAAACCCACAGCGGGTGACAATATACAAATGATATGGGGTTTTAAGTCAAAAACCTACTTCAAAGTTGTTAGGAACTTGAGTTGCATCTGAATACCATCTCTGTGACCCTAATGTTCTGCTAGACTTTTTAAGTTCTGGGTTGACCGGTTCTCAACAAGGCGATTGTCTACTGCCTGGACTGATCTTGGCTCTGTCTCCACTATTCACACTGGATGAGCACTAGAAATGCTAAGACACTTGGAATGTGCCCACTGGCTTAGTGTAAGTGGGTCCTCTTTCCTCCAACGAGCTGGACGACTCTGTGCTAGCAAATTCAATTCATCCGCAATTGGACTAAGACCACTGTGTAATTCTGCTCCGTTAAGCGTGTGACTCACAATGAGCCGTGACGCTGACAGTGCATCTCAAAGTGGCTGACCATAGAACTAGAGGGGAACCTATTAACTGTGAAAACAACCAAGAGAAAAGGCTTTTGTCTGCTACTTTCCTGCTGCCAATTCACCACACAAATACATTGTCATACAGTGCATTGCATTGATTATGTGTAGACCATGCTGTGGCGTTTGTAAGTGATGGTTTTGTTATGTATTAGCCAGTTGTGTTCATTACATCACCTGTAATAATATCTGCAATGTATTTCCTCTGTTTCTAACTTCACACAGGGCCGCCCATAAGGGGTAGAAAGTGGGAAAGCTTTCTAGGGCCCAGCCACCAGGGCGGGCCCAGAGAGATTTTTGCAGATTACCTAATTTAGCCAACCTTTATTATGAACGCTATATTCGCAAAAGAACTTTCTATAAAAGAAAACGTTTTATTCATTGTTACTTGGGTAAAATATATCACATTTTATATTGAAAAACTAAAAGTATCATGGGTAGTTTTTTCCCCCTCAAAACCGTTGCATGCAGCAGGTCAACCAAACAAGCGTTAGCTATGTATTGATGATGAGCAAGCTAACCTCGCAAGCTGGACATATATCAGGGTACCAGAAAAGAAAGGAAAAAAGAGGGAACTTTCAAGGGACCCCCAGAAAATTCCTTAATATCAGTGTTTCTGCCAGCAGAAGTGGATTTTCAATTCAGAGATACTGTGATATTTCATCAAGTTTTGAGGTGTCTTTGTGAGGGTGTTCTGCAAATCATTCTGTATATTTTATCTATTATTTTCTAAGAAAATCAGAAAATTACATATTTAGCCTTTAAACGAAGGTGGCAGATGGTTGTTATACTGATGAGGAAAGCTTCTGGTAGCAGTGCTATCATGGTAAACCCCCCCTTACAGCATTGGTGTGTCTAAAAGCTTACATTACAGTAAATGTTACCTAAAAAAAGCAGGTGCAGAGATCTTGCAAGAGCACGCTCGCATCGTCGGTATCTCTGCCCACTATTATTTCCAGTAGCCCACCCTAATCTAACTTGCTAGAACCAACCCTATTTACAGGTGTGTGTTCATGTAGGAATAAGCGCATCATGCACATTGATACAAGTTCAAAATAGTGCCGGGGGGGAAATATTTTGCTGGAACGTCTGCACGATCAGAGGCTGTCAAAGAAATGGCTAAATCCCAACCGCAAACAAAAAAAACTAGTAAAGACAAAAAGAATTTTGCGAAGTCCTTGAGGATACCCAGCCGTGTGTGTGTGTGTGTGTGTGTGTGTGTGTGTGTGAGAGAGAGAGAGAGAGAGAGCGCACTGCCCTCACAGTCAGACACACACAGGTTGGCTGTGAGTGAATTGTTTCCGCGTTTGAGGGGGAGCTCAATATGGGAAAGCCAGCAACAGGAAGGGGGGGGGGGGAGTTACGCTGGTAGCCGACTTACGCGCTGATGGACGCTGGCAAAACCAGGGAAGCCAGACTACAACAGGACAGACGGAGCAGGGATGTAGGACTTCCAAAGTAGATTTGGTATTGGCAGGGGTGTAAAGTAGCGAATTACATTTACGTTCCTGTAATTGAGTAGTTTTTTCGTGTACTTGTAATTTTTTAAGTGATTTTTAAAACCTATACTTTTACTTTTACTTTGAGTATGTTTATTGTGAAATATTGTACTTCGCTACATTTTATATCACCTGCGTTACAGAGTAAAAAAATAGATAGGGAAAGGAGAGAAAAGAAAAGAAATATCGCGGGGGGCTTTTATTTTTACGGCACAATACCGGAAACTAACAGTGAATGATCGACAGGAGGAGAGGACACATTGCGACTACATGATAACAACAAACATTGCTTCCCTTTATCATTAAAACAAAATAATCCTAGTTAAACTATCATTGTACCGCACGAGAAGATGTGAAGGCTTTTAAATGCAGCAAACCTTTCATCCAGCCGTGCGATCGGCCCCTCCCTCACCTGATAGTTTAGCTTTCAGTTTAACAGTGCAGAGTAGGATGGAGACGGTGCGTGTTGCCGGGAGCTTTGAAAAACTTCCAGAAGACGGCAGAAAGTCAGCCTTTGGTCGAGAAGAAAGGTAAAACTGATAGACTAAAATAATGTGCAAGATATGTTACGCGCGGACATGCGAGTCAGATGACATACGCGACCGTGAGAGAGAGAGAGAGAAAAGGCATATGCGACCCAGCTGCACCTCAACACATCACGACCAATTAGTTTACTCACTTTAAGTTGAATCCTAGTGGTCTATGACCAAGCAATAAAGGAATAAAAAACACAGGAAGTTTAAAGCTCCTTGACTCTTGCCACCACAACAGTCATCAATTAAGAACACTGTAGCCTAGAATGCAACTTGCTTATCCAGCCAGCTCCATGAGATATAAATAAAATATGCCCTCACATTCCTGCTAGCAAAAGACATGCCCTATCGACAACATTTGCAACGGTTTATTTTGATTTTGACACTTATTTAATTGAATTATTAAAAATATGTTTTTCTTAGGCTATTTGCATTTTCCTTGTTTTCAGTTCAATTAGGATAGGCTATGTTTAAAGTCATGGTTTCAAATGTTAAATAAGTGCATGTTGCAGTTCTTAAATCAATGAATAATTGTCTATAATAATTGTGATTACACAATGTCAATCATGATTATGATTTGTCAAAATCGAGCAGCCTAACCTTGCAATTTCCATGGTTTAGATCAATTATACACAATTACATTATTAGAACTGCAGCTGCAGTCTGTTTAGGTCTGTAGACCGGTTAAATTCCCACATTAACAGACTATTTGCTCCATATTTGCTTATCTAAAGTATAATGACACAGTATACATCCATACATGTGTGGTGACATGATTTGTTTAATTTGTGCACTTTAATTTGTAAAAGTGCATTAATTAAACAAAACTAGTTTGTCTATATATAATGCCCTACACTGAAGAGACCCCTGCCCTCTCCCGCTGTTAAAAAGTAACTAGTAACTTGTACTTTAAGTACATTTTAAATCAGCTACTTTTTTACTTTTACTTCAGTAGATTTTTAGACCAGTACTTTTACTTTTACTTAAGTAAAATTTCATCCAAGTAATCATACTTTTACTCGCGTAAAATATTTTTGTACTCTTTCCACCTCTGGGTATTGGTGATGTATACGTTGGCCTCATTTACACTGGTCATTTCAATGGTCTTGTGTAAAAACTAGGGCTGTCAAACGATTAAAATTTTTAATCAGATTAATCACGATTAATCACGATTAATTTTACCATTCGAAATATGCCCGAAAAATTCGAATTTTCTCTGTATATTGTTGTACGAACGGAAAGATAAAGGACAGAAGGTGGATATGTACATTTAAAATCTTAATTTTTATTCATTTAAAATCCAAATGATGGTTTTAATACTGAAAATAAATTTAAAACAAACTAAAATATATACCTACCACACCATAATTCAATTGGTCTGTCTCTTTACTATGTCTTTGGGCAAATATAGGCTATATAATGGCATTTATTTGGTGAATCTATAGGTTGTGCATTCTTGAATACAACTTGATTACTGTGTGTGTGTGTGTGTGTGTGTGTGTGTGTGTGTGTGTGTGTGTGTGTGTGTGTGTGTGTGTGTGTGTACGCGCAAACACGTCCTAGGGGACTGTTCATTTGTGCCAGGAAGCCAACGTTATGTTGATGTCTACTCACACACACCTCTGAAAACTGCAGACGTTTGTGTCCTCGCGGGCTCTGAACAGAGCGGACAATGTTTCCCCTCCTGTTGCTCCCGACATCAACTGTCACCCGCGGCAGTTGATTTTATATACTATCTATGCCCCCGACACAGACGTGACCGTTAGCAGTTTAAAACACGGCATGGGGTAGCGTGCTGTGATGTTTGGCTGCGCGCAGCTACTGATCCTGGGTCAGCCGCAACGTTTGATTGGCTGTAGTACAGAGCCGGTGGGATGCACGGGGCGGATCATTCTGCACATGTGTTAATTGCGATAAAAAAAATTAATGCGTTAATTCCAGAAATTAATCACCTTGCGTTAACGCGATAATTTGGACAGCCCTAGTAAAAACCAAATGCTTTATAACAGAATTTAATCTACACTTCAGGGTTGGCCCAGACTAGCGGTAATGCACCATTTTGTAACCTTTCAAATATTTAATTTATCCATTGATAAAACCATAATGCTTAAGTTAGTAAGCTAAGAAATCTAACGTTAACAATTAATGATGATGAAGTTTTTTGGTCTACAACATAATCCGCTCTCTCACTCAGGAGGATCATTAGTCACTGCACTGATCAGATAAACGATGCTCGGTGCGCCTTCTGTATGATGCCATGTGTTGAAATCACTTTTATGAGGAATTTCTCTGTGACTTCATCAACTGTTATCACAGGGAACAGACCCTATATAGGCTCCTTTATCAGACACTGACACAGTTACACTAATCACACAACGAGGAAAGATTGTAAATACGTAACTAAGACTGACATCTTTGTAACATCATGCAATAATTTGTCATTAAAGCCCCGTTCTAAGGTGTCTGTTTAAACAATTCATTTTTTTATATGTCTTGAATCCTATGTAAATGCCTTTTACATTAAACTGACATATTCATTGCCTATGTGTATCGGAATCTTTGTTCTGATGTTAAAACCACTTTGAACAAAGGATATGGAATGTGGTTTGTTTTTTGAAAACAAAGCATTTGTAAAATGGAGGAACATTTTAACTGGTCCCTTTATCAGAAGCAGAACAATGTCCAATCCTTGAAATTAATACCTAGGTCTACTGGCTCAAACCAAAGTCATGAGCACTGGTGTGTGTGTTAAATTACAGCTGATAAGTCAAGCAGAGGGAATGTACTGATTTTAATATGTTGCTGCATTATTGATTTTAAAGTTTCATTCTCAGAGTTCAGCTATTAGCAGATTCAATAAGAAAAAGATGATCACAAAGGGTGACATAGTATTTGGATTCCATCAACAAAATTAAGAAGTCTTCATCCCCAAGAAACAAGTCACCAGTCATGTCAGTGTGTCTTTGGAATCAATACAGACTAAAAAAAGGCCAATTAGGAAAAAGGAACTGGCTCAAATGTCATCAAAAACCAGAAAGAAAAACCCTCTTGAGTCCAATTAGCTTTCACGTATTCCAACATTGTCACAATGTCGATCAATAGAAATAGACAATGGAAGAATAGTCTAGCAGGACATCACTGGTCAGGATAATTGAGGTCACTGAGGCATCACACTTCCCACTGTCACTTTGGATAGAGGAAGACAAAACTGTTTACACTCCCATCAGCAAAGCAGGAAAGACAAATCGGATAAGGTTCACTTGTTTTTTTCAAATATCATAAGTGAGTGCATGAGTATCTAAATCATATCCACTGTAGTCTTGGACAGCCATACCAAACTACAGCTAGTAATACGGTCTGACAGTATGCTATATAATTTCTGAGATGGGGGGAAAAAATGGGCTGGCCTGTTTTTTTTTAAAATATATCTTATTAGATACATCGATGGGCGTCAGCGATGCAGAGGAGAACTGTGAGGATGGCCTAGTACACACTGATGCAGAAACACAATTGGAGGACCCATTTGTCTCTGGTGAAGTGGCGCTTGGACACGTATCTGCGGTCATAGACCCCTAACGTTTGATATTGGAGCGCAATCCCTTGAGCTGGCTGTGTTGTACATATTTCTGCTGAGGAACCTTTGTCAGCTCTACACAATGTTGTCACTGGATTCAGTCCATTTAGTGTCTGAGGGACCTTACCAAAGCATATAACAGCTCACTGCTACACTCCTAGGATCAGCTTCTGTTGACCCAGATGAAGTTGCACCTGAATTTAGAGTTGACCGTGCTGAAAGGTTTGGCATCTCTCAGTCTATTGTGAGTAAGGTGATTTTGTGCTGGGTTGATCTCATGGAAAGAAAATGAGGTGTTAGACATACCATGGCTTCCCAGGGAGATAATCAAAGCAACAATGACTCATTGTTTTGGAGAACTTTACCTCAACACAACAAAATCAATGCTACCATAACACTCACCCTGATCGACTGTTTCAGCACACCCTTTCAATAGCCTGTAGCCTTGATCCAATCTTAACGGCACCATGTGGAATGATCTACATCTGACTCATATTCATCACTCCAGCATGTGAAGGTAGGTGCACTGATAATGGATTTAATGGAATGGATGTAGCACTCAAGAAAAAACACTCACACCTCTTACAGCATTTTACTAATAACTAACTAATATTTATTAAAACGTGGATCACACACTTGATGTTTAACTCTCATCACAGCTGATTAACTTCAACTGGTCTTGCTCACAGCCCGATAACTAAATATCATTCCTAAACCCTTAATATAGCCCTAGACAAGACCCCACAGCCAAAAGTAAATACATTTAATAAAAAATTGAACATTGAGACAATGTGACGCACACACACACACACCAATTTTAATATATTTATTTAACGACAGATTCTTAAACACGGACACTTCAGTGTTTCCCGCAGGATTTTTTTCAGCAGCGGTGGCGAGGTCCCCGAACGTCCTAGGGGGTTCCGGGGGCATGCCCCCCCCCCCGGCCAAATTTTTTTTGTACCCTTTACATTTGAATGCATTGATCTAGTGCACTTTAAAGAGGAGAATATGCACTAATTACTATTCAGATAGATGGGATTATTGGTGTTGCAACTTTGCCTTTTGTGTCTTTACTTACAGATTTTGACATTTTTGTATAGAAATGAATATTTAAACACAAAATGCCACAACTCAGAAAATTATTTGCACAATGTATTAACAGTTCTTGCTTAATGCTTAAACCAGACCTGCAAACTCATAAGAGGTGAAAAAGGTGACAAACACCCGACCCCTCTAGACGACTCGGTAAATCGGGGGGGGTTTCCTTTATTTGATTTTTTGGGGACATGGAACTAGACAGGGACATTGGGTGCTATAAATGGGAAGAGGTTCAGTAATGTCCAACACAGAAGTAGGCCTACTGGTTATTATGAGCAATTGATAAGCAGGACCTAAGGCTTTAATTTAAAATAATGTGATAAAAATTACAAAGTATCCTTATACAAAGGCCTATAGATACAAATAAAACAAAACTATTCATGAATTTCAAGGGTGTACGTTGTGATTAAACCTTGGTTTGGGACACATTTTAATGTGGGAGTCTGGGGGTGTCCCCCCATACATTTTTGAGCATTCAACACTTCATTTCCTGCATTCTGGTGAATTTGTATGCACCAAATATATGTAAAGTAGGCTAATTGACAACATTTAGGTTCCTGGTGACAAAAATAGAATACAATACAATGCAGTAATATCATGCATTCTGTATTGCTTTCAAATATTTATTATCCTGTATTTAAATATTTGATTTAAACTGTAAGAAAAAAAGGTAATTATTCGTCTCTATCATTGAGAATGTAGTGGCTGGTGGTATTTTACTTGCCTGCAATCAAAATAATAAAGTGCAAAATGAGGGTATAATCCTCCTTCTGCTTCCTTAAAACTAGTGGTAGTGACTAAGTGTGCAGTGGAGAGAGAAATATAGGCTCTATACAGACAGATAGAGGGAGGAAGAGATAGCTTTATTTTATAATTTAGCTTTTTGATTTGTGAGAGTGATCATAGCTGACTTTAGACTGACTCCCGCTGTCTGCTCCGTGAGGCTCGAGCCCATCAGCTGAGCGAACAGCTGTCCGACACAAACGAAAAACGAAACTGAAACTTAACTATCCTGGACTGGTGGAGCAGCCAAATATAAATGAATACATATTGTACTAAACTGTAACACAAGTAGGCCTAATGAGTTGTGGAATTTGCACCAGTAGCCTACAGTAGTCCACATTCTTCGCTCAGCCACTAACTATTTCGTTAATGAATGTTCCGCGATCTGTTTGTATGTCTCGAGCCCGGATACACAGAGCCCTGACGGAAAACTGACAGCGGGACTAAAGGGACTCTACAGTGAGCTGCTCCCCTCCCTTAGTTTCTGTTTTCCGCCGAGTAAGTTACTTTCACCTCCGACGCATGGTCAGCGTTTATGTTAGGCATTGCCCCGTTTCTAAAATGAGCTACTACCAAAAAATAAAAGAAAGAAAAAAAGTAGAATAATGAGGAGGAGGAGGATTTTAATAGCAGCGGCGGAGAAAATATAGCAGCGGTGGCGCACCGCTGCTGTGTGAACGTGGGGGAAACACTGCATTTGTAGAAGCAAAGTTTTGGGAACAAGCAATGACACACATATTCAGTTTCATTCTAGGGATACACACACCAGGGGTCAGACAAGGCGCAGGGAAAGCAGGCACCACATTATACTGAAATTAGATGCCTTTTATGGCCAGCCAAAGTTGACCTCGAGTAAGAAAAAAGATCCGTGGCTGACAACAAACATTTATTCCTTAGTTGAATGTCGGCAGCTTGCCTGAAACTTATCTTATTCATGAGGGAGCATATAGTTGAAATCATTTCTTGTTATATTCTTTTTACAGAATTTGAAAAATGGTTTTGTTTGCCTATGATACCTTGCCTTGACCTTTCTATTTGCATATGCTTTGATGCTCCACTGTACCATTTAGAGTTTTTACAATATATTAGCCATCAGATGGTCATCGGTTCACACATACACAAAGAAAATGTATAAATGATCATGGAAAATAAAATAATAATAAATAATAAGAAGAAGAATTTGCGGTATATGAATGATGAATGATATTTTTATTTTCGTGTCATGCCACACAAGTGGCCCATCCCACACAGGATTACAAGACACCGCTATAACTACACAAAGTGTGTAGTACAAACATGAAACAAAAAAACAATACAATACAAATTATCCGGCACCGAATAAACACTAAACATAAAGAGACATATTCCTCCTTGCCCACGCCTTTTCAATAAAGTCAGCAATTGAAAAAGTTCTGTATTGGAACAACCAAGCTAACATATCAGTATCACACATATAATGAACTTCTTTTACATCGACTTTCTTGAATAAACTTAATCTCAAATTGTGGTAAAACGGACAATAAAAAATGAAATGAATTTCATTTTCAATTTCCTCAAGATCACAAAAAGTACACAGCCTATTCTCCTCGCTGGTGCCCACCCACCGGCCTGATTCGATGTGTAAAGGGAGAATTCCTGACCTAATTTGTGCACACAGGGACCTCTTTCTTTTAGACAAGTTATACAAAATATAGTTCTCAGTACCAAACAGATGTTTAATTTGACACAAAGTACGCAGTTTAGGCATACCTCTTAATTCAGAGATCCAAGTCTCCCTCTTTTCAAGTGATAGCAATTCTTTTCCTATTTTGAGATTAATTTCCACTTTGTCTGTAAAGACATCCCCACAACCCAGACCCACATATAATTCATACACCTCACTTGCCCATCCTCCAATTTTATGCATGTCACATTCAAACACCTTTTTGGCTACTCTGTTGTCATCCATCCTCAACAGCCTATTCCACAACCTCATAATACACACAATCCAACGCTCCCTACAGGAGTCCCACCCCATGTCTCCGGTTGTAGCTGGTATTGGTGCAAATTTATGAACACCCATAAAATATCGGATGGCCCTGTTTTGGATTTTTTCACTCCCGGGAAAGTTTTTATAACCCCAGACCCCTGCCACATAATCCAACACAGGACACACACAAGCCTGAAAAAGTTTGGTGTATGTAGAAAAACCAATATCCTTCAGCATCTTAGTTTTGCCTATAACTCCACCAAGAGCTCTGCTGGCTGACTCAGAGAGAACTGTAGTACCCTTTGTGAAATGCATATGTTCATCCAGGTATAATCCTAGGTATTTATAACATTTTGTATAGTTCAGCTTTTTTTCTCCAAAATGAAATTGAAATGTACTAGTAGCTGAACGAGGATTCCTAAAATGCATTATTTCTGTTTTCTTTTCATTGATGGTCATTCTCCATTTACTGCACCACGCTTCTGCACATGAGAGCATTCTTTGCAGATCTTCTTCTGAGTCAGCCATCAAAATAATATCATCTGCATATAAAAGTAGACTAATGTTTTCCCCTCCAAACTGTACTCCACATCCTAATGATTTAATTGTATTGGCTAGATCATTTATATAAACAGCGAAGAGAGTAGGCGATAAAGCATCTCCCTGCTTGACACCAGAGGAAGTGAAAAACCAATTTGTAAGAAATTCATTCACCCTCACACATGACTCAGGTGCACTGTAAAGGGAACATATTGCATGATAAAATTTGCCATTTATACCATTCTGTATAAGCCTGTAAGCAAGAAGGTTTCTGTTAATTAAGTCAAAAGCTTTCTGAAAATCAATGTAACAAACAAATGTATGCGTATTCTCATGCAATCTATTTCGTACTATTGTACACACTGTGTAGATATGATCAATACAGGCCCTTTCCTTACGGAACCCATTCTGTTCCTCAACCAGTACATTTTCTTTCTCCAAAAAAGTTGTTAACCTATCATTAAGCAGAGTGGAGTACAGTTTATAGACTGTGCTCATTAGACTGATACCTCTGTAATTAAGGGGCACTCTAGGGTCATCCTTCTGGGATTTTGGAATAGGATTTATAATAGATTTTTGCCACAGCGAAGGTAATTTACTGGTTTCAAAACATTTTTTAAATAATATTAGGAAAATTTGGACCAACTGGGGAGATTTCAAAACTTCATTTGGAAGATCCTCTATACCAGTAGCTTTTCCGGGTTTAGCCTTGTTAATGACTCTTTGAACCTCCGATATAGAGATCTCTGCATTGAGCTCCTCATTATCTCGGATTTCTTCCCCAAGCATTTCTGCTTCTAGCCTACTTTTTATTTCACAGACATTAGCATAGAATTGTTCATCAAAACTTCCAGTGTCATTTGAAAATAATCCTGAAAAATCTTTTCCCCATTTGTTAAGTACCTGTGCACAATCATCTACTAAATGTCCATCTTCACCCCATATCTCCATTGGAATTTTATTTGACCGCCTAGGTCCCAATTTATTAATCTCATTCCAGAATCCTTGGGGATTAGAGGTTTGAATCTGTTCCAGAAGCAAGACCTGACCTCTTTCATATCTACGTTTAAACAGCCGATATCTTTTATCAAATTCATGTTGCCTCATCCTAAAGTTATTTAAGAAGTGCTGTTTATCTGCTCTATTCCCCTTACATTTTAAAAATAGTCGCTCAGAAGTGTGCATGTCATACCAAAGGTCTTGTAACTCTTTATTCCAGTAAGGTTTACTTATTTTGTGAGCTTTCTTTGACTTTGGAGTAGAATATTTATCCTGTGTGTATTTTCCCATTTCCTTATAAAGTACTTTGCATAAATCCTCATACCAGCAGTCCAGCTCTTTTTGGTTTATGTGACATACTTCCAACCTATTCAAAAGCTCCAATAATGCTGAACGTCTCAACTCTGAACAAAGGAAATCATTTGGGAGTGTTCTACATATCTGTCTTTTATAATATATTTTACTTTCCACTTCGGCAATAGAATCAGACTTGGACATGTCACACGCTACATGAAAGGTCAAATTTAATAAGGAATGATCAGGTAATTTACTGTGTTCCCCAATAAGCTCCATGCAACCTGTGGCTTCAACTAATTGATTTGGCGTTAGCACTTTAAATGAAATACAGTTTTCTAAACAATTATGTGCTGCCAGTACATAATCTACAACTGCCTTGCCTTTAATTGACACAGAAGTATAATTATCGTCCAACGGACATATTCTCCCATTTAAAAGACACATTTTAGAATCCCTTAGAAATTCAATTAAAGATTCACCATGTTTGTTTACATACTCATCAAGTGCAACTCTTAATGGAACGTCGTCAATCTCTTTAAGGTAGTCATCCAAATTACCCACCCTACTATTGAAATCTCCACTTATATATACAGCATCTGCGTGTGAACAGAGATACATCTGGCTCAAAAGATGAGCAAAAAAACCTGATGCATCCCTTCCCCAGGGAGACATTTCTGGGGGCAGATAACATGTAAAAATAACAAAACAATAATCAGACTGCAAATGTTTAAATTGTAAACCAAGGATTCCGTGCATCTCTCTGTCCAAAACCTCGATTTTATACATTTTTAACAACTCAGATCGTATACAAAATCCCACTCCCCCAGAACCTTTAGGGGCCTTTACGTGCTTAACCCTGTTATTGCCAAACCACACATAGCCCTCTAAATCAATGGAGTCCTGTCCCTTTAAGTGGGTTTCGTTAAGGGAAATAATATCAGGTCGCACAGAGTTCAAAATAACAGTTCTTAACTCACAGTTCCGTACAGTCCATCCGTTAATGTTCCAATGTACAAGGGAAAGCGTTTCACCTGTCCGCTGCAGCGTCGGTGCACCTTTTCAGGTAGGCCTATGCTCCGTCTCTTGCCTCGGTCTCCTCCTCCCGTTTGCTTCATTATCCTGATCCCGCTTGATCACTCGTCCATTACCAGACACGAAAAAGTCTTTTCCTGACGGCATCTCAGCCAGAATGGTTCTAAAGTTAAGATCAATTAAACGCTCTGCATGAGATTTGGCTGAGCGCAGATACACTGTGCCGTATGTTTCACTTTCCTTTAACTTCTGCTTCCGACGTAGAACCGAAACTTTGTCTTGGACCGTGCCGAACTCCACTTTAATCAACCCCGGTCCACGGCCCCTCGGCAGAAGACGTTCCGCAGCCACCACCTCTGGCATCGGGTCACACAGCATTCCGTCCGACAGTAGCGACTTCACCCTCTCCAAAGCGATTTCTCCATCCCTGAACGGTAACCCCGAAACCATGATGGAAACCTCCGGGTTAAATTTGGGTTGCTTTATTTTAGTCAAATGCAGGCTTGATTCCATTTTTTCAATTCTCGTTCTCAGCTGACCAATCTCACAGTCCATATTATCTTGAATCTCTTTCGATTTTTTCTCAATCTCTGCTTTCAAATCATCCCTGTTTTCGTTGGCCAGCTTAGTTAAAGAACTTCGTAGTCTGTCAATTTGACTATTTAATTGTTTTTCCAGGGATATATTCATTCCCTTTATTTTCTCTTCAATCGTCTTCTCCACGGATTGTTGCATGCAGTCAATTTTCCCATTGATTGCCTTCAGCTGTTGCGCTATGGCCTCCATGCCATCACTAGACTCATTTTCGACTCCACAGCTTCGCAGACCCTCCTTGCCGCGTCCTTTCACGCTCATTTTAAGAATAGCAAATGTGCGTTCTTAAAAAGAGTTCTGGTATTCTTCTGGTAGAGTTGCGTATTATATTCCAATTAACTTTTCTCTTACTTTCAATCAAAAATGTTTGGCAGCAGCGTCTTCTGCTGAGTGCCTCACGGTGCCGCTCTAAAGGTGTAACCATCAGCATGTATGCAGGAATAAGCTATATATATATATAGGTTAGAGTCTTATCTTGCAATTTATATTAGGGCTAAACTACTGCATGACCTTCCCAAACCATTGATACATGAACATCCACTAGTCTCCATAGGTTCAGGCTGCTAACGTTATGCTCGTGCTTTGTGCATCGAGCGACTGGACTGACTGATAAGCAGGGGTGTAAAGTAGCGAATTACATTTACTTGCGTTCCTGTAATTGAGTAGTTTTTTCGTGTACTTGTAATTTTTTAAGTGATTTTTAAAACCTATACTTTTACTTTTACTTTGAGTATGTTTATTGTGAAGTATTGTACTTCGCTACATTTTATATCACCTGCGTTACTGAGTAAAAAATAGATAGGAGAGAAAAGAAAAGAAATATCGTGGGGGGCTTTTATTTTTACGGCACAATACCGGAAACTAACACAGAGAATGATCGACAGGATCATTGCGACTAAATGATAACAACAAACATTGCTTCCCTCTATCATTAAAACTAAATAATCCTAGTTAAACTGTCATTGTACCGCACGTGAAGACGTGAAGGCTTTTAAATGCAGCAAACCTTTCATCCAGCCGTGCGATCGGCCCCTCCCTCACCTAGCTTTCAGTTTAACAGTGCAGAGTAGGATGGAGACGGTGCGTGCTGCCGGGAGCTTTGAAAAACTTCCAGAAGACGGCAGAAAGTCAGCCTTTGCTCGAGAAGAAAGGTAAAAGTAATAGACTAAAACAATGTGCAAGATATGATATGCGCGGACACGCGAGTCAGATGACATGCGCGACCGTGAGAGAGAGAAAAAAAGTCATATGCGACCCAGCCGCACCTCAAAACATCACAACCAATTAGTTTACTCACTATAAGTCAAATCCAAGTGGTCTATGACCAAGCAATAATGGAATAAAAACACAGGAAGTTTAAAGCTCCTTGACTCTTGCCATCAATTAAGAACACTGTAGCCTACAATGCAACTTGCTTATCCAGCCAGCTCCATGAGATATACATTAAAATATGCCCTCACATTCTTGCTAGCAAAATAAGTGCCCTATCAACAACATTTGCAACGTTTTTTTTTTATTTTGACACTTATTTTATTTAATTATAAAAAATATGTTTTACTTATTATATTATCACCTATTTGCATTTTCCTTGTTTTCAGTTCAATTAGGATATGTTTAAAGTCAAAAGTCATGGTTTCAAATGTTAAATAAGTGCATGTTGCAGTTCTCAAATCAATGAATAATTGTCTAATAATTGTGATTACACAATGTCAATCAAAATAATCATGATTATGATTTTTGTCAAAATCGAGCAGCCTAACCTTGCAATTTCCATGGTTTAGATCAATTGCACACTTTTACATTATTAGAACTGCAGCTGCAGTCTGTTTAGGTCTGTAGACCGGTTACATTCACATTCCCCCATTAACAGACAATTTGCTCCATATCTAAAGTATAATGACACAGTATACATCCATACATGTGTGGTGACTTGATTTGTTTAATTTGTGCACTTTAATTTGTAAAAGTGTTGCATTAATTAAACAAAACTAGTTTGAGATTTATATCCCCTTGTATAGCCTATAGAATGCCCTACACAGAAGAGACCCCTGCACCCTCCCACTGTTAAAAAGTAACTAGTAACTTGTACTTTAAGTACATTTTAAATCAGCTACTTTTTCACTTTTACTTCAGTAGATTTTTAGACCAGTACTTTTACTTTTACTTAAGTAAAATTTCATCCAAGTAATCATACTTTTACTTGAGTAGAATATTTTTGTACTCTTTCCACCTCTGCTGATAAGGGATTGCACATACAGCCAGGGCTGGCCCGAATTATTCGAATATCCGAGTATTCGTTTGATAAATTAGTATTCAGAGCTCAATTCAGTATTCGGAATATTAATATTTTTTTTTTTTTCAAAACATTTTTTTTTAAAGTTTTTTGCAAAAGCACCTCAAACTGCAACATATTTCGTCAGCAAATAATGATTAGATTCACAAGTTATACAACAATTGTTAAATACACATTAGACTTCAATTTAAAATATATTATCGAATTATTTTAACTTTTAACGCTTCACTTCATTTTCACACGGTGTTTCAGCACCATGGACAGAGAGCAGAGTTCTTGTTCTTAACACGGGCACAAACAAACACACACACGCACACACAGACACACACAAACACAGTAAACAACACATATATGCCCACACAGCTACTAAATATAAAAATTGGATTTGTTTTTTACTCACCATTTGACTTCTTTACGGGTAAAATATTAGTCCTTGTGTACTGTGCGCTTCATAAATTCACCTGCTTCTTGTGACAGTTAGAGCCCAAATATGGTAAGTTCCTAAACTCTTAACCATAATTGTTCCTCCAAGGAACAGGCCATTAATGTAATTGGCAGGCTTTAAGATGGCAAAGAGTGAAACTGAAAATACATACAAAACTCATAAAGTCACTTATAGGTAAACGGGTAAGTAAAAATACAAGAAATTAGGGCTGTCAAGCGATTAAAAAAATTAATCTAATCAATTACAGGCTCTGTGATTAATTAATCTAAATTAATCGCATACTTTTATGACACTTTTATGCCTGTTTATAAACAGCTGTATAGCCTGCTACAGTTTGTTTCTCTCGCTCTCCGTCTCGTAACTTCGGTCTCCTCCTCTCAGCCAGGTTTCTACATGAAATAAAATTAGGAACTAGCGCCGAATTTTCTCAAAAAAACAAGCAGACTAAATGACGACTTTCCATCTCCCACAACAGACAGCGCTGCACTGCCACAGATGTGCATAGCCTATGCCGATTCAGTCACCATTGTCGTACTCATAGGCAAAAATATTTACACACATACACACACATGGGGCGGGTGTCCGTTTATGCGGGAGACGAGACAGCTAGCAAACAAAATTGAGACACACGGAGGAAGATTGAGAGATACAGTTTTGAACCTACATCGTTGCACCCACTAAATCAATAATGCACAGACACTGCGGAGAATAAAGTAAGATGTCTTCCTACCTTCATGCTTATTTGCCCGAAGCATCCCATAAACTGTCCATAGAGCCCTCGGCACCTTTCCCCTGCTTCTCTCTTTACTGTTCTCCATTTTACCCATGCGGGCCGTGTCTGCAAGCTACAGTTGCAGCTGCACATCACTTTTGCACCGGGTCAAAGGGCATTATAGAAGTGTGATTAATCTGCGTTAATTTTTTTAATAGCGTTAATTTTTCTGTGATTAATCAATCGAAATTAACGCATTAATTTGACAGCCCTACTAGAAATAAAAATCAGCTTTAAGTAGCTATAAAATATAGTGTGACATAATACATTCAACAGACATGTCACATGATACCGAAAATTTACTTTTAACTCTAGCAAAACAAAATATCTAATTTGTCAAAACAATCATCTGACACCAACATAACACACTTAAATAATGTAAAACTTATAGATGGTTCCATCAAAAGGAAGGTACACAGAAGGATGGCAGTGGACTGTCGGCTCTTGCTTTGTTACTGCAACATAGGGCTGGCCCGAATGCCATTTTTCAGGCTTCAAATATTTGTTGGTTTTTCCGACCGAGTATTCGCATATTCGTTCCAGAAAAACACACCATCAAAAACAATATATAAAAAAAAAAAAAAAAAAAACGTTAATAATCCCTATAAACTCCCTGGAACCGATTTTGACAGTATCTGCATATTTTGTTGAAGATTTACACGCTCGGAGGTGAAGTAATGGATGCGCTATGACACTTAGTGATGTAATATCCTCCTAAATGAGCAATACTACTACTACAATATTACTAACTTTTATATCCAAATATAAAATTATTTGATGACATTATATTGCAGTACTAGCTTCTTGCAAAAAAAATGTTGGAAAAAAAAAAAAAAATTATAAAAAAGAAAAAAAAAACAAAGCTCTGAATACTAATTTAAGCTCCGAATACTAATTTTACCGGACGAGTATTCGAATAATTCGGGCCAGCCCTACTGCAACATGGCCAATTTTCAACCAATGAACCCTCACGCTGCGTTTCATTAGTAGTTCCACTTCCCCTCGTTCATTTACCCTCAGCCCTTGGTATGACGTAACAGCATACGTCGCATGGAGGGAACTTGGAGTGCGGAGGGAGACTGGGCGGGGGAGGAGCGGGGGATTTAAATGGAACCCACTTGCCCTTGTAGTCACAATGGACCGTCAGTTACATAGGTACTTCTGAATGCAAATAATACAGAATTGTAACATTCTGCTGAAGTATATTGCATAAAGCCATTTCCAGCATGACACACATTGAATTTCGACATGGTAACTCAGATTATCAAGATATTGTTAGCCTACTTACACTTCTAAAATTGTTTGCTCCGACGTATTTTCTTAGTTTCTATTAGTTTCAACCAAAAACATCTGTTTTAAATATGCACTGGCCGCACGGCGAGATTACATACAAAGTCAATGTACTGGCGTGTGACCGCACGTCCACTCAAGAATCGGCGTCCAGTGGCGGGCATTTCCGCGGCTGCGCCTCATCGAAGCGTGTGAATCGAAGGTGCAACCATTTGCAGCGCGGCGAACATATGCGGCGACCGCAGAAGATGAAAATATCTATCTTTTCGGCATCGCCGCGCCGCGATAGCCAATCAGCGTTGAGATTGCCCGGTGGTCTGCAAGACGAGGTGGGTGTGTGGAGTGAGGACATTGGGCTTCCAATACATTCTGCAAATATGTGTATTTTGCACCGGTGTTGTCCTCCACCAGACCCGGCGCACTTTCACTATCAGGTAGGCTGATGTCTGCCTTTATTTTTGCCACTGAGCACACATTGCTGTTGTTAATGTGTTTAGTATGTTGCTGAATTGCTGTTAATGTGTGTGCGATCGGGGTGCGTCTTCATGCTGTTTTAATGCTATTTGTGACATGACTGCCGCTGGTTACACAGTGTAACTACATCTGTATTTTTTGGCACAGCTGGACTATGTTGTTGTTGTTTCACCGTAAGTGTGACGGGTCTGATCCCAGAAACGACGTCGGCGTCAGGAACATATGGCCCAATATGATCAAGCGGCGAGCAACTTGCGTTCACGCGGCCAACCGCCTCAGGGGGCGAGTGCAGTGTGTTTGCAGCTTTATGATGGCGGGGCAAGTGAACGAGGGCATGTTGAACAGGTATTGAAACGCAGCGTCACTTTCTGTCTACTTCTTCTGTGGTTCTAACAGGAAGTAAAACTCTGAAATCTATAAAACCAAAATCAACCACTGGAGGGCATATTACTTTGGTGGAGTTACAACACAGCAATTTATATTTTAACTGGCTAGCTACTGGAAGTTGATGGGAAAGTTAAGCAGAAGTGGGATGTCAAAATGCACAGCAGTCAAACTGTTGAAAGTCATTGCTGCGGAATAAGGTGTAAACAGTGGCTGTCATTCTAAGCGGCCATTTGCTCTCAAATGGCTTCACAGGATATTATACATGCATGTCATTTCAAAGTTATTGCAATGTGATTGTATTGATTGATTCAGCCCTAGTTGTTTTACTGAGCGCACTTTGTGTTAAATGACTGATATTGCAAACTTAACATTTCCCACTAAATGCTGCTTCACATTAAATCCATCAATTAGGCAAAGCACAGGGTGGGCTTTTATAGTATGGACTGTATTGTTCATGAAAGTTAGTGCTTACAGATTCTAATCAATTAAAATGTGTCAACAAAACAAGACCACTGTTGATTTTTGGAAATGTACATCTTGCCTTACTTGCAGCGGCTGTAGTATAAAGAGTCATACGTTTTGTTGAAACATTCTGATTTTGAAACACACTTAAATGTACTTGCTTTTTCAAGTGACTATGTACATGTGTCCCAAAATGAAATAGGACTGAAATCTTATCTTAAGTGTTATAATTTGAGATTCTCATCTAATCTTGTTTCTAGTCTACCTTGTGCTTGCACCACACACAGCTGTTCAAATAAGGAACATACAGCAAATAAAATAATGAATATCTCGTGGTTCCTGCCAAGAATGTGAGTCTGATTTTTGCAGAGGTTCTAACTCACAGTTCAAAGGGGAAGTGGCTTAAGTGACATTACCCATTGAGAAAACACTGAACAGTAAAAAATACATTTCTGAGTTGAGAATATGGAATTTCAAAATCCACTTGATTGTTTCCTTTTATATCCACTGCATTTCAAGCACATTTCTCCACAACCGTGTTTTTACACACCTCTTATTCATGCAACTCAGGGTAAACCCACACTGTTAAATCCTCTGCGCACACACACACACACACACACACACACACACACACACACACACACACACACACACACACACACACACACACATAAATTTCAAGGCTGTTGCACTTGTCTCCCATCCATTTGTTGTTGTTTTCGTTGCCACTTTTCATTCAGCATGACAAGGCTTCATAAAGATAAATCATAGTGTGTTACAAGTGGAGCATTTCTATCTGTTGAAAACAAATAAAAATAAAAAACTAGAGAAAGACATAGATGGGTTAAAAAAAGAGAGAGGGAGATAATGTCCCCTGCTCTGCACCCCCTGAGTGCCTCCAGACAGAACTGTCCTGGCAAGCTGTATAGGTTGAACACAGAGATGAATTTTCAGCCTGAGAGCCCCAGGTGCTCTTTTGGGACCAAAGTGTCACTAAAAACAGAGAGGCGAGGCTCAGTATCACAACACTTTCTCCAAATGGCTGAGGGTGACGGAGCATTGACATGACTCAAGTTGAAAACTCGTGGTGCTGGGCTGCGTGTGTGTGTGTGTGTGTGTGTGTGTGTGTGTGTGGTTTTATTTTGACAGAGCGCGGGCATGAAGCAGCAGTGTTTGGTGGCTGCGGCAGTGTTTTCTGTGCGACTGCTGCCCGCCACCTCTGCTTACCCTCACCATGACGGCAGCACACAGAGGGAAGGAAATAAAACAGTTCTAAACGGTATACTTCTTATACAACACCAATAAATCATGGACAGTTTTGTATATTTTGAAAGAGGTCTAGTGATCACCCCAGAGAGAATTATAACTCAAAGTTTAACCTCAAAGTTTAGTTTTTTTCTAGCCTGTCTAGTCCCTTCTCCTTAGACTCTAAGGAGTCTAAGGAGAAGGGACTAGTCTAAGGCTTAGACTGTGTGCTACCTGTTAGCACAAAGAGATAGCGACAGAGAAAGCCAGAGACATTTAGCAGCTACATACATTTGGTGTCACTTTTGCTAGCACGCAGTGTTAAGCTGCTCCATACAATTCAACTTTCTGCCATCGGGAGAAATGCAAAGTTGCATATTGCTGCATTGACTGGATGCAGTGAGGAGTCCCGAATCCTCAAACCACACAGATATTTATATTGCAGATATTTAGTCAAATAACATGGTAAACACAGTGCCACAAGCCAACGCAACACAATGTAATGGTAAGGAGATGATTTGGCACAAAGGTGATGTCATCAAGCTATATTAACACTGTATGTTGCATGTTAGCCACAGGAACTAAACTTTGGGACCTAAGAAGGAACAAAGGCCCCATACACATATTGACATCTACATACAGTATACTTCAGCATAAGGCTCTCTCCAGTTTATTGGGTGGTGGTTATGCCCCCAAAGGTGGCTGATAACAGCTTAAAAGCATCATCAGACAAATAGCAAATACCTTGCACAGTTTGTACAGTAGTCTAGTTACACAATGTCAGTGAGTGAGGCACTCATTTCACTGGTCTTCATGCATTTGTCGATGTCACGATACTTAAGTAGCTGAACATGGGCCTGATCTGCCCATCAGGCATATACAGTCATATGAAAAAGTTTGGGACCCCCTTCTAATTTTGGGGATTTTTGTTAATCATTAGCTGGGATTTCAAAGAAGCAAATTCCTTTACATATATGACATACCTTAGCTAAACAGAAGCAATTCAGCAGTATCATTTTGTTTATTGGAATAATAGAAAATATGCAATAAGCATCATAACAAAATTTGACTGGTGCATAAATTTGGGCACCCCAAAAGAAAAATGTCATCAGTACTTAGTTGAGCCTCCTTTTGCAAAAATAACAGCCTCTAGACGCCTCTGGTAGCCTGTGATGAGTGTCTGGATCCTGGATGGAGGTATTTTGAACATTCTTAAATACTAAAGCGATCCAGTTCAGTTAAATGTGATGGCTGCCGAGCATGGAAAGCCTGCTTCAAATCATCCCATAGATTGTCGATGATATTCAAGTCATTGGACTGCGACGGCCATATCAGAACATTGTACTTTTCCCTCTGCAGGAATTTGAACTGTGTTAAGGGTCATTGTCTTGTTGGAATATCCAACCCCTGGGCAACTTCAACTTTGTGACTGATGCTTGAACATTATCCTGAATAATCTGTTGAAACTGGGTTGAATTCATCCGTCTATCCACTTCAACCAGGGCCCCAGTCCCTGAAGTGGCCACAGCATGATTGAACCTCCACCAAATTTGAAAGTAGGTAGCAGGTGTTTTACTTGGAATGCAGTTTTCTCCTTTCGCCACGTAAAGCACTTTTTATAATGACCAAATAACTTATTTTTTGTCTCATCAGTCCAAAGCATTTTCTTCCAATATGAATCTGGCTTGTCTAAATGAGCTTTAGCATACTCCAAGCAACTGTATCTGTGGCGTGAGCGCAGAAAGGGCTTCTCATCACCCGGCCATACAGATGTTTTGGTGCAAATTGCACTGAATTGTTGAACCATGTACAGATACACCATCTGCAGCCAGATGTTCTTGCAGGTCTTAGGAGGTGATCTTTGGGTTGTGTGCAACCATTCTCACAATCCGCCGCATATGCCGCTCTTGTACTTTTCTTGGTCTGCTAGACCTGGGTTTAACTGCCACTGTGCCTGTGTCCTTCCATTCCCTGACAACATTCCTTACAGTAGAAATTGACAATTGAAACCTTTGGGAAAGCTTCTTGTAGCCTTCCCCTAAACCATGACAATGAATAATCTTTGTTTTTAAGATATTTTGGGAGCTGTTTTGATGATCCCATTCTGTCTCACTTCTGCAGAGAGTCAAAGAGAAGTGCAACTTGCATTTAGGCACCTAAAATACCTTTCTCATGATTAAACAGACCTTTATATGAGGTTCAAGGCTTAACAACATAATCCAACCAATTTTGTGTTTAACGTCCTCAGTTTTACATGCTGTTACATGCATTAAAATCAGCAAAACCACAAGGGTTCCCATATTTTTGCACAGCCAGTTTTTCACATTTTATTTAATTTCATAAAACTAAATACTGCTTTTCAAAAAATCTTTGTTTGGAAAACATCCCAGTACTTAGCTGTTCCTGGTAAATGAAAGACATACCACTTTTATCTTTTTTGTGTGAAAGCAGAGTCAAGTATAATGCTGGCTGAGAGGGGTTCCCAAACTTTTTCATATGACTGTACCTCACCTACCAAGTAAGGGTACTGGCTGCAGTGAGAACGCACACCAGATATAGGGTACTGTTACGGCCCTGGCCGTATGTTGTTAGTTCTGTTTTGTTCTTTGCTGTTTTCCTTTTGTCTTTTCCTGAGTGGTTTGTGGGAGTGAGACCTCTGCTTGCGGATGAGCTTTTCTGTACAGGTGCAGGTGCTGGTGATTGACTCTGTGAGTGGCGGAAGCTGATTGGCTCGCTCTCAGCCTCACGGTATTCAAAAGCTCCACCGGTGGCATGATTGACAGCAGCAGCACTCGCTCGCGGATTCCCAAACCATTTATATTATTATTTTCATTAGTTAATTATGTCCGGCAGAGATAAGTTGCCATTTATTTATAATAAATTAATATTTATTTTACTTTGGAAAAGTCTGTGCGTGGTGGTTTGGGGATCGGGGAGTGGGTATTTTCGCATTTGTGTTGTGTCTCTGTTTTCCCCTAGACAGGGGCATAACAGGTACCTGGTTGGTGCATTCTTTCTTGTGTGAGCAGCTCATTTAAACAATCATGAAGCAAAATGAGTCCAATGACCATATAAAAACCAATAACACTGGGTAACGAAAAGAGTCATTACTGTTGCTCACCTTTTGTAGACATATTGACATATACTGTATACTGTAGGCTAATATAGAATAGAGACAAAGAGCGGAAGGGGTATTGAGAAGTGCATAGTGCATTTCCCAAGAGCACAGCAACACTCTGCCAAATGTTTTACAACAATGAACCCACAATGAAGCAAATGGAAAATAAATGTATGTACAAATAGAGGAATTGCTTCTCCTCTCTCCCCTTTTCTCTTGTGCACCATTTTATATTGACACTAATGGCACTCAGCACTCCTGATTTTGGAAAACTAATGTGATGACAAGATGCATCCACCCAATGAGTCAGTGAAGGCGGAGAGTGAAATTGAGCTTGAATTAAATAAGATTGCATATTCAATTTAATTTACAATGGTAAGTTATTAAGCGACACAGTTTTGGAAACATGCTAATGTTGTTCTTTTTCTGATGGATGTGAAAACGTGAAAAAGTGTTTGGAAACCATTAACTTGACAATGTTACTCAGATTTCAGTCCCCACGGGGCATAAGGGGTTGTTACGATATGTGAATAAAGTGCAAACAAATTATTTTAAACAGCTTTAAAACGAAATACATGAATCAACGTAAACAGCAATGCTGTTTCCAACCCACTATAAATGCTTTGTAATGTACCAGCATACTCTGACAGATCAATCCTTATACGTAACACTAAAACTCTAAATGGCTGCTTGTATTGTAGCCTATTCACTACAAGGGGGACCAGTGCTGCAGCATCAACTCAACAGTATTTCTCTGGCAACAGCTTTTCTCCATGGCTTGCTTGCTCCATAGCGCCGAGATCCATGTCCAGCGCCTGTGCCTCATTAGCCAGCTTGCAGGTCAATAACAGATGTCCGTGTGTGTTCCCCCTTCGGGGCACGGCTAGAGAGAGAGAGAGAGAGAGATTTTTGAACCTGTTACTCCTCCAGCGCCAGCCTTGATCAGCAGGTATAAGGCTGTTGTTCTACATGTAAATCACTGCCATCTGCTGTGTTGGGTTGGGGAATAGTTTGCCCAGGTCCAAGTTATATTCAGCCTGGACGAGGCGAGGGACTTTGCAGAGACACTTTTTAAAGTTTGAAGGTGCTATTTGTGTGTGAGTGTGTGCATGTGCATTTGCTTGTGTGTGTGTTGGAGAGCCGTCCTTGTTGTTTTAGAAAATGAGCATTTGGCAGATACAGCTTAGCATCACAGCAACTGGTGAGCATATGCATGCTTCGCAGTGTCTCATTGAGTGGTTGGCTCACTCAGTCCAATAATGTGACATCGCAATATCTTTGCACTTTACTTTCACTTAACAGGATTTAATCTGAAGGCTTCGCTAATATCCAACACAGCGTGCAGGTGAATGGTTTGTTAAGTAGAGTCAAAGTTATTTAAAGGTAATTCACTGTCAGTCGCGAGCGTTCCTAATTGCACGTTGTGCTCCGCTGGCCCGGCACTATTGAACTACTTCTGTCAAGTGGGATGAAAAGGTGTTGCTGAATGGTAATGGTTATGATATGTAGAATGGAATGGCCTGGATTCATGCATGCACACCCACAGGCATCCACACGCATCCATGCCAATGCAAAAAGACACACATTCACATAGACTTTTTGAAGTTGAGCTAAGACACCAAGATGGGGGTGTTTTTTTTAAGAACATGGCGTTACCCATTAAATCTCAAATCTGTTTGCTTAGTTTTTTTTTCTGTCTACTGATCTGAGCCAATTCTTTATCTCCAATCCAATGTGTTGCCAAAGAGGCTTCAGGCTAAATCCTCCAGAAGAGTGAATAGGCCGCTGTTGGCCTGACGTGCATGTCCAACCATGTGTCTCTCTAAACGAGGCTAGATAATGTGCTTAGTGGGAGTAAATAAAATACATATTGGGACAGTCTTTAATATTAAACTCTTAACTCTAATGTCTACAAATTGTGTGTATATATGTTTATAGTTGCTGGAATTATTCTGCATGTGTTCTGTACAGATAAACATGCAGTAGATGTGTCTGCAGGACTATTGGGTGAATATAAAGTATTTGGATTTATGTTTCTAAATCAAACATTCAGATGGCAAAAAAAAACTGCATCAGAAATATCGGTTATTTTATTTTAATGCTTTCAAACAATAATTAAGAGAGTACTCAACCGATATGTGGACCAAAATGACAAAACAATTTAGAAAACAAGCACCAAAATGTTGAAAAAAAAGAAGTTATAGGATAATGATGACTATGGTAACATAGATCTACAGTAAATGAGTCTTCCAGCTTTGAATAGAGATTGTGAAACTACCCATAGTCTTATCTGTACTACTTGCGATAGGACCATGCACACAATGCTGTTATTGAATGATCCAACTTCTGCTGAAAGACTGGTTTCATAACAAAAAAAAATGCAGACACACATGCACATGCTTGCGTGAGTGTGTGCAAAACAGCGTATAATGTATAGCATGTGAAGTCAACCAAATGCTTATGTTATGTTTCCAATCTCTGGGCACACATACACCACCGCCAGCAGAATTGCAACCTCATTAAAGAACATGAGACAATTTAGGATCAAATGTTGATAAGAAGCCACATTAGCTGGCCCATAAGGGATCCATCCACAGTCATAGCATATGCATTGTGCCGGGCACGCTAGCTGTGTACTCCCCGGCTGTGTAACCACATCAATTGAGGGGGCAATTTAGCCTTTCCTACAGGACAATTTAATCCTCATTTTTTTCAGTATAGAGTAGAGTGCTTCCTCCAGCAAAATCTAATAAGCTGTGTACTGCTCCAAAAGAACTATACCTCACCCCAGCAGGCAAGCTTAGATATAAGACCAAATAACGATCAAAGGCCACTTGCTAAGGCTTCCGGGGTAAAGGAGAATGAGAGAGTGCACTGGAGCTTAACCTGTGGCTGTCTGTATCAGAAGACATCTTTTATACGGTGAAATGACTGATATTCGTCATCTTAGAATATGTGTATTTAATTAGAGAGGGACTGAATCAGGCCCGGTTCTAGACAGTTAGATTAGGGTGGGCCTGTAGAAATTTTAGGTGGGCACACTGGGCAGAGAGACCGAAGATGCGAGCGCGCGCAGAGCGCGCAAGCCGAAATTTTTTGCCCTTGTAAGATCTCTGCGTCTGATTTTTGGCACATTTACTGTGAATTGTGTAGAACACAATATGCAAATAAACTTTGAGTGTTGCTGTGTGGGAGATTTGATTCTTGCATGTTTTTTTTCTCCAAAATGTTTACGAATAACATATAATATACATTATATACAACATAATGTATCTTTTTTTTTAATCGCAGTATTAACTGTAGGCAGCCTGAGCTGATTGAAGAGAAAGCTTTGGGACTGGGCAACCTGGATGGTGGTAGTCCAGAGCTATATACTATACACATAGATATATAGTATTTCCACTATTGGCTCCAATGTCCAGCTGGGTGAAAATAGTAGCCAGCCGAGGTCACAACTCTGCTAGGGGGGTCCGGGGGTATGCCCCCCCGGGAGATTTTTTTTTACCTTTTTAAAGTGAAATGCATGAATCTGGTGCACTTTGAGAGGAAAATTAAGAGGCTAAATCTGAGGAATTTTGTGTGAACAAATAATTTGGAGACACTGGGTCGGATGAATTAGAAGCTATTGAAGAAAGACACATGGATTTTCCATATAAATATACATTTGAAATAATATAAAATATTATGCAGGGTCCTCTGGGATGGGCTTGGTGCTCTTTTTCTTTTACGGGACATATTTTTCTGTAATATAATTAATTAATTTAAATGCAGTGAGAGGAACGAATCAGAAGAACTCTGTTGTCCAGTTAGCTTTTTTTCCACAGACGAGGCTGAAATAGGCTATAGACTATACACAGTGCATGGGCAACTGAGGGCAGCCCCATTTTCAAATATTTTTAAATAAACTCAATACTAACTGTGCATGCCATGGACTTGAACGTGACTTGATCAGTTAACCTCGGATTACCTCCCAAATGATCTGATTAAATTATTAAGCTATTAACTATCTACCAAAACATTGTATTCCTTTTATTGTATGATAATTTACATTTACATAATATGATGTTGATATCAAACACACAAACTAAAAAATCAACAAAATAAAAAAATAAATTGGGGGGGCCCCCTGGCAGTCGGGACCCTAAGCAACCGCTCATTTCGCTTATGCCTCGGGCCGGCTCTGCTGACCAGTGACCACTTTAAGTGGGTGGGTAACTTGGAGGCAGGCCGTCCTGCCCACCCAATAATACAATTAGAAGCAATGCATGGTAATGGTATATTCTTTAGTATTAATTAATTGTCTGAATTTTATTTGACATTTTCTTGGACAGCGAATGAACAGGTCCGTCCGATAGTGGGTCTGGACTTCCACCTAAAAAAAAAAAAAAAATTTAAATTTTGATTGGGTGGGCACGGCCCACCCTGGCCCCTGGCTACCGCCGGCCCTGGACTGAATCAGAAAACGCGTTTAATTTCCCTAAGAGATGTGAAAAGGCTAAATGTCACTGCGTGTCTCATCCTCTCTCTCACACAGTTGTTCACACACTGTTCTGTATAGCTGCTGTTTATGTCACACACACACACACACACACACACACACACACACACACACACACACACACACACACAAAAAAAAACACTTGTTTAGAGCCGTTAAAAGCACTGCAATTGCCGTATACAAAAAACATGCAGTCATGTTGCTCAGAGGCAGAGGCCCTGCCAAACGCCTGTGTTTTTCTATTCTTCTTTTCCATCTCACCCACTCTTTTTTTCCTCCCCCGTCCCCACTGCACTCTCTCCCTGTTTCACCTGCCTAACCCTCCCCCCAACACAAACACACACTCACAGTCATGTTTTCATCTCTTCCGAGGACATTACAAAGAGTTACATTCAATTTCTGAAGACTTGCCTTAACCATAACCACTCTTTGCCTAACCCTTACCCTGACTAACCTCAAACTAAGTTCATACCCTTACCTTAAAGAAAGTCTACACTACACCTTAACATTTAATCACCTTATGGGGATTTCCATTACGTCCCCACGATATCACTAACATGAGTAACACACACACACACACACCTCCATCTTCACTTCCTCCTCTCCTCTCTCATTATCGCTCTCCCGTGTCTTGACCTGGACTATGTTCTCAGTGTTTTAGTATCGATCAGACGGCTCCCTCCCTTGGGCTCCGGCCCACTCCGTGTCTGATCTAACGGAACTGAGATTTGTTCGCCTTCTCTCCTCGCGGCCCCTGACGGCAATTTTCTTTTCAAAACTGTCTCGGCACCCGATGTTGAGTTCTCTTTCTGAAAGCCCCACAACCATCTGCTCACTTTCAATTAGACACGGAACGCATGGCATTTTTCTTTCACTTGATTAAGCTCCGGCTTCCGTGTGTGTGTGTGTGTGTGTGTGTGTGTGTGTGTGTGTGTGTGTGTGCAGGCTTGTACGTAAAACTGTGTGAAAATAGGTTTTAGGATCCTTTGACTATATCGGAGTTGTATGTGGAATTTCTGTTCTATCATCCTACACAACACACTTATGCATGCACATGTTTGTTGGCATATATTGCTATGCACTTGAATGAATGTGTTTTATTCATTTATGTATTTCCAGGGACATTGAACATTGCTTCATCAGTTTCACCGTGAATGCGCCAGTGTTTTATAACTGTGTGCCTCTTGGCCAGCTGTTGAATTAGGCACTACGGCAATGAAGGCACTATGGCAACAGTCTTCACAGATGATCAAACAGTAATTCTGCTTATGCCTCGTACCTTTCTTTACAACTACCCGTACTTATTACACCATTCTGGCTCTGTTTCATGTTGATGTCTATTCGTACACTAACACACAGCATATCTCCACAACCATGGACTCTTCTCCACGCACTGTGTAAAGTACATATCAAATGCTGGCAGGGAGAAAAAATGCACATCGGCAAAGCAAGAAGCACAACATTAAAAATGTAAAGCTTTTTGGCGGGGATGATTACATTTGCTCCAAACATGGAAAGACAGTGACACGTGTTTTGCATTAAGGGAACACATGCGCACAGCCGTTCTTGAACGAGGCACCCTCATTGGACTTTGTAACAAAAGGAGTTAGCTTAAGGTAAGAGTTGTGTGGTGAAGAGAGTGGAGATGGAGAGAAAGCAGAATAGCATTTTAAGAGTGGGGTTATTTCAAAAACTACAAAGGTACTGTTATCAGTACTTTGAGATGCATGCAAGCTTGTCGGCAAACAAGATGGGTGACTTGGTCCAATTTCCATGTCAACTCCTGTACCATTGATGCTCCCATGGATAGCATATTGAAACAGTGGTAGGAGATGGGCTGACTGATAACACAGTCTTCTCTAAATCATTTGTGCTGTCATATCATGCAGCTATTCAACTCTGCTTCACAGAAAACTATGCTGTTAAATACTGTGAGCAATATTTGATGTTTATTGATATGTGTTAAGCAAGGTTTCGGTCAAGTCAACCATTCAGCTGTTGCCTTGGATAGGAACGTGACTACCTAGTTAAAGCACAGTGGTGAGTAGCACACCATTGTGGTAACACTTTTGGTTTTATGACCCACAAAAGTTCTACTGTTTGGTACAGTCTCACTGCTCCAATGATTGTTTCCACCAGCAAGAGTCATGTTTTGTTTTTAGCAATAAGCTTATGTTATGCCGTGTCTGCTTAACATATAATAAGGTAACTGGTTGTCACAAAGGTGTTAACGATGGGGTTACCAATCTTCAGAGAATGTTTGTCCATGTTAATACTAACATGGCAATATTTGACGCTAGTAGTTTGATCGGTATCAGAATTAAATCAATAATTTCCTTGACTGTCACCACATCCCTTATCTTTAAAAAACAAATCTCAGCTCTGCGTGGCATGTCAATATGGGCTTTCTTTCAAAACGTCACTATGTAATATTCTGAAGCCGCATAATGGACGGTATAACGGTTTGACATTGCCTTCTAGCAACCAAAGTCTGAGCTTTGATTTGCGATTCGGATGGAAACTTACTTTGCAACAAGACTTTGCAGCAATCCAATCGTCCTCAACATATTTCAATCAATACAAAAGGCACAGACGCTGCAAATAGGCCGAAACTTTCTCCATCTCCCGTTGAGTGCTCTATTTGACACAAATAATACATTTTCTGTCCGAGTGATGGGCTACAGTTATTTGACATTTAATTATACAGCGGGCGAGTGTTGCGGGGAAGTGGGACATATTGTCCATCAAAGTGAAAAGGGGCTTGTAGTAGTCGAGAGGGAGAGGGGATAAATTGGGGCACAGCTTGGCCACAAAGACAAGTCAGTCAGTGGCCTCATTTGTGGTCCACAGATCACACCTGCCACCACTCATGATTTGTATCTCTCTCTGTCTCTCTCTCTCTCTCTCTCTCTCCAAAAAACTAAAGAAACACAAGGCCAAAGAAAAATGGCCGAAAAATGTTCTCTCTGAAATCCAGCTGGAAGGCCATGCTGCACTTTGTTGAACTCTCATGATAGTAGCATTCAGCCGTTGGGTATCTCCTCCTCTCCTCCTACCGCCCCCCCCCCCCCCCACACACACACACACACAAACAAACACACACACCTAGTTTATCCTCCACCCACACACCTCCATCTCCCTTTCTTCTTTGTTTTCTGCCTGTCAGTGAAACAGATGCGCTCAGAACTAGACAGGCATCAACACCAACGCCCTCATCGTTTGAAGTTATTGAATACATCCAAATGCACTGAGGATGTGAAGACAATCAGTTACCTGCTGTTGCCAAGACACTTAATAATTATATTTTTTCACAGTCCTACTTGGTCTGAGGCTACATTAAAGCTGTAGTGCGTATTCTGCATAACTTATGTTGCCACACGAGGAATGCTGAGTAATTACAACAACAAGACTGTCGGCGCATCTGCACGAGGTTAGCCTTTGGTAAACGCACATGGATGTTATAACTTCCGCTGTATGTCCAGGTTTGTTCAGTGGTAGAATTAACAGCTTAAACATTTTTTGGCTGCTTCTTGGGATGTTTCTGAGATCCTGCACCAGTGTCGGGGGGAGCAACACCAGTTTGTAAACGCTGCCATACTGAGAAATACAGGGATAGTGTTGAGGAGCTGATAGGCGTAATCAGCTTTGTGTGACCTTGTTTGGCCATGATTTGAATGTAACCGACCTTCATTTATATGGAAAGTTACGCATTACAGCTTTAACACAACCAGCTGCAACTTTACAAAACTCTCTCGCGTTCATACCGAGGCTGGAGACCATCCGAGAAAAAAAAGGGAACTACATTAACATTTCCTCCAAAATAACTTGTTTTGCCAAGCAGGCTGTGGCGTTCAATTCTCCCTCCTGCATTGCTTAAGGCAGGCAGGCAGAAGCCGTGGAACACAGGATTTATTATTCTGTTTTGCATTGATTCACTGCATCCATTGACATTCATACATAATGGACGTGATGTGAAATCAGTTCAGTTTCCCGGGTGGGAAGAGAAGAAGTCTGGCATTGTCGGTTGTTTCTTTCTTTTTCTTTTTCTTGTGTGTGTGTGTGTGCTGAGGAGAGCCTTCAAAGAACCCAAGGCTGGGCCTGCTGGGGCTTCGGTGGTGGTCCCGGGCTTTCAAGGCAGTTTTCCATGTCAAACGACAGTGAGATCCATCACCTTCTAGCAGTGATTGCCTCACCACATCAGCTGCATCTGCATTGTGCTTTTTCCCAGGCTACCCTGGTTCAATGCCTTTTTTTTGTTGTTGTTGCAAGTTGTGTTCTGTTGAAAAAAGCAAAAAAAAAGTTGACATTGAGTGTACATTGTGTGAGCTGCTTGTGTTTGTGAATGCGCGGTGTGTTACGCCCCCGGGGTGATAACATCATGCTGCGCCGTATCCACATAATCGCCTATTGATTCTCTCCTTTGTCAGTGGAGCTATAAATTTTCCCCCCATCATGGACGCTTTCTGGCAGCAGGGCCCTGGGGACTCTATGCAATGCAATGTGCAACTATGGTGAAGTGGACAGGATGCCCAGACTTAACTATATGTACATCTGCTTTGCATTATAGCTCACCCGCTACAGTCTCTCACACTCTGAAACATTTTCGTATTTTTCTCTCTTTGGCTTTTCGTTGTTTTGATTTCTATGCAGTCAGACACGCTGCAGCTGTAGGTGTTTACTGTGTGCCAGAATGTGGAGATGCTTACAGTATGTCTGAGGAAAAACTGCTGCATATTTACAAGTAAACAACATTTACGTACAGACAGGGTTTTGTGTTTCAGTTACTATGGGGGGGGGAATTAGTTCTCATCTACCTTTATTTCTGCTCTGGGGTGTAAGAGCAGCAAACTTCAAGCCAGGAATGTGGATTCCTATAAGACAGGGGGGCTCCAGAGTCTTAAGTCAAAGCCATTAAAATGCCGTCAAAGAATGTGCACTTTTCTCTGTATTGCTGTGTTCCTCATTTTGCCTTGGCCACAAAACGCATCTGGAAAATGTACAGGCGTTTATCTGCAATGTTGTCGCAGGTCGGTAAAGTGTACAAAGCCCTACATTTATTTCCAAGGCATGTTTTTACTTAAAGTCTTTTTGTGATTAAGTGTGTTGGTCTTCTCCTCAGACCAAGTATCAATTTAAAAGTCCCTAACCTGTACTTGTATTTCTACATTGAAGTTGCTGGGAATGTTTTCCAGCTATGCATGGAGACTAGGAATGATTACGATAACCCATTACTCTTTCAAGATACATGAATTGAATTGAAAGGTATGAAGGTGTAAAAAGGTCATTTGAATGAGACAACATAAAACATCTCTAAAATATTCAAGCAACATTGTGATTCACTTCACCGGAGTTAGAAATAATAGTTTTTTTAAAGGCTAGGTTCCAAGCCTGCCCTCTGAAAGTCAATGGAATCAACTCATCAGTCGCTGTCATTGTTTTGTTGACTGTTTATTTAGTTAAGACTGCAGCACTTCCTTGGCTCTTATTTTGAAATAATTTGTGTAAAGTCAAAGTTCTCAAAGGATAATATGGACCACGCAGAACAATTTAGATTATATTGTTTTATGAATGTACAGTAAAGGAAACTGTGTGCTGCCAAGACAAGCAGCCAGTGCATGTATAGATTATTATATCTGCAAATGAGCGAGAAAGGTCAAAATGGAGTCGGCTCTTATCACATCTTCAATTTGTTCTGCTCCTTAAGTCAGAGCTTTTCACACCAGGACTGTGGTTAGCTTGTGAAGATTATGTAGAGAGTATGAGGCAATGCATGAACAACATGCAGTGTGTTACTACAGAGATTTGCGGTTAATGCACCACAAACGATTCAAATGAAAGCTGTTGGAATGTCATTGTTAAACCTGCAGGCAGATAATGGTTACACCAGTTTGAAAGGAGAAAGGAAGCCATCAACCTAATTCCTACCCTAACTCTAACCCTGACCGTATCTCATATTAAAGTGGAGTCCACATCTTGAGTGTTCAATGGATATGCAAAAAAATAAAAAAAATCCAAACACAGCTTAATTGAATGGCCTTAAAGTATTTGGCTGATTGCAATCATGGAGACTGTTCTACTGCAACTGTAAAATGAACACCTATGCTAAGGCAGACAATGGAGACATTTAGCCACTCACAATAGACACAGCAGGACACACAAACAGATGGCTGTATGGGCCCACTGGCAGTATTAATAATTGCTGGTGGGGTCTGAGGGGTGTTAGAAAAGCCTTTAAGGCAGGTTAATAACACTGGCCGCAGAAGTGGAACACATCCTATCCTAGTTTCACTTCTTTGTGTCAGTGCTTGCGGCTAATAAAGTTTGTGGACATCTCTTTGATTGAAGATCATAAAACACAACTATGAAACTGGTGTGTTACACAATGTTTGACCACTTTGGGACATAACCTTGCTGTAGCTGTTAGTTAGGTTTTAACATGGTAAGCAAATAATTGCCTACTTACAGTACATATCTAGCCTGGAAATCCAGACCCTGATATCTTGAATGATAGAGGGTCTGCCCACGATCAATAGTAATTTCCAACTCAAGGGGCGGATCCTACTCGTGCATTTCAAATGCCACTGCACGCAGTTGGATAGCACTACAACCAATCAGAGTGATGCACAAGGTGACGTAAGCCCCTTTCGTTTAGCGAACAGCTGTTAAACTGTTAAATTAAACGTTTGCCGTTGTCGGTTGGCTAAACAGAACATTCCACTTACTTGCTAATGAAAGATTTGAGTGCGGTCTTCCAAATCGTTAAGGGTCGAGGCCAAAGCAGTCTCAAACTCACACAACATATCCGCAGCCATCTTTGATGTTTACTTCGACGTCGCATGCACGTCACTGTCGTCATCCGGTTACGTCCTCCCCAGAGTACCATATAAGGGGCTCTGCCGCGCCCATATTAGATAGAACCAATTGAAACCATAGCCAGATTTCTGGTTTTCTTGATAAAGCTTCAATGGAGGGTGTCTAGACAAACACGCGCAGCAAATTTAATTTGCCAGCGCCTAGTGGCAGGTCTGGGAATGCCAGGCTAGTACATATCCATATGACACAAAACAAAATGGGCATCCTTTTGCGGTAGCTCATTCATTAACCCTTTGAGTCCGAATGTGTCTTCGGCGACACGTTTGCGCATGCTTACTTCTCATTCACGTAACTTTTAAACCGTTTCTGATATCTAGATAATTCAAAAACTATCAGAAAGCGGAGAAGTGGAGCTTTGCGACCATATACTAATCATTACGGTAGCCCACTGGACTTCCGCCGGACGACCGTCCAATCACAGACGGGATTCACCAGCATGTGACGTATTTGTCACATGAGCTTGAAAGTACCGTAACTCCTGAATGTGTGGGGCAATTCAAAATATTCGACCGGTTTCTGAAAGGGAATAAAGAGAGCTTTCCGATGGTATATGCTATGACACACTAGGCTTTACGGTAAAAACACAAAACGTTACGGTAAACATAGGTCGAGCCCCAGCGAGGGAAAATCGACACATTCGGACCAACAGTGTTCATTTGAGTGAGTGAACGACATCGCGGACATCGTGTGGAGAGGTTTATTGAGTTATGGAGAGCACTTTTTGACATGTTTGAGCTTCTGTCTAAGAAATAACATGCTAAGGAAGCTAGCAAGAGTGAGCAAACGTCCCTGGAGTTTCATTACTGTCACACAGCAACTCCAAAGAGAGTTGTGGAGAGAGTAGAGCAGAAGAAAATATGTCTCTGGAACTAACAAAACGCCTTTGCACTCCTCTCATAAAAAATATATCTCAAAAACTAAAACATGTACATTGTTCAAATCACTAATGAAGTCTTCAGAAATATTTTGTACAGGATTCTACATTCAGAAATCTTTTGTACCAATATTTTTTTTTTGTTTATTTGATAAAATACGATGAAAATACATTACGCTATTTATATTTTTCTCATTTATGACACAATTTCAACATTTTCAATAATAATTCTGAATTATTGACTTAGATAACCTTTTAGCTTGGGTTATACAGATTCTAATGATATGAAAAATTTGAAGATACTCAAAGAAATGACTTCACAGTGAGCAAAAATACAAATGTATGCGCCGGCGAACGTTAGTATTACAGGACTCAAAGGGTTAAGTATAATATGTACATCGTTTAGCTGGGGTTCCCTCCAACATCTGAGGAGAAGAGCCAGGTGTTTTAGCTTCAGGGTTAAATACATGGAATGGCCTATTCACAAGTATCCAGATTATTTGTTCCCTACACGTTTAGCACCCTTTAAAAAATATAAATACAATTAAATGGCATTAATTAATACTCAACAGAAAAAGTAAGTAGTTACATTTTTCAGAATCCGTAATATATCATGTAACAGGCACATTTCACAGCAAATGACAGTCAGGAAAGGACCTGTTGTCCCATGCCAATGTGCCACATAGTATTCTAGATCTCAAACCGGATTTCAAAACAACCAAGCTCTCAAATCAATGTTCAATGTCCACATCCACAGTCTTTTCTGCTGTATGGCCATCATGCGTGGGAAGGAAACCAAAGTCAACTGCAGTTCTGCTGAATAGCACCAAGCAGTTAACCAGGGAGGTTATTGTCTGGGCTACCTTTCACTCAGTGCTTGCCTGTGGTTGCCTCAGTGCTGCTCACACACACATGCTGGGAGCATTTTGTTGGAACTAGAGGTTCAGTTGCTTTGGAGCTTTTGTCAGATCAGAATGAAAATTTTCATAACTATTAGTTCAACCTTCGCAACATTTAGTCAATTGAGCACATCAAAGTAGCAATTTCTCCTTCCTCTGAACAAATTGCAAATGCTTTTGAACACGTATCAGTTGCTTTCATACAATTCTCTGCTGTTTTATAACATTGTCATTTGCTTATGTCATGTCAGTCAAAAATAACTATACTTATGGATGCTGAATAGTCGTTCCCAATAAAACTAATAGTCTTAATTTCATTGCTTGAGTCATTACATACAAAATTGTTGAACTAGTTATCAAATTCTATACCTTTTCTTTATCATAGATACTTTCCTTGCTGCATTGCAAGGGATAATATCCGTTGTGATGTAGATGAAAATATGTGGCCAGACAGACAGGAACGTCTGGATGTGCCAGAATGATTTACCTATTTATGTTCAGTTACAATATGTCCTGTTATATTGTTCACATTTGTGCACAGCTCTACCAAAAGGGTGTTTTTTTATGTTTGTTCTAAATAAGTGACTGACGTGTATTTTTCTTTTGCACTATGCTGTAGAATTGCAAAGAGCATATACAGTAAAAATGTGAAACATACGTATTCAGTGTCTTGTACTCACTTACTCCCCTAACTACAGCAATGTGTAACTTTACTGTAGTTTTCAAATGGCTGTACAAGTAGTGTATAGTGCTGTCTTGAGCATTTTCACTGAGTTCTGACCTTTTTTTGCATTGGAAAACACTGAGAGAATAAACTGTCATAATGAAAACATGACAAAGCCATTTGACTATCTTGTTCATAAACGATGGTGTCAAGACTTCTCATTTTGATGACACTGGCAGTTTCATTGACATGAATACTTGCTTTTGAGGAATAGACTATACATTTTGAACAAGTGATGTACTTTTGCAGGTTATCCACTAGGTTTTGCAGTTAGCACTAATTGTTTTGAGAAATGCACTAACTGCTGTGCAAATGTTAATAGTGATGTGAGAAAAGCACCAAAGCGACTGAGAACAACTGTAAGCGTCAAGTACCCCTGACTGCGGCCCGCAGACGGACGTTGAGGGGGAGGAGACGTTGAGGGGGAGGAGACATTGAGGGGGCCGGCACATTGAGGGGGGGGGAGCTTGAGCAGGCGCTCGCTGTCTGCTTGTCCGTCTCTTTCTCACACATTCACTCGTAGAGGTCCGCTGCAGCCGTTAAGCTAGCGGTAGCCCACGCTCTTTATTAAATGTTACAGAGAGATGGCACGGGAGTATTATGACTTGCTATCTTTCTTGCTGCGTACCATCGACCTATTATAAAGTTAAGCATAGCCTAAACGACTTGTTTAATTATTTGCATGAAGAACGCATTCTTACATCCGGTTTAGTGATATCAAAATAAGAGTCCTGCATGCAGCAGTAGCATAGGCCCTACTTGGAATAATAACCGGGTATGAGAAACATTTAGATAATTTTATGTTTAACCTATAGTATTAACCGGTTAAATATCTTCTTAAAGGTCAACAGGTTAACAATGGACATCCCTTCCTACTATGTTGATTGCTTTTGCTATCTTGTAACAGTTCACTTATGAGGACATAGATGATCCTGTGAGTGTTAAATTAGTGTTGTGTCTCCCAAGGGTCAGCAATGAGATCTATACTTACAAAAGCAAGTATATATGTATGTAAAATGATTAAGTGTGCACTGTAAACAATGTGACATGTGCTAAAGAGAACTCCTGTACCTGTCTGTCTGTGACGGTTGCAGGCCCAGCTGCCTATGAATTAAGTAAGAGTCAAAATAAGATATGGGGAACTATGAAGGGGTCACTGTGACCCCAAGGTATGACCTTAACAGATGCAATGTGACCACATTTAAGGCTTAAAAATATACCTCAATTAGACATAACTAAATGCTACAGGTGTGACGCACATTAAGTTACACCAATCACAGCAGCCCTAAGAACAGTCTTATTATTCAACAGAACAATGTAAAAATAACAACTACAAAAAATACATAGTAAACTATTAACAGAAAAGATAACTAATCAATAAAGTGTAGAACAATCAAAGAACACATATTGTCCTTATTTTTACCTTATACTCTCTCTTGCCATAGTCACCATAATTCACTATGGATGAGTCTATTTTAACAGCAACAAAGGGACAATTGCACAATCTATTAAAACCGTTAATATTGTTTATTTTCACAAGCTGTAGTGTTTCAGGGCTGACCTAAAATGTGACTCAATAACAAAAGTATCTTAAAATAAAGATGTTTGAATTGTTAAATGATTAATTGCATTTTTTACAATATTTCCAGACACACACTGCTGTAAGTAGACTATAGATGACACATGTGAACCCTTACTGAAAAGATTTCCTTCCTGAACAAGGACAGGATTTTCCAGGCATATAACACTTTGAGGCTTTAACTGATAATGGATACATGTATGCACAGCAAGGCGAAGCGATGCCTCCTGGGCATTAACTGTGGTGTTTAATATACGGTGTTAAGGTGCTGGAAAACAAACATTTAAATTATAGCGGTCAAACTTATGTTTCCACAGTGTCTGCACTTGATTGTGACATTGCCAGACTGACACCGGCTGCCATTCTCAGGCGAATTTGCGGCCCAAAACACGCCCCTTGCCATCGAATAATTCAATTAATATTACTAATAATTAATACACACATATTCAAGGTAAAGAACAGGATGGCTGTAACAGCATGTATATTCTGTGGATACAATCCATAATAGCTATGGGTCTTCACTCTTCACAAGAAAGGGGTATTTAATATGCCAGGTCAGCTTGATAAAATGTTGTTTCACAAAATTTATTCGAGTCATTCCACCAATCCGGTACTGTGATCGTGAAGTTATCTATTCATTAAAATGAATTATTAGAATTGTTTTTACCTAATGCATGTTGAAAGCAATTTGAGTCTAAAATAAACTCTAATTTGTATATGTCCCCTTCAACCCCGTTACCATTTTCAACCCTGTTACCCTAGTTTCAACTCTGTCACACCTTTATGGTATGTATTCCTTTAAGCTTATAAAAAATATATACTGTTTGTTTAACTATGTCTTAAATATGTATGGCAATCATAAGAATATTGATTTTAGTTAAAAATATGAAGTAAAACCACATCTTTGATCAAAAATGGTGTGATCGCTGGCACAAAAAGGGCCCATTCCCTGTATGCTACTGCTCCATGCAGGACTCTTATTTTGATATTGCTAAACTGCATGTAACAAGGACTCTTATTTTGGTATTACTACGGATGTAACAATGCCAACTGCCAAAGTCAGACCAAACTACAGCAAGTAGTATAGGCTACGTTTAACATTATAATAGGTACCCTGCAAGAAAGATAGCCAGTCACAACACTCCCGTGCCATGTGTTTGTATTTAATTAACAGCGTGGGCTCCCGCTAGCTTAACATAGCGCTAGCATTAGCCTGCTTGAGGAGTGAATGTGAGAGACTGAGCGCCGTCCCCCTCAATGTGGTCTTAGGCTCCCCCCCCTCAATGTGCCGGCCCCCTCAATGTCTCCTCCCCCTCAACGTTGGCTGCGGGCCGCAGTCAGGGGCTTCTCGTAAGCGTTGGAACATGATACAGCCGAAGCGGAGATACACATACAAATGTTTTGTCTGATCATGAGTTTTCACTCGCCTGTATGGATCTGACTTATTAAGTGCAGAATGTATTGCCATGTTGGAAAGAACTCGGAAAACTGACCTTGATTATACTAAGTCACTTAACAAGAAATACAAACAAAGATATGCTATTCATTGGGACATATTAAATGAACAAAACAAATATGCAGACTAGTCACTACATTTTACAATGCACTTTTACTAACCCTAACCTATTCCAAAGGTTCAGCTCTGATATAAAGTGATTGCAGTCAGATCATTAATCTCATGATACCCAAAAAGGAAGTATACTTGTTACCTAACTTTATGATACTTGTAATATTATAGGCAGCATCATGAAAAAAAAATTCATAATCTGGGGCTACATGGTGATAAAATAGGCCAGGTTCAATGCTTAGAGGTGCTCTGACTTCAAGCTGTATAGATGTACAGGTATTAGATCCTTTTCAAGCAGCCGGTTGGTTGGGCAGTCATTGGAAACTCCTGCTGTGCAACCAATTTGTCCAAATTCAAAGAAGTATATTTGAAATTCCAATGGCGATGTAGCAATCCCCAGAAATAGCAAAGATGAAGGATAATAGAAAAATTGAAAGTGAAATATGTCTAAGGCAATGAAAGGAAGGTTTAGAAGTGGGGTTTAAGAGTAGTTATCATTGGGGAATGCCAGGGAAATGTCCTCTGCAGAAAAACAACAAATAATCAATAACAACATGTGTTTTTGTTCGAGTGACAAAGCCCCCTATGGTGGAAGGAATAAGGAGAAATACAGGAAACTACAATTTACGAAAATGTTTGTTTGACCTGAAGTACTTGCTGCTACCAATTTATTCAACTATTCACAACAAATAAAATACTCCAAAGCCTCATATTCCCATTGTACCACAGAACTGTCTACAATACTGTTTTTTACGTGTTATGGTAAGAGGCAGTCATTACAATGCCATTATCAAAGTCTCAGTTTCTGTTTTCGAAAGACTATTGTTAATTATTCTTTCACATGCTAATCAATAAAGTTAATGGTGTTGCTGCTTCATGCACCTGCATCATGTGAATATGTACTCTCTTTAGCCACTGAATGTAGGCTACAATATACGTATATACACTCAACAAAAATAGAAACGCAACACTTTTGTTTTTGCTCCCATTTTTCATGAGATGGACTTAAAGATCTAAAATTCATTCCAGATACACAATATTACCATTTCTCTCAAACATTGTTCACAAATCTGTCTAAATGTGTGATAGTGAGCACTTCTGCTTTGCTGAGATAATCCATCCCACCTCACAGGTGTGCCACATCAAGATGCTGATCTGACATCATGATTAGTGCACAGGTGTGCCTTAGACTGTCCACAATAAAAGGCCACCCTGAATATATATATATATATATATATATATATATATATATATATATATATATATATATATATATATATATATATATATATATATATATATATATATATATATATATATATATATATTAGTGGTGGGCCGTTATCGGCGTTAACGTGCTGCGTTAACGCCAGACTCTTATCGGCGATAAAAAAAATATCGCCGTTAATCTCCTATTCCACCTCCTGTTCGGCTCAGGGAGCCAGTCATTTGTACAGTTCAGTTTAGACTCGGCCGTAATGCTGCTGCACACACACACACACACACACACACACACACACACACACACACACACACACACGCTGCATGTCAGAGACGAGGGGCGAAGCTTCTCTCACACACCCGCCGCTCTCTCTCTCCATCACTTGCCCAACGACACAATCGGGTATTGGAACGCAGGGTGGGTGTGTGTGGCCACCGGTCGCCACGTGACTATAAGTTTCCAAGTTTTAAACACTTCTATCTCTTCAACGGCAACGTCACCGTACCCGAATCCTAAATATCCCCATAGCAGACGCTATATTTCATCGGGGGGAAAACTTTGTTTTGCGCCACAGTTGAGCTTAGACTCGGCCGTAATGCTGCTGCACACACACACACAGACACAGACAGGCACACACACACGCTGCATGTCAGAGACGAGGGGCGCTACCAAAAAGACGAGAGGAGCGGTTGGAGCAGTTGGAGAGTTTAGACACACATGCGCGCACATTTATTTACATAAAATCGCAATCGCAGTCATTTGTGCAGTTATGTAAAATGTTTCACTAAGGAAAATGACAGAAAAAGTAACGCACAGTGACTTTGATGAGTAACTTTAATCTGATTACTGGTTTGGAGATAGTAACGCGTTAGATTACTCGTTACTGAAAAAAGAGGTCCGATGCCGGTAACGCGTTACTAAGTAACATCTTGTTGAACATTATTTATTTTCATCACCAATTATCATAGTAGAACAGCTTCCTCAAGCAGTTTGTGATGCATGTTGGAAACAGGAGATGAGCCCCTGGTCTGATGCGCCACCTGGCTTGAGAAACACGTTCTCAAAGACTTACTTTGAGTCATTATTTAGGGAGCACACACATATTATGAAAGAATTCAAATGAGCCATTTTAATCTAGATTAATCTAGATTAATTCCAAAATTAATCTAGATTAATCTAGATTAAAAAAAATAATCTATGCCCACCTCTAATATATATATATTCAACACAAATTCACAGGACTGTAGCCAGGTAGTGTTTGCTTAAAGCATACATTTTAACTTCTCACTAGATGGTTCATAATGTCCACATGAGTCACTTTTGTGAAACTTCTGCTCACAGAAGTACGTCTTCCATCACACTAGTCATTGTACCCCAGAACTGAATGACACCAATCCATAACAGTGGCCCTGAGGTAGTGATCAGTCGAGTCGAGTCACCCCTCCAGAGTATGCCCCCGACGTGTGGAGGTGTTCAAGCATATTTCATTCCTCCTACTGGAAAAGACAGAATGTGCGTTTTGACTGTCAGAGAGTAAATACTTGAAAGTGATTGCTATGAAATGTTGTCGTCTGAGAGAGCAGAGGCAAGGGCCCCTGGACAGGTTAGCTCACTGTTTTAAACAAAAACTCTTTTCAACTCATATCTCTCTCTCTCTCTCTCTCTCTCTCTCTCTCTCTCTCTCTCTCTCTCTCTCTCTTGAAGGGAAAAATATGAGTCTGACACGGATATATACATCTGTGAGTAGAATGGAACACAAAAAGTCTTTCTCCTGTGTTTGCTGCTGCTTTTCTGTTTGTGTTGAGGTATTTCATGCAGAAAAAAATAAAATTATATCATAGTTATATTCTAAATCATCGTTTCCACTCTCCCATGGCATTATTCAAAGGTTTTGTTTAAATATTGCAGGTAGATCGACTGCACCACCGATAGCAGTCCAGACTTGAATGCCAATGCCTACAATTCCAATAGTACACCGGGTATGTGTATGGAAACCTGCATGTGTACTGTATGTGCATTTTGATATTAATAAAACATGGAGTGTGCACAGGAAATGCGATCTTCCTCCCAAGTGCTGTAAATGTGCCACATTTGTACTAATTAGGGGCTAGGCAAGAGGAAAAGCTTCCTAACATTAATGTAGAGTCCTGTTCACATTTACTGGCTTATGTAATGCTTTCCCGTCAGCCATGCAAGCAACTTCCTCCCCCGTGTGATGGGTGAGATATTCATTCCTTATCTTACGGCTTCCGATACATAATAAATTAGATTGTTTCAGTTTGAACGAACGACTGAAGCATTATGTTGCTGTGAGCCGTTTACTTGATAAAAGTCCAGGGGATGGCAATCAGAGTTAAAGGGTGATGAGAAACCTAGTGTAAAGTGATGCAATGGCTGCACCACATGGCTTTTGCTCTTATTAAAAACAAATTGTATCTAACAACTGCTAACAATCTATGCTTGAACGGCTTTTACACAGTAATACAATTGAATGAAAACATCTAAACACTCATTATAAGTCAAAGCCACAGCAATTACATGTGGAGACAGAAAAGAGAGAGAGAGAGAGAGAGAGATGGGACCATTATGAACATGCAGTTACAGGAGAGTACAACAAAGAATCCCAATTTGCTCTACAGCAGGGGTGTCCAAACTACGGCCCGCTTTTCATTGGCCCGCGGCCGATTTTAAAAATATAATGTAATATGGCCCTTTAAAAAAATTTAAATAAAACATATATAACAATATAATAATATTACAGAGAAATATGTCACATAAAAGAAAAAGAGCACCAAGCCCATCCCCGAGGACCCTGCATAGTATTTTATTTTAAATTAATATTATTATGGAAAATCCATGTGTCCTTCTCCAATAGCTTCTAATTCATCTGATACGGTGTCTCCATTTTTTCATACAAAATTCTTCAGCTTTAGCCTCTTAATTTCCCTCTCAAAGTGCACCAGATTCATGCATTTCACTTTAAAAACTTTAAAAAATATCCCAGGGGCCATACCCTTTGACGCCCCTTGGAGGGGCAGGATCTCGGCTGGCTACTATTTTCACCCAGCTGGACATTGGACGCAAAAGCAGAAAACACTGGGTCTATCAATGGCATTTAACAAGAGGGGGGATGTATCTGTTTAATGTGCAAGTAAAGTGTTGCCGTGAAGAAGGATTACAATTTACGAAGACACTATGAAACTAAACATCAGAGCAGCTACATGTCCTGATAAATGTGTTATTTTTTGCAAAATGGCCTTGCCCTTCGTAGATTTTTCTGCGAAAAAAGTTTGGACACCCCTGCTCTACAGTTTAATTCCTAAAATCAATAAAGAGCAATAACCAAATCACCCCATCTTAATGAAACACACTGTACAAATGACCCTGGTGATTACTGCACAGGATGAGTGATTATAAGTAGACTTTATCAATGTTAACTTATGTGGATGGTAGCCCTCTACAGGCACTTTTCCACTTACCACTTCTGCTCTCTCTTGTCAGGAACAGGATGGTCAGAATGGAAATTGACCCATTGGGCGAGAGAACAACAATTGCTGACTGCATCAACAACATTCACACAGATGGACTAATGGTCACTAGGATGAAATAAAAAAATAAACACAAAAATAAAGGGTTTTTCCTGACAGAAAATCGTGTATGCCACAGTGTTTGCCTCTAATGTACAGTATCACCAGTCCATTTGATTCACAAAGCTTCCATTTACAAACTCATGGAATTTGAAACATCTGCAAAACCAATGACAATCCCATCAGCCTCAATTGCACCTTTTGTATGTTAGCATGCTAACACACCTAAATAAGATTATGTTCTTGGTAAACATTAAACTATACATGTTAAGTACTAGCCTGGCACTGCCCGCCTACCTACTTCCGCTCAATTTTCATTTCCCTTCAGTAGTCAGTCTGGGTCCGCGGAATATTTGCAGGTTTTATCAGCCAATATTCGTGGCTGTCCAATCAGCGAACAGAGGGAGTGGCTTAGAAAAATTACGTTGAGGTTGTGCGCTACTTTCAGTTGTAGTCAGAAGCCGGAGTGTCATGTATATGCAACCAGGTGGGAGTAGAGTGATAAATGGGATGAGGGGATGTCCAGGGTCATATGTTATGATAAGTACCATTCTCATGATAGCTTTCTTATTGAGATCTAAGAGGTTGGGGGCTTTCAGTGATCCACATTTCAATGACAACATGCTCTAAAACAGATTACAGAGATTGTGAGGGTTACAGTAATAACAATAGAGTTTAGATTGCATGTATCTATATGCACAAGAACTCTGTATGTTCTGAATAAAGAACTGACACGTATCGGTATAGGTTCACATCTGTATGTCATCTTTTGGACCAGGTCAGAGACACACACACTCAGACACACACACACACAGCCTTTCTCCTTTGTAGGGCAGTATGATTGTCCTGTCCTAGCATTTCTTATTATAAAGCAATCATATCTATACAGTATACAGCGATATATGCACCTGCACTTATCTGTCAGTGTTAGTGATTCTTTGTATTTGCCAGGTTTAAAGGATTTGTGAGTGAGGGCATCAAAATGCAGGATATACAATTTAACGTTTTTTTTTTATAAAGGACTGACATACATGTATTATGGTGGAACATGGCTTAATCATGCATCAGGGCTTAATGCAGTTATCTGTGTTAACAGATAAATGCCCAGTCACAACGTTGAATAAACCATTGAACAAAACCCTTTTCGAGCAACTCAATCCCAAATGAAATCAATCACATTCAAGAGTGGCATATATTAAAGCTCTAATGTGCCAATTAAAACACAGACTTTCTGTCTCATCTCCCAGGCTGTCACATCCAGCATAAATGAACGGACGTCGTCTTGTGTCAAACATCAAAGTGAAATAAATGAGCGACCTGCTTTTTGTGTGGGAACTATACTGTAGTTTCTGTTGTTTGGTGATGCACCTGAGACTCACCGCTTAAAGACACTGAGGGGAACAGATGTTTTGTGCCGTGGGAGTATCCTTCCCCCCATTCCTTTTTCCTCTCCTCCTTCCACTCCTTCACTGATGTAAGTTCCCCCATGGCATTCTTCTCTCCCCTTCAGCCCCTGAAATTCACAAACAACGTCCTTGTAACTTATTTCTCCCTAAACTCCTTTTTCGCCATCTGTTTCAGAGCAGGTTGTGTACTGAGAGGAAGTGGAACATATTGAGAAAAAAAAAGAAAGACGGAAAGAGAGACATGCTTGACGGGCTGTGCAGCACACTCCCAGGCATTAGGGATGCTTTTCGACGAGAGCTGGCTTTCCGTGATGGCTGACAACAACAGAAGTACATCACACAGAGAGCTGCAGTCTGACAGCTTGCCAGTGCCTGTTTTCATTCGCTAACAAGCACATCAACTTTCCCATTACCAACCTTGTAGGAGAGACAGCGTGAGGTCTACCAAAAGGGAAAGATTCAAGACCGACTCTCTCGTGAAAAAAAATGACATCAGATAAGGTGACGCAGCTCGTTGAGCCGTAGCCTTATTGGAAGCAATTTTTTAAATTTCCATTAATACTAAGAGACAGGTCGAACGTGCGGAGGAAATATCCTGCGTTTTTATTTTAATCTGTATTCAGGAGTGCTGTGACTCTCCATTACCTTCAGAAAAATGACTTGAAATAGATGGATACATATCTGATCTCCTGCCATGCAATCTTTTTCTTCTCCTCTCCGTATGCAAACCCTATATGTCAGTGTTGCCGTCTCTGACTGTGATACTCACCTTCTCCTTTCTCAGGTTTGTTTCCCCCTCCTTTCTCACTGACATTCCACTCTTTATCCCAGATCTTGCACCATCTCCCTCTCCTTAGGGCCTTATCTCTACCCCACCAGGACCGCCACACATCCACACACACTCTCCATCACACATACACACCTCGCCCCCACCACCAACAACCCACGACCTCCTGTCCTTCATTTCAGTTCCAGGCGTCTTGTCACTTCAGCTGCAGCGGTGAAGACAGCCAGCCAGCCAGCTAACCAGCTCACTATTAGCTGTCAGGGCCTGGGAACTGTCTGCCTCTGATTATGCTATCAAATTGCCCTGCAGATGCACATGTTATCTCCCATTCGGACCAAGAGGAATCCAGTTTCATATTGGCCATTAATATTTAACGAGACAAGAGTTTAGGTGGGTGTGGGGGTAGCCAGTGTCCCCTGAGGGCTAGATCCAATTCAGCTTCGAGACAGCCAGTGTGACGGTAGGTTTGTAAACACTGTACGCTGATAACAAGCATGGATTTCTATTGAACATTGCAGAGCAAGAACCACATACGATCAAGAAACAGAAAATGCTTTTTAGTTTATTGTAATGAAATATAGCTGTCTTTGAATTCATTAAATATGTGTTTAGTCTGTGTCCATCTTGTGTGTTGGTATGTGTATAAGTAAATGTGTAAAAATATAACTATAAAATATATATTTTTTTTAGCATTGATTTATTAAGATAGCGGATATACAACACCACCAGACATCCTTGATCTAATGTAAATACTGTATGGTACTTGAACTTATAACATTGGTCAGTGTTTGTTTGGATGTCAGTTGGCCTTTTATAAACACTATTTCCCATGAACTCTAGAACCTTTGTGGGCTCCAACTCAACAGCTGAAAAAATTTCTTTAAGTGAGACCTTTGGTGAATATTATGTATATGTATGAAGTATTAAAGGCAGTTGTAGTTTTCTTGTGCTCACGAAGTCATTATTGTTTAACCTTGGTAACTAAATACATGTTTCAATTTTCCAACAAGTTAGAGAATGCTGTTGGATTTATTTTCATAAAAGGACATGAAAGGAATGCTGATGAGAGTTTGCACTGACTTACATAAACTACTGGAACAGAGGTTAGCCTTGACCCCTTCACTACGGCTGTCTAGTGCTCCATATTTATGGACACAACATCTTTTGAACCGTTTTCTTCTACTTAAAGGAAGCATATGAATTCAACACATGCAGTTCACCCCCTCTGTAAACTGTTCGGTGACACCATTGCATGTCTGTATGATGCCTACAATTGACTTGAGTAAACTGTAGATAACATTAATATCTACCCCATTTCAGAGATAACAGCCCTTAAATATGTTAGCAATCTGGCTACCTGCCAATCACTGAGTCATTTACACAACTTACGGATAGGAAAAAAGAGGAAAGAAGGTAGACAAAGTTTAGAGACAAAGATAACTGTCACTAATTGATAAAAAGTGTTGACTGTTGTTCAGATTATGATCATCAGGCTTTTAATTTTACGAGTCAGTCAATTGTGGTGAAAGTATATTAAAAAACACAATATGCACGTTCATGACACGGTGTTAATTATTCTGTAAATTAACTTTTGGGAAACAGTTTCCAAGGGCAACTTAACATTCGTTAACCATTATGTTTTTTTATCTTTACATGCTGTTCTCTCCTTTTCAATAAGACAATAGTGTTTACTATAGAATGGCTACTGATACACAGCCAATATTTAAGGATGTGCAAAAATGATCACAAATATTTACTCAATACACTCAGACAATCAATGGTGATGTACACAACAAAGTAACTGACAAAAAAAACACCTGTTCGTGATGGTCAGAGATTTTCTGTGAATGGTGCAGACCCAGGTGCCATAGCACGGCTTAATGTTCAATGTTGGTCACATGGTAACATGTGACCAACATGGGAGGCAACTTGTAATCCTTGACTGTATCTCGATTTAGGGGTTGCGGTCTACGAAGGCTGCATTTGAACACCGATTGCGTCATAGCGGCGCGCAAAGGTTGTTCCATTTGCAAGGCCCCTTGCAAGGCTCCTCATATGCGGCCGAGAAATGCAGCCTTCGTTTCACGGTTTTGAAGGCTGCATCAGATGTATCCTTCGCAGCCCAACATATCCCATGATTCATTGCGTTTTTTTCAGAGATGGCATACAATAAAATAAAAAATGACAAAACAGCAACGTGTTGCTCCATCTTCTTAACTTTTATCTTCCTTTCTTTTTTTCTTGTACTTTTTTTTCTTTTCGTCTGGCAGGCAACTTCTTTTTCTTTTTTCCTCTGCTGACAAGGCTGTCTCCGTTGGCAGCTATCAGGGTTGCTAGGCAGCACAGGAGCGGCGTGTCGTCACGCAAGGTAACGTCTTGTTACGCAAACCGGAAATGCTCGTGAACGGAGACCTGCGGAGACTGTCCCGTTTAACAACGCTCGATCGGCCCTGGTTCTGCCTTCGAATCGGCCTTCATAGGCTATAGCCTTCATAGACCGCGAGACGCGGTCTCTGTAACGGGCTACAGCCCTAGTGTCTGTTCAAAGATGGTCTGGGCCTCACTGATGTTTCTCCGGTTGTCCAATGATTCCCTTGTTGATGACCTTTGAAATATGTAATCAGTGTGACATTTTTTTTATATCCTTGAGTGTTCCATATTCATTTAAATATGCAAGACATTTCATGGCATTAAACAGCTTCGATGTATCAAATAAGACAGCAACAAGAGTACATACAGGGTCATTGGCCTTTTTCTATAAACTAAAAATGTGTATGCGTTGGAGTCGAATACTTTTTGTGAAAGAAATATGTGTGCCTATGTGATTCACAGAAGAGGGATACAAATAAATTGGTCCTACAGATTCAAACCGCAGCTATTTTGATAAAAGTAACATTTTATATTTTCAACGGCAAAATCATGTTAAGAAGGGTGAGTCACTATGCTTAAACGGGTTGGCTTTAATTTAACCCCATGGGTGTGTCAGAAGCAACGCTCAATGCTTACTGCGAGGGCTGAATTCAGTTGAACACTAAAACTGTACTAAAGGATTACTCGTAGGTTGATTGTAGGCCTAGGTCTTTTAATTATTAAAAAAGGCTTAATTGTCTTCATTTTGGTACTGTACATGACATGAATAATAATTGTAATATGTTTTATGTGTTATCATCATACCAATGTGGTTGTCCAGCATCCCAGCAACATCTAGCACTACTTCTCTATACCTTTGCCCTAAACTATCCAAAAGGAAATATTCATTATATGTTTGTAATTGTTTTTCTCAAAGTTTGGAAACTGTAGTTTATGAGCTTATACATTTTTAATTCCAATTCAGGGTTTTTCGAAAGAGAGACACAAGAGTCTGTGAAAGAACAAGGAGAAAGAGGATACATTGCCCGGAGTGAATACATATTTTAGACTAGGAGCTCATATAATAATCCCTAATATGAATATTTTTGCTCATCAGACTTAATTTCAATTTTAATAACAATATTGAATTTTTTAAATGACAATAAAGGACCAGAATCACAATACACAAACTAACATCCTTGAATGAGAATGAGAAAATATAGAGTTTCCAACAAGACATCCAACAACTTTACCTTCACACAATGCAACAATAATAAGGAATGTAAACAAAGTGGGCCCACTTTGAATACATTCCCTTTGTTTAAATACCAGTTTACAGAGCCTAGACTGTTTATAAAACCAAAATGTTAGGGGACACACACTGTCAGTACAGACAGGTAGCATATTGTGAGGAGATATTCACAGAGTTTGAGTGATGTGGCAAAAAAACATTCTTTAGAATCGCTTACACCACCTGTAATGTAAGGGTTTAGTTTTTTCTGGAATTTGGTTATTACTTATTTTAATCCAGAGCCACTCAAATTCATTGCTCAACTATATTATGATTGCATGAAGATCCAAAGTAGAACAAAGTCTGAAAAATTGGCTGCAACATAATAATGATAAGCTAATCAAAACATTAACCTAAAATGTAAGGTAAAAAGTAAAAACAAATCCCGTCATAGTTTGGTAACATGAGTGGATTCCATTATGATTTGGTTCCGGGTTCCATTGTTTTTATATATGAAGACCACACTGTACTGATGAGCAAATTTGCCTTGTTTTTACTTGTTCTGTGACATATTATACATGGTGCATCAATAGTTGTCTCAGGCCAGACCTCCATTACTGGTTTTGTGTTGCACGCATCCAAAGCCCATTGCTCGGAAATGTCTGGTTCCTTCTCTGATCTGTGTCTCCACACACATGCCGCTGTGGCATTATTGGACAGCTCCTGTGGGTAATGGCGTTGACGCTCAGCGGCTGAAAACCAATCCATCACACAGGAAAAACAGTGATGGAGGGGAAGTGGGGGGAAAGGGGGCAGAAGGGGGAGTGGGGGGAGGGGGGCAGGAGGTGCTGGAGAGAAGAAAAAACAATGGTGGGCGTTGTACTTCATAGTTTTAAAAGGCTATTCATCACAATGTCCCACTGTCAGGCTCCCTGCCTGTATATCCACGGGGGGAACCGAGCCCACGCCAAACTCATTTATGGGCATGGACGTGGAGAAATGGCCCATCATGAAGTCAGACAGACTGCAGGCCATCGAGACACCGGCATGCGTAGCGTCAAATGCTGCCAAGTACCCGTGCTTTTAGCAGACATACTCAAGATCAGCTAAGCAGAGCCGGCGGGCCCTATACAGTCACTATGCAAGTTGAGTTTGGGCCCCAGAAATTAGGGGAGGAACCTGCATCCAAAGCGGGTATTGCTATTTACAACTTCAATGAGAGAATGAATAAAACCTGTCCTTCTGGTCACACAAAAAATGCATAAGAGTGCATTGTGGGAACAGCATCAGGTAAAGTAACAATTCTCTCCATTTTTTGGAATCAGCAAATCACATTCATGTTAAGTTGAAGCTTGCAGAGCAACTGTCCCTGTCTGCCACCGTAGCAAGGCAGTGTATCGCTTTGCTTTTACTTTGTTGTGTCTCACTGTGTTCTGTGACTTTGTGCCTGTCAAAAGTGAGAGTGAAAAACAACTATTTATTACATTTGATAAACACCAACAGACAGCAGTGTTTATAAGCTGCAGCTCGGAGAAGATAACCGCTTGCACAAGATGAAACCTGTCCATTCCAGCAGCAGTCTCTTTGTGGGGACTGGTCATGACAATACATGGGCATGATGGAACTCCTCTTAGCTGAACATCATTTTAAAATAGCCTATAGGCTTAATTACAACTCTAGACAAAGGCAAGATCGAACACAATAGATTGGCATTGACTATTGAGTAAATGTACAATTTAAAATGTTGATTAGTAGGGCAATATGTACACAGTATAACTTTCATTTTATATTTAAAATTTAGAACCACACGTAATCACAGTTATATAGGTATTATTTACTATTTCTTAGACATATCTGCAGCTATAGCCTACAGGCGTATATGTTGAAATTGGACAGTGAAAAGCTATTTATATAAAATTGTGAGGACTTAACTTATTTTCATCAAAGTCAAAGCTCTGTGTTGTATTGTATTATTTTACACATCTGTTATTAATTTATGTTTATATGTTCTTATGTATCTGATTGGTGCTTAAGAGGGACTTGTCTATATGTGAAATGAGGAACCTAGATGCTGCTCCAAGATCTTTATCAACATAAAAATAACTTCAGAGGCTCTTAGGAAAAAAACCTTTATTCACTGCAATAGAGCAACAGCATGGGGTCACAAGATGAAACTTGCATTAAACAGGTTTATATGCTGTGTATAAACCCTAATGTAATAAAAGTCACAATTCCACCTGCAAGTAGATAATCACAGTCTCAGTTGTACTTATTGAAGAATGACCCACACTTAAGTGGTATGTGTGCACAACAGAAGCCAGTGAATCAGACTTCAGTAACTTATATCTTATCAAGTCAAGTACCTTACAATATGATATGGTGTGTAGTATTGAAATGTGAAATACAATAAAAACACACCTCCAAATTAAATTAAATACATTATAATATGTCATAAGTATACTATACATGCTCAACATATTTAACATGATGTAATTGGAGTGTGTGAAGAGCGAGCCCTGTGGTATTCAGATGATGAATGGAGAACACAAGAGAGAAAGAGAGAGACAGACAGAGAGAGAGAGAGAGCCGCTCTGCAGTGGTTACATGTCTTCTCTTTGGACAAACTGAAGCAGCGTCCCTGTGTCTTCCTTGAAAGTACATTGAGTGTATGGCAGGAATATGACTATAGAGTCTGCGCTGACCAAAGCTTGCGGCAGAGCTCTCCAAACAAACTAGGGAAGGTAGCAGAGGGAACATTATTCATGTACCTTGAGGTTTTGCTGTTGGCCCAGCCACAAAATGCCCTAATCCTTTGTGGTCCATGAAGTGATGACTGATCTGGGTGGGGGCATTGAGTTATTCAGCTCCTTGTCCCACACACTGACATCGTTACACACTCCTACGGAAACTCTTGAAGGCCCAGCCAGAGTTGTGTCTTTGTAAATGTTGCCATGGAATTATTCCTTTACTGGCAAAACTGAATATAAGATGGTTCCAAACAATGAAAGCAGAATTGAAACGCTTGCAAGCAGCATCCATTAGCACTTCAAATGGTATCATGGCCAGGCTTCTCATTGTGAACCATAATGTAACCTGACGTGAGTAAATATATAGCTCCAGCTTTCCTGCAGCCTCGGTCCACAACAAGGCTGCTTACTATGTTAAGAACATAAGTATATGGAAATTTAAGCAGCTTTCTTTCAAAATTAACATTGCATGCAGGAATGGTAAAAGGAGTCACGGTGGGCTGATTAGACAAGAGTTGCATGTGACAGGCTTTTAATACAGTTCCATGGACATCAAAACTCAAACACTTAATATATCTTTGAGGTGTATCATGCATTTCACGCGTGAGCAACCTGCTATTTTGTCATATGGAAAATCACTGACAGCAAGCGTGCACTGTGAGCTCCTAGTTACTGTATATTTGACGGATCGGGGGTGAAAGTTAATGTAATTTGTATTTTACATTGCCAAATCCCTCACTCAGTATCACATTTTATCCAGTTTGTGGGATAATGCATATAATATGCAGAAATTGACTAGTCACTCTGTTCATTTGAAGTATTAATGTTCTCTGCAGAGGGTTAAATCATTTTGTTAAGTTGGTGTTCAAAAAAACCAAGGTGGTGCAGTGCGAGTGAAATGTTCTGTAATGTAGGTGTTCACACGTTCCATGCTCTTTTAAGAATTATGATGTATAAATGTATCTGTCGATTATCCCAACTTTATAGTAATGCTGCTGACTAATCCTGGTCTCAGTACTGTACGTTACCAGTCATCCATGTGGAAACATTGGTATAATTGTGTTCTTTAACGTGTATGTTGTATGTCTTTCAAATGGACATTGAGTCTATTAAATACAGCTGATTGATTGATTGATTGATTGTTCATGACTTGTGTAATACACGCTACATTTTTCTTCCATCACATACGTATTAATATTTTGTACTGAAATTAGTGCTGTCAAGCGATTAAAAAAAATAATCGAATTAATTACAGGCTCTGTGATTAATGAATTTAAATTAATCGCATACTTATATGACACTTTTATGCCTGTTTATAAACAACTGTAGGCCTATAGGCTACCATTCGTTTCTCTCTCTCTCTGTCTCCGTCTCTCGTAACTTCTGTCTCCTCCCCTCAGCCAGGCTTCTACATTAAATACATTTTGGAACTACTAGCGCCGAAAAAAAACACAAAAAAACATGCAGGCTAAATGACGCACACACACACACACACACACACACAAAGGAGGAAAAAAGACAGCCATATGCTTGGAAGAGTGAGAGGGGGCGGGTTTCCGTTTAGACGATCGCAACTAGCAAACAAAAGAGACACAGAGGAAGATTGAGAGATAGGCCTGCTGTTTTGAACCTACATTGTTAATTAGGCACCCACTAAATCAATAATGCACAGACACTGCGGAGAATAACATAAGACGTATTCCTACCTTCATGCTTATTTGCTCGGAGCAGCCCATAACACATCCATAGAGCCCTCGCCCCTTTCCCCTGCTTCTTTCTTTACTCTTTAATCCCGTGCGGGTCGTGTCCGCAAGATACAGGTGCAGCTCCGCTACCGTCTCACCTCTTTTGCACCGGGTCAAAGGGCAATATAGAAGTGCGATTACTTAATTACTTACTTATGCCTCTTCTTCCCCCATGGGAAATAAGGCCGATACAATGTGTCTCCATTTGTTTCTGTCTTTGGCAACATGTTGTGCCTCGCCCCAGGTAAGGTTCATTTCAGCCAGCTCAGCTGTAATTGTTCTCCTCCAAGTGGTTTTTGGCCTTCCACGCGTTCTCTTTCCTGTTGGTGTCCATCTCAAGGCAACCTTGGGGATACGCTGACTGTCCATTCTTAGAACATGTCCAAGCCTTTTCAGACGTCGACGTTTGATGTAGTCCACCACGCTGTTTCCTCCGGTTTGTCTATATAGGTCTTGGTTGGAGATTTTCACTGGCCAGAAAATGCGGCAAATTCTTCTCAGACAGTTGTTGTGAAAGACATTAAGCTTTATCATGTCGCTTTGAACAACTCTCCAGCACTCCGAGCCATATAATAGTGCTGCCTTTACGTTGCTGTTATACAGTCGGATCTTAGTCTGTAGGCTGTATTGCTTGGACTTCCAGATAGGCCGAAGTATGGCAAAAGCACTACGAGCTTTTCCAAGACGTGCGTTGATGTCTTTGCTAGCTGCATTATCAGTGCTCACAAGACTTCCCAGGTAGGTAAATTTGTCTACCCTCTCAAGTGTTGTGCCGTCTGCTGTGATGGGTGTTTCTGTAGTTGGGTTGATATACATGATTTGAGTTTTGGAGGTGTTGATATTTAAGCCTGTCTGCTTTGCAAAGTTATGCAGTCTTTCAGTCTTCTCCTGCAGATGGTTATGATTGGAGGACAGAACAGCTAGATCATCTGCAAAGTCTAGGTCTTCTAACTGGGAGTACATAGTCCATTGGATACCTCTTGGCTTGTCTGCAGTGGTTTTACGCATTATCCAATCAATGGTAAGTAGAAAAAGCATAGGTGAGAGGATGCAGCCCTGTCGTACGCCAGACTTCACAGGGAACCACTCAGACAGCTTTCCATCAAGAATAACACTGCATTCAAAGTGCTGGTAGAACAACTCTATTAAGGTGACCATCTTAGGAGGGACTCCGTAGAACCTTAGGATCTTCCATAGAGTGTCATGATGGAGGCTGTCGAAGGCCTTCCTGAAGTCGACAAAATTGATGTAAAGGGGGTTGTTCCATTCTAGACACTGCTCGATGATGTTTCAAAGGGCAAATATCTGGTCTATGCATCCTCTACCTCTACTGATTCCGGCTTGCTCTTCTCTGAGTTTGGTGTCAATACTTGAGCTAATTCTGTTTAGGAGAATTCTACAGAATACCTTTAATGGTACCGATAGGAGTGTGATACCTCGCCAGTTGTCACAGTCTTGAAGATTACCCTTCTTTGGGAGCTTTACAATGAGCCCTTTGACCCAGTCGTCCGGGATAGTGTCCTTGTCGATGTGTCGATGGAATGGAAGAAGTTTGTAAGAACCTTTGTTGAAGTTTCAACATCGGCCATTAGCATTTCTGCATGGATGCTGTCAATTCCACACGTCTTTCTATTATTCAAGGCTGCGATCGCACGTCTGACTTCATCTTTACTTGGTGGACTGGTGTCAATGTCCAGGACAACATCTGCTGCTGGTGGATTTGCGGCATCATCCGGTTCCGGTCTGTTGAGGACTTGTTGGAAATGTTGTACCCATCGCGTTGCTTGTTCGGTTTCTATGGTGAGGCTGTTCCCATTAAGATATTTTACAGGGGCAGAGTGACTGTTTTTCTTACCACATAGCTGTTTGGTTATCCTGTAGACAACTCCTAAATCCCCCCTGGTAGCAGCATGTTCAGCTTCTTTCACAAGCTCCTCTACAAAGGATCTTTTATCCCTCCTGGCACTTCTCTTCACGATCTTTGTTCTTGTACACAGCCTGGGCCTGTTGTATTAATCTAGGTGATTTGGTGCTCAGCATTTTGGCCTTGTGCTCTTTCCTCTCTACTATTTTCTTCCACGTTCCCAGTGTTAACCACTCCTTATTCTGTTTCTTTCTATAGCCTAGGATACTTTTTGATGTCTCAACGTAGGTGTTCTTTATCGTCTCCCACCTTGTCTCCATGTCAGGGTCTTCGTTGGTATCAGCTAAGGCAGCAAAGCGGTTTTTCAATTCTGCCACAAACTCTTTTTTGGTCTTTGGGCATTTCAGTGTGGCAATGTCAAGGTGTTTCCTTTGCATGCTTTCCTCTTTAATTTTGCGTAGTTTTAGCTTGATGATTGCTATAACCAGATGGTGATCACTGTACACATCTGCATCACGACAAACTCTCACATTTTGTAGAGATCTGCGCCATTTCCCGTTTATTGCAATGTGATCGATTTGATTTGATGTGCGGCCATCAGGCGAGTTCCATGTAAGCTTGTGGATGTTTTTATGTGGGAAGATGGTACCCCCTATTACGCAGTTGTTTTCTAAGCAGAAGTCTGCGAAGCGCCTGCCGTTATCATTCATCACTCCGCAGCCATGCTTCCCCATAGCTCTTTCAAAGTTGTTATTGTCAGCGCCAACCTTGGCATTCATATCTCCCATGATCAGTAGCGTATCGTGTTGTGAGACTTTTGAGACTGTGGCTTGTAGCTCTTCACACCAGCCATCTTTGCCCTCTTGCTCAGCTTCATTTGTTGGTGCATAACACTGTAAGATGGTGAGTTTAGAGTGTTTCGAGTTGAAGCGGGCTCTGATGAGCCTATCACTGATTGGTTCCCATTCAAGCAAAGTTTTAACTTTCGTTTTTGAGACTATGATGGCAACACAGCGTTCATGACGTTCTGAATGCCCTGAGTAGAGAATAACTTATCCTCCACTTGTCACTTGCTTTCCAGCACCTGTCCAGCGGCATTCACTGATCCCAAGAATGTCCAGTTGGTATCTCTCCATCTCATTTAGAACTTGAGCGGCTTTAGATGTTTCGTACATAGTGCGGACATTCCATGTGCCTAGCCGGATCTTGCTCTTTGGCCCGAGTAGATTATCATTCGCACTTCTGACTTCCGGCTTTCATCAGTAATGGTCATACTGCCAGATATCTGGCTCGAATCCACATCAGGGCTATTAACATTGGTATTTACATTTGTATCAGTTTCCGTAACATAACTTTTTTTTTTTACAGGGTGGGGTTGTTGGCCCCACGCCCAACCCCCAACCTGGAGGGCCAGGTGCTGAATTTCGTCTGGCCTCTAGACCTGCCCGGCATGGTAAAACCTGCCAGGGGCTTAGCCCCAGTCGGTATAGCTCTCAGGGGTCACTGATGCGCGCAAGCCTCCCCACCACGGCAAGGTATCAACACATGGAGAGGTGCGATTAATCTGCGTTAAATTTTTAATAGCGTTAATTTTTCTGTGATTAATTAATTGAAATTAACGCGTTAATTTGACAGCCCTAACTGAAATAAATTAAAAGGTCCAAGAAATGTAAATTCTGTTTTTTATTTTACTAAACTTAACCTTTATATGTATCCTAAACAACCACCTTTAATGGCCAATCTCAATATTAGTTTTTTCAACTTCTGAAGAACTTACGTTACTTACATTTATAACTTTTTACCTGCAATGTCTCGCCTTAACCTGGTAATTTTATTTTGAATGCATGTGAACACATTGACTCATTGTACTCAACATGTTTTTAGCATGATTTAACCCTCCTGTTATGTTCTGGGTCAAATTGACCCGTTTTGAAGTTTGAAGATCTAGGAAAAATAGTTGAAAGTATTTTTTCAGTATGAAACTTCTTCTGCTTGCCTTAATTAGGGTAATCAACATAATATGAAAATAGTTCATCTCACATATTTGTTTATATCACACAGATATTGTTCGGGTCAATTTGACCCGGCAGTAAAACTGAAGGTGAAAGGGTGTCATAAATGTCAGACTATTTATTTCTTTACAACTGTGAGACATATGTCACCCAAATCACTCACACACACACACACACACACACACACACACACACACACACACACACACACAGGTGCAAGTGTTATGACTTTTGATGGGAACCATTATGTTCTCGTGGGAACACTCCACCCACATTCAGTGGACACTCAACAGGGGAGGGGCAAAACATATAAAAGATTATCTGCATGGGAGTCCTACCAACATTACACTCTGTCAGGCAGACCTTTACAAATTGAGCAGCAGAAACAAAAGGATGACAGTCCAGGAGGCGCTGGAAGTCATCATTGATCATGCTAGTGAAATAGAGGAGGATGTATCTTGAGCTAAATTCTGATTCTAATGATTCTGATTTTAAACCAGATGAGGGAATTGCTATTCCTATTCCTCCAAGCAAGCCATTCATGTCAACCAATGGTGAAATACAGTGGTCTTCATCCCCAAATATGCGTCAAGCAAAACTGTCTGCAGAAAACATAATAAAGACAGTGCCAGGGCCCACTAGGATGGCAGGCTGGTCATGCCAGATTCAATACAGAAAATCATTCTGGAAATGCCTAATGTAGAAGGGAGGCGTGTTTTAATGGGAGAAGTTGAAGGAGCTGGACAAAACACATTTAGATGCGTATTTGGGGCTCCTTATACTGGCTGGGGTGTATATGTTGAATTATGAATTGACAGCCAGTCTGTGGGATGCAGAGACAGGCAGGGCTATATTTCAAGCCCCAATATCTCTTGAAACTTTTCACGTGTTCTCCAGAGCAATCAGATGTGATAATCGAGAGACAAGGGCTGGTATATGGGAGAGAGACAAGCTGGCAGCTGTTGGGACAGTGTTGGACAAGTGGGTAGAGTAACTTCCACTACTCTATAACCCAGGCACATTATGCGTTATTCTTCTTCTCTGGGGCTCCTCCAACAGGCTTTTCAGTGTAAACCTGCATGTTCAATGCATAGCTGGTGTTTCATCACATACTGCCCGGATTTGTATCCCATATTTAGCTGGTTTGGAAGGCATGTATTGCCTATATGGGCAGCGACCTCTGAATGCCACCAGCATTTCATACACTGTGATATTAGGGCCTGGGTTATAGAGTAATGTTGGTCTTTCAAAAGTAATAAAGTGATGAAACATTTAAAAAAAAGTTTGAACATGTATTTATTAAATGAAAAACGAGTGAATCCTCCTTATTGAACCATTACCTGTTAGAGGTAAGGAACACTGAAATTGCAGTAAATATTGATAGAATAGTTAGTAATGGAGTTGGTAATGACATGTTCACACTACGTGTTAGGATTTTTTTTTGGTTTAGGACATGTTTGGGATAATAAACATGGAATGGAAGACCATTGCTGTTCCTGACAAATGAACATAACAGGAGGGTTAAAGCATGATCAACAGGGGACCTGAACAATTTCCACTAGGTGGTCCCCTGTTGTGAATGTGTTCTGACACAGAAGTCCACTGTTCAACTGGTATAAAGGTACACACACACAGTCCCACATGAAAGAATGGTCATCATCCCTCCTTTAGAATGTGTATATTTATTGGTGGCTTGTGGTGGCTCAAAACTGTCAACACTTTCTGTCAATTTTCCACCGCCTTTAAGTACAGTGTAAAAAAGTGAAGCTGTGACCTTGGCCCAAGTTGTATCTGTAGCCGTTAACTGCAGTATGTTTCTTTGTTATGGGAACCGCCTTCAAACCTCACTGAAAGATTTGTAGTAACTAATTTCTCATTCAGACTGGCTCTATTTGTGTAGGGAATGTGAGATGATTGCAACAAAGCTTTGGTCGTTTTCTCTATAATATTTACAACTGCAAATGACCAACCGTTGTCTTATGAACTTGCTGGCCCTCCTGTAATTACAGCTACGGGTAGCTAGTAATATTTTCTTTTTCTTCGTAATAAGTTGCTTGCAGTCTTTTTTCCAAGCGGATTAATGCTTTTCTATTCATAATGGACATACATGATAGTGATATCTTGTTGTCTAAGTAACGCTGAATTATGTATGGGTTTCATGTCTTTCTGTTAAGATTTATCTGAGTTATGATTTCAATAAAGAGTCTGGTTCACATCAGTTTATTTTCACAGGTCTCTACTGTACTCCTGCATTTCTCTTCGCTATGTCCTGTGTAATGTCTATTAAAGACCATTTACACTGTTATTCCCAATGGCTAAATGAGTAAAATTACAGGGGAGCATAGTGAATATTTAAGTACCCACCTTCCTGTGTAAAGTTTGTCTGAATGGGTGTTGTGAGATTGCATGTTTACCTTAGAAAAACCTGCAGGATAACCTTTCAAACTAAAGTGTGGAGGAACACTAGCCAATGCTCAGTAGTGCCAAATTAGCTGTTTGGTGATGATCTAGGTCAACGATGCATGTAAAAGCTTTTTCGTATTAGCATTAATACTTTATCCAATAGACTTCGGTGTGAGAGAGGAACCCTCATGGCGGTACTAAAATATTGACCTAAGAAACATTCAAATTTATTCTGCCAAAGACACATTCTTTACCAAAAATTAAATAGTAAACATTATTTTTTTTTCATTTGTATTTAAATGGACAAAATAACCTCTTAAAATAAATTGGCACTAAGAAATATCCTCAACCTTCCTCAAAAGTGTGTGTGTGTGTGTGTGTGTGTGTGTGTGTGTGTGTCTGTGTCTGTGTGGTGTAACAAATCACTTGTTGTGGCATTACAATGTGTAATAAAAACTTGAAAGCAAGGAGAAAATGTAATGTACATGCTCTTGGATTAGTTGGAGCCTCCTTCATTAATTGGGGGGAAAAAAATGAAAGAAATCTATGGTTCTTGTAGTTAGTTTTTTTCTCTTCTCTCCCGCTCTGTTTGCCAGCAGGTGTCAAAACCAAGCTGAGGCAGAGCGAGTAGAATACGTCTTTCCGCATTAAATGTCGGGTTTGGGGCACTGTATGTCCAGGGAAAATCAATTTAAAGGGTTCTTCAAATGAAACGGATTTGGAAAATTAATTGAACTCCCGTCGGCTGAACACGCTGAGTGTGTTGGCTTTCTGCATGGTCTGATCAAGTACAAGCAGCTGTAGGGAATGAGCAAATCTTACGCCATTATTTTTAATTTGTGTCAGACCCTTTTCATGAGGGGTGGCTCATTAAAACCCTCTCTTTTCCACAAATGCAGCGACATACATTTGTCACTGCACGGTAGCAGCCAGAAGAAAAAAAAATCACATCCGGAAGAGATGGAGGGTCCTTTTAAGGCAACAAAGAGTGTTTACTTTTGATGCCAGATGAAATGGATATACTGCCCAATGGCAACTGAGGACTACAATGGAGAGCAGTGCCTGGAATGATGCAGAGAAATAGACATGCTCTGTCATTTTGTGAAACGCAGATTCGTCAAGTGAGTGTACATTTAAAAAAAAAAAAGGCTTCAATCAGGTCTATAATATTTTTCTAAAAAAGGAATCGTCTCCACAGTAGCCATCCTAGCCTCACCAGATGTTCATAACATAGGTATCCAGAACCATAGTGGCCCATTAATACCACACATCAGCTATCATTTGGGTGCTTTCCTGAATCCAGGCATGACTACCTAACACAAATACAAATGTATCGCGGTCTTTGACACCCGTCATTTCCGCCTATGTAGGTAAACTATATTTTGCATTTTCCACATTGAGCATTTCAACTTTAACTCTCCTAAAATTATTATAAGCAGTTGTTTTTCTCTCAGATGACATTATTTACATAAAAAATAATGTTTATAGGAGATAAATAATGGAATATTTTTCTTTGATGGTGGTTTCTAGTCGAGATGAAGGTTAAGGATGTTTACACTTCTGTTGGACGTGCTTAAATACCTTCAAACAGGGACGTAGCATAATCACAATATTACCCAAAAATCACTCATTTGAGCCAGCAGGCTAAATACTTAAGATGATAATTGAAAATGTCCTGACATCCATACTTCGATTACATTGTGGCAGACCAAAACACAGACACCAGGAATAAGGTGTAAGAAGTTTTATTGTGAAAAAGCAGGCAGATGAGGGATGGCTGTGATTGTCTGGGCCAGATGGTGCATGGCGAGGTGAGCGCAGTGTGACAGACATGTGAGGAAGTGAGCATGATAGGACAGCAGCATGTGAACGCACCACTGAGGCGTCTGTCTCTACCGGTCCTGTTTGTTTCAGCATGTTTCAAAGAGTCAAACATTCAAACGTTCTGTGCTGAGAGCAGTTTTCCTTGTGTGAGCTGTATTCCAAATACATTTTTCTGTCAACAAGCGATGCAATGAACCGCAATTAAGGAGAAAACATGCCATCAGTCGGTCAGATGATGAAATTAAAGTATGATCCAAGTTTGAATTTCAATTATAAAATGATCAAACCAGAACATGAAGTCAACTGCAGTTGTCCTAAAGTGAGTTTTGAAATAATACATTGCAAAATTGGATAACTATGAGTATTTAGTACCACCGAAATAACGGCCGAAGTCTGACATCATGGGCAGAGTAAATAATAACACTAAAACCACACTTGAGGCACGCTTCCCCACACTCACTACAGATGCCACTACAAGCCGCTATTCAGAGCTACTGTAAGTTCAAACCATAATTCACCACAGTCTATTATGAGTGAACAGAAATTAAGACATTGAAGTTAGTGACATGTTGGTCTCAGTGTGCATTGTATTATTCACATCCACACAGTAAAATACCAGAGAAACACTGTTATCAGTGTGCTGCTGCTCTGGTTGTACAACATTTTTCAAATGAACTTCAACAAGCCGACTTGTCACTCTGTGCTCTTTGAACAATAGTGTGCATGTGTTCCTTTTAACATACAAGTAATAAACCACTTGACTGACAATGCACATTTTTCACAGCATATATTTTGACATATCCTCAAAAGCTGTATTTTATTTGAGTGTGCCAGTTGCAGGGCCTGAATTTGTTCCGCTGGCTCTGTGTCATGGCTTTTCTGAAACATTTGCATGGAGGGAAGCCACCATTAACGCTATTAGTTCCACCTGTGAGTCTCTTCTATGACGAGGCGATACGATGTGAGACATGCCTGTGTCCCTTTTAATAAAGATGATGCAACATGTACTGCTGAACAACACAACAAATACCACACACTGTATTGTGATTGCTTCTTTTTCCCTTTATAGAAAGTGGAAAATATAGTCAGTAGCATGGAAATAATTTACATTGACATGAGTCGGAGGAGACATTTTTTATTACATTGTGGATTGTTACAGTATTACATCAGCAAAGCCACGGCAATAAAGCCAACGAACCGTAGCATTTTCACATCAGTGGAATCACACCGTGGCAGCGAGGGTCTGACATGTTCATCTGTCTATCAGATGGACATGTCAATTGTTTTGTCACTAGTGTGTGTGTAGGCAGCAGAACCTGACAGTTTTTTTCTGCCCCCTTATGTAATCACCCCATGGGCTTTACTTTACGACGAGGACAGGGTGAGTAGCCTTGAAACGCAACAGCGCTGCCAGAAACTGTATATCAGCCCCAGTGACACCGTAAAAAAAAAATTGTTACCAATATCTCCAGATGGCTATCAACATCCTGAATCGAGTTTATAATATAAATGTGACATATCTATATTACATGGGTGCACAGCACAGTGTACTGTCCCAGATGCATGTCAGATTGCTGTTGGAAGATAATGTAAATAAAGAATAGCTTGAGGGCATTGTTATATATATATATATCTTATGTTACTTAATATTACTTCTTGTGAATCTTAAATCGAAGTCTTTCACAATTGAAGTAAAGAGTTTGGAAAACTGTCAAATGAAAGAAAAAAATTGCTTTGTACCTTCGCACTCATCTATATACCTCCTCCATACGTGCTAAGTTAAAACGTGTGCGCCTGCACAGACTTCAGGTTGCCTTTTATGATGGCATGAGGATATTACTTAAAATACTGAGGAGCTACAATGCATGCGAGCTATTAATAGCGGGAGTTATTACTTTACAAACTTTTCTGAGAATTATAATGTACAGATTTCTCTGTTGATTGAACGACTCCTATAACGTCATTATAATGCTGCTGTAGAACCCGATTCATATTTTTGGAGAAATACAGTACTGTGCAAAAGTTTAAAGCAGGTGTGAAAAAAAATGCTGTCATCTAAAGAATGCTTTCAAAAATATAAATAATCGTTTATTTTTTTATCAATTTTAAAAAAATGGAAGTGAGGGAACAAGGTTGGTATACTGGATAAGCAGGGTCTCTCCCAGATGAAGAATTCAAAGCAGACTGGGGTTTTAAGATGTGCTGCTCTTTTGACGAAGCGCAAAGAAACAGGCAACATTGAGGGTCATAGACAGAGTGGTCGGCCAAGGAAACTTAGTGCTGCAGGTGAAAAACACATCAAGTCCAACTGTCCCATTAGCGCAGAATGGGCAGAAACAAGTGGCGTGAAGGTACACCCATTTACTGTCCTTCTGGCCAGAAGTGGTCTTCATGGAGGGTTGCAGCCAAAAAGCCATATATACCTCTGAGATAAAAACAACGGCCAAGCGACTCAACTATGCACAAAAACATAGGAACTGGGGTGTAGAACACTGGCAGCTAGTGCTCTGGATTGATGAGTTCCAAAACGTGAAATATTTGGCTGTACCAGAAGGCAGTTGTTCGCCGAAGGGCTGGAAAGCGGTAACATAATGAGTGTCTGCAGGCAACAGTGAAGCATGGTGGAGGTTCCTTGCAGGTTTGGGGCTGCATTTCTGTATTGGAGTTGGATTAATGGTGTCCCCAATGCTGAGAACAGTAGATGTACCTGGTTCCTACTGGTTTCTGCCAGTTCTGAGCTGATGGCAATGCTGGATTTAGATTTATCTTCATTCTCTGCATTTTTGAATTTTAGAATAAAGCTTCTAACTCAAAAAGGTTAATTTAGTCTAACTTGGTAAATTAACTTGTATGTTCATGTAAACAGAATTGTGAATATAGCTTCTGTTTTTTAAAGCATTCTTAGTGTACAGCATTGTTTCACACCTGCCTAAAGCTTTTGCACAGTACTGTATGTTTAAAGCGGCTACGAGTAACATTTAAATATCTTTTAAACAGCCTCATGTTTCCTCTGATAATCATAAATTACCTTTAACAGCAAACGAGACCATCAGTGCAAAGAAAGACGTTTTTAAATAGTTTTTATTACTGCTTTTGGTCTGGTCGCACACCCAGTCCGATTTTCGGTTCGCTCGTGCAGGCTCTATGGTCACATATCCGTATTGGTCGCAGATTTCAGTGTGGCGCAGCAACGTGAATTGAGAAGCCTATTCCTCCAGGTGAGAGAAGGGGAGCGGGAGCTTTGTTTGAGACAGTTATTTGTCGTCATAATGACTGATAACGGGGCTGAACCATCAAAGAAAAAATTCAATGAAGAAAAGCTAAAAGGGAGAGTGAGAGAGAGGCTACGGGCGGGACCAGGGCGTTGCCAAGCAACGTGTATACAATTCACAAGAGCGAAACTAGACTGCAGTGTTTACTCCTAAATTAATGAGCGGTTGGTACTAACACAAAGTTTGCTTTGCTTCACCATCATCAGATAACCATTATCTGAAATAGTCATTATTTACAACAACATAAACACATTACCTCATCGTGATCCATACTAACTGCCGTCTCTCGTTCATTCGCTTTCTGTGAGGAGTCGGACACGTAATCTTTCAGCTCCGTGAGAGAGAGTAGTTAGGTGACACTGCTGCATCAACTCATTGCAATCAGGTGTGTGTGTGGCAGTGACTGGCATTAGTTGATGCAGTGTCAAAACCACTCTCACGGAGCCGAAAAGAGTCCTCACACTTTCAACACACGGACATGCACTATATTGTTCCCTTCTCAGTTCACACTCGCGCGCCTGGCACGAGCTAGAAAACAGCTTTGCGACAGCGGGCGTCGTAAAAATACTACCGCTTTTGTCCAAAGGGGACGCCAACGTGCCATGTTACTCGTAGTGGCTTTAAGTGTCTTTTATAAGTGGTGGTACACATTTTTTTCTAATGTATGTGTGCATTGGACCTTGGAGTGTAATAATAAAGATGATGACTTTGTTTTTTTATTTTTCCTGTTCTCAGTAAGTAACTTGCTGCGGTGTGAAAAACAATGGCACTTCTTTGTATTCCCTTTTGCCATATTTTCAAAATAACATAAAAACACACCACCAATAGCACTCACAAACTCCAATGAGATCATGAGTGATGATAAATGCATCTGGCCAGCGGGTCTCACAATGTCTCACACCTTTCTCATGGTTACATCATCTCCCATAGACCGAGAGAGACAATCACACTCGGCCCAGCAAGATGAATGGCAACAAAGACTTTATCATCTCTCTGCCTGATGCTGTTTCCATAGTTATACAACCCATGTACCTCAACAATTTTTTTTGTTGTGCCGGAACAGCACGTCTCTAATGTACGATCAAAAAACCTCACATCAGTGAAAATGGATGGATGTTTCACAAAGCTCTTTATCTGAGAACTGTTGTGATACATGATGTGGAAGTGTCCGCATGATTTTACGAAAGTGCCCCCCTTTTACTAAGAAGATTTCCATGTGCCTAAAAATCACGATGATGGTGGCGTTATTTTTCTTAAGCAGTCCCCTTACGAAAATAGGGAGGTATGGTATGGTTTCCAATAAATCCCTTCATCAGAGTGAGTATGTTTTTGGAAGTTTGTTATCTAACCATTGGTATCTTCTTCACATTTCAAAAAGGCAAAAAATGTCTTGAGTTACTAACGAGGCTTATCATGAGACACCTAATCTTCAGCCCAGATCTCTTTTCCCCCCTGTACATCTGCATAAGTAATTTAAATCCGGTCGAAAAACAGCGATCTGCTCAATAAATAGGACCCCCGCTCCCAATTCATGCCCGTATAATGTCGGTCTTTCAGGATTCCGACAATTGTTCTTGCCTCTAGGCTTTACAAGTGTGGAGAAGCTGTGGCTTAGCTCTCTGTACGTGGGATGGCCATAGATGGGGAAATGAACAATTGTGTCATTCTTTGACTTGAGGGTGTATGATTGGATATGGCCCTCCCCCTGTTATTGCATCGCACAAAAAAAAGACATATTTCTAACTCTTTATCACGGTAAAAGTTGAATTGATAAACACAACCTCTTCTTAAGCGGTGCCATTTCTCACATTCATGTATGAAAAATGTATAAAGAACACACAGTTGCAGGTGGGCTGGCTGCCTTGTGTAATGGTATTCAGTAGTGGCTGCTAAAAGAGAGAAGAGAGGTTATTCCACATGTAATCCCATCCCAAGTTTCCAGGCTATTTCCTGACAGATATTTGAAATGGACCCTTCCTTGTAGCACATGGATGTTTGATTCAGATGGTCTCCTTTCCACAGGGGTAATGGGGCTGCTCTGTGATGAATACACAGCATGTAATGACTACAGAGTCATATAGTGAGCTGAATGATTCAATGGTTGCTTTGATGTGCACCCTCCCACACACACACACACACACACACACACACACACACACACACACACACAGAGAAGCCCCTCTTACCTGACAATCTCATGTGTGAACACTTCGTTCACGTGTGATCTCTTGTTTCATGCGTGATTGGATCTGTTTAGCTGTGATATTTACTTTCAGAGGGAATCAAATTACTCTTCCAACTCACATTCTTTTAAAGCTATAGTGCATATTTTTATATATATATATAAATGAATGACGGTTATACATTCAAGCCATCGCCAAACGAGTTGACACAAAGTTGATCAAGCCTGTTAGCGCCACAAAACTCTCCCTGTAAATGAAAACGTACTGCAGGAGAGCAGGTGCTTGGGTTCACAAGTCACTACTGGTGAAATCCTTGTCCTGTATCCTCGAAAAATACAGAGTTTAATAGAACCTTGATTCCAGCTGTGTTACCAAAGGACATCCCTGACAGAATTTAAGTTTCTTGTTCACATGACAACACATTTTAGCCAACACTGTGTTGTCCTGAATATGAAGCTGATTATAAGATATATCTTTTTCTGTTTTGCAAAAGGCATGCCAATTTTAACCAGTTTTACATGTGAGACATTCTCAGTATTAACCAGCAGTGGCAGCTTTGTAGACATACTTTACCAAGTTTTACCACAACAACTCCTCTGCAGAAGTTCATATTTTCAGTTAGTCACACTAACTCCTGCCGTGCCCGTGTGGGCACAAGCATGGTCTCACACAATATACATTCCTGCTGACAGTCTTATGCTGTCCCACTCAATGGCAGTGGGTGGCCAAATGACACACAAACATGGATGTGAACAAGGTCAGTTTCCAAAACTATTCAGAAAATCTTGACATTATCTCTGACTGTATTTTTCTGTAGTGTATTTTTGGCCCAATTTACATTCTATGTTGACATATTCTTAAAATGTATTCCCAGACCATTTGATAGTGCAGTTTACTCGCTCCATTTCACCGAATGTTTTAATTTGCAGACAAAAAAAAGTGTTTTTGTAAACTAAATTGTTCCCCCATAGTGTCTCACATGTGGTACATGCTGCTATTCTGAGCCAAAATATACTGTATCCTCAATAATAACAGTTTACCCTGAGTCATTATCACTGATGTGTGTCTAATATGTCTCGAAGCAACACATCTGATTAAGGAGCGTGATGTGCTCTATTTTTCGCTCGGTTGTTGCAGACCTCTGAGTTCTATTTTAGTGTGACAACTTTTGGAATGGCTGATCATTGTCTGCCCTTATCAGGTCGTCATTTGAACTTTCCTGTAGACAGTCGGAGTGACTCAGTCCTCCTCCTTCTTCACAGGAGCCATGGAAACAAGATAGAAACCAGCCACTGCCAGGATGATAACCTAGATGTGAAATGTGTTGAGATGAGTGGTCCTGATAGTTGTATAATCCTCATCATGACTGTGAGTAAGCATGTACTCCATGCATAGTGTTTATTTGTCTGTCTGTTATGGTTAGCGATGGCAGGCAGGCAGGACCCACATGCAGACAGTTTCAGGTAAAGGATAATTTATTCTCTTCAAAAATGACAAAAAAACAAAAGGCAAGGAATCCATAGACACAGGTAACACACTGGACAGGACTCACCAACAAACCAAAATGCTAAGACGAGGACCAATGAAACACAATATACACACAAGACAGGGTAGGCAACTAGCCTGGCTCCGCCCACCTACCTACTTCCACCCAAATTAAATGTTCCCTTCAGTAGTCAGTCTGGGGCTAGGGTGTATTAGTGGGATCCTGCTCGAACAGATTTCTGAGTGTCCAATCAGCGAACATAGGGAGTGGCTGAGAACGATGACGTCGAAGTCGCGCTCCAGTTTCAGTTGAATGCTGCGACCAAACGGTATGCGATTGGTTGGCTGATCCAGAGTGGCACTGGGCAGATCCAATAGTTTTAAACTTCAACAGACACCCGTCTCCAAGTGAGTGAACGTTCACCAAATAGAGCAGTTCCAGACCTTCTGTACAAATGAAATGAAGTACGATGGTCTGGTAGCACCAGGCTAGTAGGCAACGAGGAACAGGTGGAACACATTAGGGCGGGGCCAGTAATCACACAGGAGGGAAACTTGACAGGACATGGGGAGAAACAAGACAGAAATACCAAAATAAAACAGGAAACAGGGAACCACCAAAACAAGACAAGACACAGACATACCATGACACTGTCTTTGCTTTTCTGAAATGTTGTTGTGGTCAATGAAGTAAAAAATCCTGTCTTACTAAATGTGAGCATTATAATTATTATTTTGATACACTAAGAAGCCACCAAGTAGTACATCAAGCTAAAAGTAATGCAGTATTATACAACAGCCCTGCAACAAGTACTCATCCTTTCATGAAGGTTAGAATGTTGAGTTTTTAATGTACGTAAATATTTTAAAGAGGCGTTGATTCAACGTAATGATTACTTTGAATTAAGTAGTTTGTTCTGCAGTTTGAGCAGACTGCATGCTCTAGATGGGTGGACAACATATTAACAACCACCTTTACAATCACCAACCTGTTATAATAATTTATCAATAATAGCAATACAGAGCATTATGCTATGCTAAGGGTAGCACTCTTTTAGCATGATCATTTAAATCTCAGTGGAGACCTATAGAGATGAAGACAACCTGACATTGGCTCATTGGCATAAGTTGCTTCTTTCATGCTCCATGGTCAACAGCTCATTCCCCAGCTGTTTGGCCACAACTTGACGGGCATCATCCAAACACATTCACTCTATTGATCGAGGGGCTATTATAACCATATAGAAAATTCATTTTACTGCCAATATCAAACAGCATTTTTTGCCACAGCTCCCTCTTCATAATGATTTAAAGACTTGGCAGTCTGTTTAACTAGACAAACGTTTTGTGTGTTTTTAAGTGCGGGAGCTGTTCTCCCAGCAGAGTCCTCGTTACTGCGAAAAATTCTTTGAGGGTCACCTGAAAGAGCACATCCCTTTGTTCCAAGTCTAACAACCAGCACAACCATTTGCTTCAAATATGTGGACAAAGTGTGTCTAATTATGGCCCGTCACACAGGTACAGTGTACACATTTTTTTCCATAACATCGTTTCATTCAGTTGATAATTGGTCTTCTTTTCTATTCACACTGTATTCACTCCACGGGAAAGCAGCAGAGATGTGATATTAAAAAAGATAACCAGAACTGGCCACTGCTCAAACTACTGTGAACAAATTTCAGCACAATTAATGAACAGCACAATTCAATCCTCAGAACTGAAGTTAGACATGCAGGCGAGGGAAGTCTCAGTCTGTTGAAAGGCACTATGGCGGACAAGGAACCACATTATTTTATAATCCAAAAGGTACACGTTCGAAAGACCAGATTTTGCCAATGTTCTGCCTTTTTCAAATATTTTCCACCACTGCGTGTCAATTTCCAGACAACATTTTTGGAATAATTGATGTTTATTGATGCTCCTGGTTGTTTTGCCAAATAAACTTTTTGAAGTCAAAACTGTCCAATTATTTTACGAGTCCCTCACAGGAAAGACGACAGCAATTTAACATCACTATTTTTCAAAAATCTATTCTAATAGCAGCAATTTATAATGTTTTTTTTGGGAGTTGGCATACCTGGGGGTGTATGCGATAAACAGAAGGACTGAATTCCCCTGAAGATAGTGGACAATAATGGAAACATTCCTTTAATGTTCTAATGATATCTCATGATACTGTAAGTAGAAGGTGACACACACACACACACACACCTTGAAAGCAACTCCTCAATTTCTCGCTATTCATGCAATCCTTTCTCCACTCCATTGAGGCTTTAAATGCAATTGTTGGCCCACCACTACTTAGGCGAATATGCTGCACATTGCTGCCAGCTTCTCCTTCTTCCTGCATGGAGAATGGTGGTGAGATGGCCCACGGACCCCCAAAGTGCATGTGTACCTGCCGCTGTGACAGGCCCTCATAAATCACCCTTATCTCCCACGTGTGGCACACGCCGCTTTTGTCCTTCACACAATGAGGGCCTTCCTCCATGATGGCTGCCGACAGGTTGTAAGCAGTCAGGGGCAGCTGGAGGGCTGGTGCACCGTACCCATGTAAAGATACACACAGTGCATTACACACACGCACACACATACACACACACACACACATACAAGCGCACAAACACACAGTCTTTCTCTCTCTCTCTTTCTCTCTCTCTCTCTGTGCTGTTGCAAACTAATCACATTTTACATCATCCCACTTGTCTCTTCTAATCAAACAAAGTCATTGGAGAATTTATGCCAATTTTCTTTCGACACACTGAAACTTCCCCTTCAATCTTGTTCTCACTTCAAATGGGATGCTGCATGTTGCTCGGTGACGGCTGCCGGTGATAAGGGGTGGGTGGGCTAAGACATGCGTTATCGTGCACACGCCCATCTGTACGCTGGCGACACAGTACTCTAATGCATTTCTGATTCGGTGCACCAATCTATACAGAACCTACAAAGATAATTTAACACCCTGCAGGACTGTCTAGTGGACAGAGCCGGCCCGAGGCATAAGCGAACTAAGCGGCCGCATAGGGCCCCCGACTGCCTGGGGGGCCCCCTCCAAAAAAAAAAAAAAAAAATTTTTTTTTTTTTTTAGTTTTTGTGTTTGATATTAACATCATATTGTGCAAATGTGAGTTATCATACAAAAAAAGGAATAAAATGTTTTGGTCTAGATCATTAATAGCCTAAAAATGTAATCAGTTCATCTGGGAGGAAATCCGAAATTATCTGATCATGTCACGTTCACATCCATGCACAGTGTGTATTGAGTTTATTTAAAAACATTTGGAAATGGGGCTGCCCTCAGTTGCCCATGAACTGTGTATAGTCTATAGCCTATTTCAGCCTTGTCTGTGGAAAAAAAGATACAGTAGCTGGACCACAGAGTTTTTCTGCTTAGTTCCTCACACTGCATTTAAATGCATTCACTATATTACAGAGAAATATGTCCCGTAAAAGAAAAAGAGCTCCAAGCCCAACCCAGAGGACCCTCCATAATATTTTATTTTATATTAATATATATATATATTTTTTTTAAAGATATTTTTTGGGCATTTTTATGCTTTATTGATAGTGCAGAGAGACAGAGGTGAAATGGGGCAGAGAGGGGAGTGACATGCAGAGAACGACCGCGGGTGGGAATCGAACCCGGGTCTGCTGCTGGGCCCGGCCCGGGAGGGGGACGCCTTACTATATTAATATTTTTATGGAAAATCCATGTGTCCTTCTTCAATAGCTTCTAATTCATCTGACCCAGTGTCTCCAAATTATTTGTTCACACAATTTCGCAGATTTAGCCTCTTAATTTTCCTCTCAAAGTGCACCACATTCATAGCCTGGCATTCCCAGACCTGCCACTAGGCGCTGGCAAATTAAATTTGCTGCGCGTGTTGGTCTGGAGACGCTCCGTTGAAGCTTATCAAGACTACCAGAAATCTGGTATAACGTTTCAATTGGTTCTATCTAATATGGGCGGACCAGCCCTATGTGTGGTGCTCTGGGGCGGACGTAACCGGATGACGACACATGCTGCGACTATAAGTCCTTCTCCATAACGATCAAACTATTCTCCATACAAGCTCTTTTTCACAACAAACCATGGGCAACAAACACTCGTTTCCGTCGCTGTAAACGCGTCACCGTGTTCATTGCTCTGATTGGTCGTAGGGCTATCCAATGCATGTAGTGGTATTTAAAAAGGGTGTGTTCGTGCCGGCTCTGTTGCCGCCCTTGAGTTGGGAATTATATTGATCGTCGCCAGACCCTCTATCGTTCAAGATATCAGGGTCAGGATTTCCAGGCTACCACATTCATGCATTTCACTTTAAAAAGGTTAAAAAAATCTCCCGGGGGAGCATACCCCCGGACCCCCCTAGGAGGGTCTGAATCTCGCCTGTCAAATATTTACGCACAGCTGCACAGTGGAGGCACTAGCGGAAAACACTGGGTGTGTGAAGGATATTTAACAAAGATCTATAGTTTCAGCAGCACTAACATTGGAGAGGGGCCCCCTAATCATATTTCGCTTAGGGCCCCCTGAAGGCTTGGGCCGGCTCTGCTAGTGGACCTCAGGCTTTTTCTTAATACAGACAAAACTATATGTGTTTCTCCAGAGCAAGAACTACACATTTCTCAGCATCTGGATATATGACAGAACACAAAACATTGGCTAAAAAGACCTTGTTATAGTGAGCGCTATGGGAAAGACTAAGAGCAGCATCAAATCTCTCTCTGTGTCTGTCTCTCTTTCACTCAAGAGAGACAGTCACACACTCACACACTCACTCTCACACACACACACAAACACACTTCACTACACATGTTCCCCATTAGCCTTACGCTATTTCCAATGTCACTTACTGTATTTGTGTTATTAATTTATTTGGGATACACAATTCCTTGAATTGAATACATAAGGGTACTTCAGTAAATAATCCACTTGTTCACGCTGCCTCCTTCCAACAACCAATTTCAAAGCGCTTAGCTGCACACATCCTACAGTTACTCTTCAAGTTGCTGTCTTATGTCAATGGTCATGTGGCCTGATGAGTTTAGCCCAAATGACCAGCCAATCAATGGGGCATGCCATAACGCTTGTCAATTAAATAACATGAATGGAAGCTGTTCAGTGGTATAGAAAATGCACATTTAGATATATATGTTCAACCACAATTTTAAACAGTCTGCTCTAAAGTTTTTGACCAATACTTTTCTTATCCTCATTGGAAAATATAGGACTTGGTCCTCTTAGCACATTTATACCAGCTGTCTGTGAGATGCACTGAAAAGTGTAACATATTTGCATATTTACACATACTCAAGACAGAAAGACAGATGCACGCACGCAGGCACACACACACACTAACACGCACACACACACAGCCCATTAACAGTCTCTGAATTGTGCTCTTTGGGAACAAAAAAGTAAACACAACACATTATGTATGTAATTAACATATTTATAACATATTACATTCTTACAATAACAATGCAATCCATTTGCTTTACTGCAGGGAACGGAAAACTGCAGTATGAAGTATGTTTATGAAAGGATTTCAGGGCCATGTGCCTCTATTAACATGAAACGCTGTTACTATATTTCTTCAATTTCCTTTGCGCTCTCTCTCATTCCATGCATGCTGTACGCGTGTGTGTGTGTGTGTGTGATAGTGAGTGAGTGTGTGTGCCCGTGCAATGCTGGTTCAATCTTTTATTTTATTATAGTGTTATCAGTACTTCGCACACCAGGGACCCATTGACATGTAGATTGTGCATATGCTGTATGTCAATTTAAACCGCTAAATCTTTAGCGGTGAGGCCCTCCCCATCCCGCCTCACCCAGATTGACACTTTTGTGTGGTTTTTCTTCATTGACAGCAAATCTGCGTCTTTTCCACAGGATGTTTTCCCTCTGTTTGAATGGTCTCTATTGTGCCCATCGAGTCTCTAAAGCTTTATTGATTGCATTCGTCCTGAGTGATGAAGACGAGTTATTATTAGAAAGAGTCTGTGGCGGTGGGGTGTCTGCATAAACAACAGCCAATACAACGCAAATAATAGCATTTTTAATGATTAATAACAAAAAGCTGGGATTCAAGATTCAAGATTAAAAAAGATGAAATGTGTCACTTTGCTCAAATAAAAAATCAAACGTTTTAGCGGAATATATAGAGTATACTACAATATGTACATATGCACAAGTACATTAATACAAATTAAAATGAGATAAAAAGGAATCTGATAGGCGGTAAGTTATGTCGGCTTTCAAATTGTGTTGTGCAAGACGGCCCAGAGTTAAAGTGTGGGAGAGTGTCCGGTGTGCCTGCTCTGGTCAGCACACTTTGCCTGTTGGCACTTAGTGACTGAGTTCAAAGCTCTGATAGCCCACGGGAGAAAAAACTCTCCCTTTAAAAAGGCCATGCTCGCTCCTTGACATCACTCTAGACAGACAGATATATCTAGACGGATCTATCCAGACGGATAGTTTACCTTCTCCCGGGGTAAACAAACACAGACAGCTGCCTGTATCAAGTCAAGCCACATTTGTGTCTTCAGAGTCACTTTTCGTTTCACAAAGCTGACTCACTCTAACCAGTATAAAACATGCTGAAGGTACATGTATGCACTCAGGTTAACTTGACAACAGCCCGAACACTGACCAATCGGCTTGCTGGGAAAAAGGGTTGAGGGTGAGCCGTCATTACCACAGAAGTAAGTACATACTTCACATTAAGTCACAAGTAATGAAGAGCAATATATATATACTAAGGTCAACAGAATTGCTTTATGTCCACTGGTTGTAAAATGTATAACACATGGAGGGATAGTTTATGACCCTAAATATAATGATGTTGATCAAAACTGCATTTTTAATTGCGATTTTGCAATCATCGTTCAATTACTTCTTCTTTCATTTCTAAAGAAATGCAGGATTTTCTTAATGCATTTACACTATAATTTTATTGCAATTCAGGTGTGATCCACAGTGACTTTGTGATGCCAATTTTGATAGATGGATAGAAGATAGACTTCATCAAGCATGGAGTACTTTTTCCTCTGCTGACTGATTCTGCTTTGCCAGCAGAATCAGTCCTACATTACTTTAAACTTTTTTTGCAAAGTATCAAATAAACCTTCTTGTTACTTTGATGTCAAGTTGGTATTTTTCCTGTTGGGATCATGTAGTAAGAGAAGAGGACAGAAGCTTAACAAAGGGTTGCCTTGTGTGTGGATTTATTTTCTAATAAAGTAAAATCAGCCTCTATCTTCCGTTTCCAAATATCATCCCAAAGTCTCCTCATGTTATCCAGAGTTGCAGCGATGAAATAAGAGAGTAAAATTCTATCTACCCTGTCAGCAGTTCCCAGGAATTAAAGAAAAGTAGGGCAATTAAAATGCAGCTATAAAGACCATTCCGTATGTAGTGTGATAAACTGCTCCCCTGTTGACGCCATGGACATACAGCTAAATGATTGTACTGACCTATCAAAAAAAATCCTTTGCTCTGTTTTACTGTTTTAACTTTTCTGTAAGGTCAGTACTTTTGTCCATTTTGGGATCCAGTAGAAAGAAATGACTTATTCTAGTGAACTGATATAAAGAAGTGAGCCAGCTATGTGATGCCAGAAAACACAAGAATTAAGAGTGCATGCTAACCCATAAATCTTGCATCCTGGTTCCGGCCGGCAGGTACTGTAGATCGCAAAATGCGTGGAGACAACTAACCTGTGTTCCAAATCACATACTCTTTATTTTTACTACACTACATACTAAAGAACAGAAGAGTTTTCGGGCCACAATAATGAAATAAAAATCTGATAATGTCGAGAAATGTCAAGAACAAAGACAAATACTCCAAAATGCTATTGGAGTTAGTGGGGCATTTATGTATTTTCAGCATACTACAATTGACTTGCATGTATCGGAACATCCTTAATCTTTTTCTGGCATACTAAATAGCAGGGAAGTATGGGTATTGGAACGCAGGGATGGTCTAAAAGTGCGATTTCGATAAATGTTTCTGCTTTAGTCGTGAGTTTAGCTATTTACACTCTGATGCTAACATAACATTTATGTTATTAAAATGTTTGCAATACAGGTTTCAACAAAGAGATGATGATTATACAGCTTGGATTTATTTAATGCTGTATATAAACTCTGCCACTGAAAGGGTTCAGAACAAAACAGCACAAAAACAAACCTCAAATCCATTTCTGGTGAATGTACCACAAACAACATGTGGCCCTGTGGGAAAACATGGACGCCTCAAAATATTGTTCAGGTCAAGGACATAAAACATTTCCTACAACACTCCTCAGAAGTTCTTCTTTATGACCAATTGTATTTTCTATTTGAGAAAAACAAGTATTTAACAGATGGAGCATGTCTTGATGCATACTGTGTACATATTGTTATGGAACAGCATGATTTAAAAATAAATAAACTTGCTTATATTGTCAGCCATGACCTCTCTGGGAGCCCTGAGCAAAATTCTGCTAACAGACCCCTCCTACCTGTAGCCTGGTCCTACCAGACCATCGTACTTCATTTAATTTGTACAGAAGGTCTGGAATAGCTCAATTGACAAACGTTAGCTCAATGGAAGGCGAGTGTCTGTTGAAGTTTAAAACTATTGGATGTGCCCAGTGCCACTCTGGATCTGCCAACCAATCGCATAACGTTTGGTCGTGACGTATGTCATGCGCCGGCTTCTGAGCTACTCCCTCTGTTCGCTGATTGGACAGCCAAAAATCTGTCGGGAGAAAACCAAAGAATATACCGCAGACTCAGACTGACTACTAAATAAATTAAAATTGAGTGGAAGTAGGTAGGCGGGCGGTGCCATACTATCCTACCTGACCTGTGAGCCATGTAAACCATTCCCCATTGCCAAACAGGCAAACCTGACAACACAGTGCTCCCACTAATACCCTCCCTCCTTTAAATCAGTTTACTCCATCAGTTGGTCAGAGAAAAAGTACCTCTCGGCTATGTATAACTTTTTCTTTAGAATCTTAAGCTATGTGAATGATAACATTACCATGAGAGATTGTTGAAAATAATAAAATATAACTGTGAGCATTGGCTCAGGCTCTGCTGTCTGGTAATGAGTTCAGACAGTAACAGTATTACAGTTCACTTTTTAGCTTTCATTTAAAATGAATTCAATATTTAATCATTGTTTAATGTCAATCCATTACTTTCCATCTTGCATGAGTCCACAGTTGATGCTAAACCTTGACTGACTGACTAGATAATCATTGTCTGGTTTTAGAATGATGTGCGCCTTATATCTGTGATAACCTTTAACACGGACAGCCAGGTTTAAGTCAGGTTTGAATAAAAAGTGAGAGAGTTGTCTCAACTTATTCAGGGACATGAAGTAATTCTAATGTTCTGAAAAACACATGACTATTCGAGAATTTTCACCCAACATTAACGTGATACACTGTTGAAACTCTCCAACAGCGTTAATCAAGGTCATTGCCGTGGAGTTAACTTTTTGTGACAATGCTAGCTAAGTTACTTCCAGGTTAACCCCTTACTGTCTTACATAAATAGCGGCTATATTTGCTCAAAATGAAGTGAGTGCCATCACACCCATATACAGTATCTGGACTGGTGCAGTTGACAAACACTGTCTCTCATTTATCAAATGTAATACATAATCATATTTCACTCTTGCTTTTGTCAGGCACACACACAGTCACAGAACACCGCAAACAAGATACAGACAGAAATAAAGTGCTGTACTGCCTAGCAAGCACATCAATTTAACATTACAGTTCTTTGGTGACATCAGACTTGAAGGAGAGAACACTATTTTAACTGATGCTGTTCCCACAATTCACTCCCACTGTTGTTGTTTCTCTTTTCGAGACCAGAGAGATAATTCCACTCCATCCCTTCATTCAAGTTGTAAACATTAAAATAGCTTTGAGTAGAATTTGAATTTCATAGTATACTGTACATCTGTGGAATGTTATACATTTTCCATACATTACATGACAGGGAAGTGTGTGTAGTTTCAAGAAGATTATTTTCTTCTTATGCTGCGACAGTCAATAGTGGCAATTACAGTTACATAGGCTAAGATTTAAATATTGAATACATACAGATCTCAGGAAATGTCAGTCATCAAAGTTACTCTGTAATGGTCCCAGTCCACCAAAGAATGAAACATAAGAAAAAATAAGTTTTTGTTCAAATCTATAACAATTGAAATTGAATTCTGGTCACAACCCTTACATTTCCGATCATATCAAATCAGCAGACATTTGTAAAGAATTGCGCAGGAAGGACAGCACAGGGAATAGTCTATTGGCAGGAGCTTACTAATACAAATGATATTATTTTATAAATATAGCTAAAATGAAAAAAATGTTTGGTCATAAATAAGTGCACATTTAGCTAATTGAGAATAGAAATGATTGCTAAACGTAACAACATCATACAGTTAAGTCAAAATTATTATTTTGATTTTCCTGTTTCAATATCACTAATGACTGCAATGTTTGTGTAGTCACTACTGAACAAGCACTAAGTGATTGCACCCGATCAACTCATGGCACTCACAGTTTGGAGATGTGTCATATTTATTAGTCATTGGGTGGCATTCAAACTCTCACTATGACTCCTATCTTGCCCACACACTTGGCTTCCCATCATTTGACTGTGAAATGAGACATTCAATATATAACTTCAAACAGGTGACATTTGAAATAAATCTCCCTTAGTATGTATTCCTGGTATATTAAAGGTATGTTGTACTTGTGAATCATACCAGAGAAGTGGGTCAAAGCCGGGGTTCTGATCTTTCAACCATTTTGTGAATTATATAGTCCAGTTATTCCGAAATGTAAATGGTAGGATCACATTTTCAAGTTTATCTAAAAAGAACACTCACATGAACATATTTATATTGAAAGAGAAAAAGCTGCTGTAATAAGGCTTCCTCTCCATGCTGGCAATGTTGTAATCAAGAAGATAAAAACGTACACTCACTTATAGTCTTAATATATTAGCTATACCCAACTGAAGATAGGGGTTTGATTCACTCTAGCTGGATGCCCAAAGAAACTTGAATGTGTGACGGAATAATGCAAGCTCCACTTACCAGGTATAAGCATAATTCCTTGAGTAGGGCACATTATTTCTTGATGACCATACCTAGACATGCTGTTGAAAACACTGGAAACATCTGGTAAGTAGATATTTGTGGTAGATTATTTAGTCAGAGTTCCAAAGATCTGAAATGCAATTCTTTCATTAACCTTCTGAACAACTAGATATAAGGCTTGGTTATATGCTTCTGCGAAGGAATACAATACGGTGAAAGTGCAGTGTTGGTAGGCAAAACTTTAAAGAAGGCAAAGCTTCTAAGGAACTACGCTATAATACCAAGTCACCGCAACCTCACACTATATAAGGTTGCATTGACCTTTGACCCCACAATTCTATTCAGTTCATATTTGAGTCAGAGTCGATGTTTGTGCCAAAAATCTGGTGAAAATCCCTCAATGCGGGGCGCTCCGGTGGCATAGTGGATAGAATGCGTACCATATTGGCTCCGGCCTTCGTTGCAGTGGTCGCGGGTTCGAGTCCGACCCGTGGACCTTTACTGCAGGTCACCCCCTCTCTCTCTGTCTCCCCATTTCAACTCTGTACTATCTAATAAAGCTTGAAAATGACAAAAAATAAATACAGGGTATCTGCAGGTTTCAGCATGTCAAATTTAAGACTTTTTAAGACCTTTTTTAATACCACCTTGAATGAAATTTAAGACCTAAAGCACAATACATATAGACAATATTTGGGGGGTCCAGCTGTATTACAACCCAAGCATAGCTTGTGTGTCACTCAATGAGACTCATTCAAGTTTACTTTTTGTCTGTTTATTGAACATAAAGTGATACTCATTTATATCAGAAGCTAGGAAGAAAGTAGCCTCTCTCAGGGTATCTGCACATTTTAAGACTTCTAATGAACACCAATACCTACAAACTACACTACAGTATATGCTCTGTAAAGAGTTTTTTTTAGTTTGAATATCAAATACTCAATGCACTTTAGCTAACAACTGCTGTCTAATTACAGAAAATAAAAAATGTTCAGCAGTCTGAATGAAGACAATGTCCCCCCGCATTTACTATCAAATAAATATAAGATCCCTGTAAAGGCAACGTGAAAACCCATCATTACCACCTTTTCAACCTATTATAGAGCTGTATCAATTGATTTACATTTTCTGATAAACCAGTCACAAGAACAGTTTAATCAATAAAAAAATGTGTTAGCTGCAGCATGCAGTATTAGAATGAAATACAAAAATCTGGTAATTTATGGGGAAGAATGTCCTTCGAATTTTAATTAGCCTACTTATTCAATAAACAACAAACTTAGTCCATTAACTTTATTTTTCAGAACTTGTGGCAGAAACTATTTAAAAATTGGTTCCACAGGTGAATGATTTTGCACTTTCAAAATCGGGAAATAGGCTACTGTAAAGTAGGCATAGCATAGGTACTGTATACAGGTTTGCATGACTGGGGGATGCCCACGGGACAAGCGGTAATTTGCGAAATGTTTTATTTTCTTCATATTGTTGCAGGCGGCCAGGTTAATAAACTGCAGGTATTAGGGTTGTACCGATTGGTGATGGAAATGTAGGCTACTGTCTGCGATTGACGGGACGATCGGCAATAGTTCTTAACTAGCCGTCAGAGAGCGAGGGCAGAGTAAGCGACAGACAGAAGCAGAGACTCGCGTCTCACTCTGTGATCTCACGGCAACGCGACCTGAATGACCGTCTGATGAGCAGCTATTAATTAATAATATAGATACATAAACATTTTTACTAAACACAATAACTCAGTTTGTTTGTGTGTGAGTTGCGTTTGGGTCATAGCCTACCTACATCGCCAGCGGGCGGGTGGTTGCACATCTACGGAGTAGCGGCAGTGTGTGGTCGCGGGGTGAATAAAGCCAGCCATGATATTTGTTGTCCACCCTCCACCTCTCACTGAATTTATAAAAGCTGGGCATGCATTTCGCTGGGTAGTTCTCCCCTTTCTTGCTTTCACGCGACCGACTTCAAATTCGGAGGCAGGGGACACACATTCTTCTTCTATGCTACGTTTATATGCGGATCACAGCCACACACGGCCGTACTGCCTCTAGCGTAGTGTCGGACTTTTATATGAGCAGTTAGTTAGAAAGTAGCCTCGCTACATCTCCTTCTCGGAAAGTCGCGGAAGAAAAAAAATATATAACATTGAATAGTCCTGCCCCGACAAATTTAAGACCTTTGAGTAATGGATTTAAGACCAGCATATCAAAATTTTAATGAATTTAAGACTTTTTAAGGCCTTAATTTTAGATACATGAATTTAAGACTTTTTAAGACTTTTAAGACTTCCACGGACACCCTGAAATATAAAAAAACTCAATGCCTTTTTGAGATATTGCGTTCATGAGGCCTGAGGTGGCAGTGACTTTGACCTCAAATGTATATAGTTAATCTTTGAGTCCTAGATACTGTATGTGTGAAAAGTTTGAGGAAAATTCCCTCAGAGCATTCTTAATATATTGATACTACCTGGAATGGTGTGATGGTGATCAAGCAGTTGCATAGATGTCTGTACATTTCACTTTTAGTTTATAGTGTTTTATTACACCTACGTTGAAGAGAGTAATGTGGCACATCTGCACAGGGCTGTATTTCCTCGGATTTCACACAGGCACTAACAGTACACCCCTCTAGTGTCAGGACACAGTGTATTGTAGTGTTGAGTGGTTGTTCCTAAGCAGAGTGCAAATTATACACTGACAACTTTTTTCTCCACAGTGCAGGGCGTGTGCTTCATTGTGCTTAACATCCAAACAGTATCTTGCTTGTTTTTACAAAATGTCTGCAGGTCTGTAGATGATGATGAATCAAATCCATTACACCAGCTCATGGGGCACGTAGTGCAAACCAACTTTTGTGTTTAGAGGTCACTAACAAAGTAGTCTAGTGCAAAACTGCAGGCAAGTTATATACAAACAGACCATCATTCTTGCTCAAACACAGACCCACACAATACAGTACGAGAACCAAGACACTACACAGCAAATTCGTGAGTGTTAATTTAACACCCAGGGTGTCAAATTTAACACCAGCAAAGTGTCTATATGTGTCCACACTCAACAGTGTTAAAGTAACACTTTTAAAAATGTTAAACAGGTAACACTAATTTTTTGTTAATCTAACACTTCTCATTGTTAAAATTCAACACTGTTCCACACTTTTCAGGGTTAATTTAACATTATTGTGGTGTTGGTGTTAGATTTCAGTGTTAAAGGTAACACTCATTGTTTGTTGAATTAACACTTCTCATTGTTAAAATTGAAAAATCTACTTACTTTCTCAAAGTTATCTTCCAATGTCAGCTCCAGATATGAAAGAAAATGGCGGTTGGTATGGTAAATGGTAAAAATGGTAAATGGACTTGTATAGCGCTATATCTCCGTTTATCACAGACTCAAAGCGCTTTACATTGTTTTTTGTACACATTCACCCAGTCACACACACATTCATACACCGATAGCAGCAGCTACCACGCAGGGTAGGTTTAGCACTAGGGTGCTAAGCTAACTAAGCTAACTATCGGGAGCAATTTGGGGTTCAGTGTCTTGCCCAGGGACACTTCGACATGTGGCGGGGAGACGGGGGATCGAACCTCCGACCCTGCACACCAGAGGCGAACGCCCTACCCACTTCGCCACTGCCGCCCCAAAGAGCAGGAGAATGATTTGCAGGCGTGGCTAGTATCTACGTCATGACCAAATTTAACGACGATGTAAACAACACCCAGATTTGACAACTTAATCTTCTCAAAAAAATTACAAGCAGTGTCATTTTGTCCCCCAGCGGTGTTAATACAACACCAACACTCTATATTTAACACCAACACCCACCATTTAACACCGACGTATTTGCTGTGTATTAGTATGCCAATAAGGGGGGCACAGGGGTAACCAACAGAATCCTATGCATGTGCCATACACTATGAATGTGTCAGCTGTTTATATTATAATTAGGGCTGTCAAATTAACGCGTTAATTACGATTAATTAATCACAGAAAAATTAACGCGATTAAAAAAATTAACGCAGATTAATTGCACTTCTATAATGCCCTTTGACCCGGTGCAAAAGTGGTGCGCAGATGCACCCTATAGCTTGCAGACACGGCCCGCACGGGTAAAAGGGAGAAAAGTAAAGAGAGAAGGGGCCGAGGGCTCTATGGACGGTTTATGGGATGCTTCGGGCAATTAAGCATGAAAGTAGGAAGACATCTTACTTTATTATCCGCAGTGTCTGTGCATTATTGATTTTGTGGGTGCAACAATAGGTTCAAAACAGTATCTCTCGATCTTCCTCCGTGTGTCTCAATTTTGTTTGCTAGCTGTCTCGTCTCCGCATAAACGGACACCCGCCCCGTGTGTGTGTCAATATTTTTGCCTATGACGACGATGGTGAATGAATTGGCTCAGTTGTGGGAGATGGAAAGTCGTCATTTAGTCTGCTTGTTTTTTTGAGAAAATTCGGCGCTAGTTCCTTATTTTTATGTAGAAACCTGACTGAGGGGAGGAGACAGAAGTTACGAGAGACGGAGAGCAAGAAACAAACTGTAGTAGGCTATACAGCCGTTTATAAACAGGCATAAAATTGTCATAAAAGTATGCGATTAATTTAGATTAATTAATCACAGAGCCTGTAATTAATTTGATTATTTTTTTAATCGCTTGACAGCCCTAATTATAAAACATATATTTACAATGTTTTTGTGGGGTAGGGTTACAGATTACATTGAGAATTTGAACATTCACTCTGTAAGTCTTGCATGCTACCATATAATAGGCTGAGATAATGTAGGCAATGCTGTCGTCCTCTTTATTGAATATGGGGATGCTTGCAGCAACCCTCTGTCCTCTTTAAAAACAAAATGAACTGATATTTATCAATCCTTCAAAAGGTCAACTATATGTAATTCAGAAATGATTTCGGCGGCGACAGTGGCAGTAAGTAAGCTGGGACAAGCACACCTGCAGCCCACGAGAAGCAAGCTGCACTACCAGAGAAACACTGCCTGCCAGCAACGCAAGGAAACATGGGATAAAACATTGACACAACAGTGTGATTGAGCGTTTATCACGATAGATGAGGCAGGCTTTGTTGAATGGTTTAGTTTATTTTAGTTTCACCCAGGTTATTCTTACATAACTACCCTGGCTGTTGTGGCTAGCCGGCTGAACTTCTTCGTCTTCTGTGGAACAAACTTGAAAACATGCAGAAATGCGGGAATAACTTGACCCAGTTGCTTCTCATAGAAATAAATGTACTAGATGTTGTTTTATTGCACAGAGACAGTCGGGGAAAAGTCTAATTTCTTCTGGTTAAATTGCTACACATTCACCAATATGCGATATATAATGTGGATTGTTTCGTAAATGTTACATATTGGACCTTTAAGGCCATGTGATGTTCCCCCTAATGTGATGCTTTTTTAACTTAGCTGGCTAGCCAAAGATAATACAATCTGAGACTGGAACGAAACTTAATGTGTTGTTTTACCATAAGGATTTGTTCTTGATGATAAAACCTCAGGATATAAGTAGCGTATAGCCTATAACCGGTA